>JAKLNT010000182.1:0-17081 GCA_022814375.1 Aspergillus quadricinctus | reverse complement strand
TCTGCTGGTATATTCTTTTTTAAGATATAAATAACTAGTCTTAATATACTATTATTATTATATTATAATATAGTGGCGCCCCCCCCCCCCCCCCCCCCCCCGCCCATCTTACCATTAATAGTACTCGGTATACTGACAAGATAGTACATCGTCGACGCGAGTATCCACCCCGACCTGCCAACCGGCAACACTCAGGCCGTTGTCATGATCGTCGCCGAGGCCGCCGTCGGCCGCATCCTTGCGCAGGAGGGCCGCGGTGCCGGCTCCTTCAGCGTGCCCTTTTCTGCCCCGAGCCAGAACACCGCCATGGCCGAGGGTGGTGGTGTAGTCACCGTCACGGCGTGAGTGGCCTCCGTTGACGTGGTTACTGTGACCAAGCAAGTCATTGTGACTGCTACATCGACCGTTACCGTTCTGCCTTCGTTTGCGTAGACTGGCATCTGCACTAGGGAAAGCAAGTCTGACAGCAGACCGTCTATGCTAAGCACCTTGACCGTGACCGATGTGTAGATATGTAGATATAGCTGAATGATGCCTAGCATCAGAATTCTATATGTATTGTATTGTAATCTAGTGCACCCCTTAAATCCACTCCACAATCCGTTTTCCTAAATTTTTACAAGAATATAACGCACGCTCATGGTGATGGTGACGGTGATGGTCCTGTTACCCCACGGACAAAACCTATGCATGCATGTATAAACACGAACCCCACCCCCACCCCCAACCCCCAGAAAAAAAGAAAATCATCACATCGTAATCATCATCATCGTCATCGTCAGCTGGTCAAGTCTACTCATGAGACAGAGACGGAATCAGACAGAATCCTCCCCCAACCAGAACTGATCCCCCCATTCGGACTGCATCATCCCCCCCTGCAGATCGTCCAGCGAGAACACCCCGTCCCCGGCGTAAGACTGATCCGGGAACAGGAACCCCTGGCTGTGTCCGTGCATCAGCGGCATCGAGACGGGGATGTCGGCGACGGACGCGAGGGCAGGGGTCGCGAACGAGCTGCAGGTTAGTGGGAAGTGCGAGGGGACTGGGACTGGGGCTGGGAGTGGGACTGGGGCGGTGGATCGCGAGCCGGGATGAGAATGAGGATGTTGCTGGGGGGCGTGTGCATGTCCGGGACTCGGGCTCATACTCATGCCCATCTGGGTGCCTGTGCCTGTGTCTGTCGAGCTGCGGGGACGCGGAGAAGGTCCTGGTCGTGCGGGGACGGCGCTGGGGTGCGTTCCGGGTGCGAGGCCTGGGATCGCTGCGTGGCTGGCGGCTGCGGCTGCGGCTGGCGAGCGAGACTCGATGGACGAGGGACGGGGCGCGATGGGTTGGAAGGCGCTGTTTGGACGGCAGGGTCTACCGGAAGATTTCTATGAAAACGAACCGGAGAAAGACCACATCAGCGAACCACTGTTTGAACACATTTACACGGGTAAAAAGAAAATCCCAGAAAAGCAAGTGCTCCTCCTCTTGTCGGTGACATCTACTTTTGAAGATTGAGACTTGGACTCTGCCTCACGTCTGAGTTTTGAGTGCTCCTCTGGAGCCTGGCATGGGGTGCAGTTGCATACAGAGCAGGTCGAAAAGGGGCGACCCTTTCTGGCGATGCGTATTAATGGTCGATCTGTAGTCAGAGTCAGGTCTAACTGAATAATATCATTGCCGTGGGGATGGACATGGGGATGGAGATGTACCATTGTGTTTACAGGTTGTCACACGGTGGCCGCGGACGCAAGCTTCACAAGCCCACTTTTCACCGTCAATGAGCATCCCTTGATAGTATGAAAGGAAGAAGCCATCGTGAGGGATGAGGAGGAGGAGGGATTTATACGTGGACTGGCGGAGAGGAGAGGAGAAAGTGCATCATAGACAATACTGGGAGGATTAAAAGGGAATAGAGCTGAGCTGGAGCCAGAGCAGCTGCCTCAGGTGTCTGAGATCGTCTGTCTTGCAGCTGGCCTGCAGGTAACGGGAATCCCACTTAGGTAGCTGATGGAGAACAAATTTCCAATGTCAGAGGATTTGATTGGTGCGGATGGAGAAATATTCGATATTTGTGGCTATCACCGATCCTCTGAGGAATCAGCAGAATATGCTTGTGGAGTGTGGACAGTATAGATACAGTGTAGCTAGCAGTGACTCGGTATTCACCACACGAACAAAGACGAACGGAACGATGAATCGAGACTAGCGATGAGGGATTTTCGACCCTCGGCTCCCGCAAATGAAACCAGGGATAGTTCTCCCAGTTATCCGCCGAAGCAGTACAGCAGAAAGACGGGAGATGCTGCTGGAACTGTAAGCTGGCGAATGGCGATATCATTTCACTTAGAAATACCGGACGCCAGCGAGATGCCAGATTCGTCTTAGCATTGATCAGAACTGGTGGTCCAGCAAATTCCCTCATACATTCGCTCATTGAAGAACTTTAGACCGCCCCTCTTCCAAAAGAAAGTCAATATTGCTGCCTGCTGTACGGATCTCGTATGATTGCAATTGCAATAATAATGACAAACCGGATGATCTGCCAGACAAGAAATTAAGACGAGGACAAGACATTAGAGCTTGATTGAGACGCTCGGGTCACTATGAGGCTGGACTACGCATACAGCCATAGAGGAATAGGATGCACTCGAGCATCAATTGTAGCAGCAATGACAGACATTGACTAACAATATACCGAGTGCTGACTAACAATATACCGAGTGCTGTCCTTTCATTATCATCGGAATTCTCTTCCAGTCTGTCCGTAATCAAAATCAAAATCAAAATCATATGAATGTGTAGATCAACTCGCTTGTTTGATGAAGGTGGCTGAGCACTGCATCGACTAGAAGCTTCAACACAAGCCAGACAAAGGCCCGTGGCGCAGTCTAGTCGAATTGCCGCCGATTTCCATGGTTTTTTTTCTGATTTACTATGAGGTATTTCCCCTGATGATACAATCGTGGTTCTACTAATTTCCTGCGCGATTTTCATGTAGATAGTTCGACTGTGTAGCACTGTAGTAGTCCATTGTGTCGTTGTGTACGGACTACGGAGGTCGGGTACGGAGTAGGTTCTATCTACTGTTTCATTCCTTTTGACCGGAATCGGAGAATTTCATACATAAAGTCAAAAGATAACTCAATTCTCAATCTCCGGTGAACATATCTTATCATGTCGTAGCCAACGTCGGTTTCAAATCCCGTCGTCTTCTATCTATTCCCCTCCTCGTACTCAAGTAGACCGAGTCACTAAGGTATTGACCAACACTCCTCGGTACTGTCCACAGATGCACCTTAATGAAACGATCCCCTCATCTGCAGTGCTAGTCTCCAATAGAATTTCGAGGGGAAACGGCGGCTGAATTAAGGTATCTTCTACGTGGCTTGTGCACAGTACTTCGATTTCCGACTGAGTGGGGTGTTTGGTTCGGCCGCGGTGGGCGATTGTTTGGATTTGGGGTTTTGAGGGGGGATTCATGGTGTGGTGTGTGGTGATTGTCTATTAAGCCGCTTGCTCTGAAAGGAAGGTCCTTCCATATGTCCATAATATCTGATGACAGCTGGCAGAGTCTCCTGCTGTTGTCAGAGATCATGAGACCAAGCTTCTGGTAGGTTAGGCTGTCACATAAGGATGGGATGGACAAGGCCCAGGATGGGATGGCGATCGTCCAACAGAAGATAGGTATCCATTCATACGCTGATGCACCAATGCAAAGCTATAGATAGATGAGGGGATAATAACTGTCCACTGCCAAAAAGCCAAGCCGCCTAACAATAAGCTTAAACCACGCGATGCCACGTCTATACTTCCTGTATATAGTTCGCAGGTACACTTTTGGTGACCCCTCCCCGTTCGACGTCCGCCCATCCGTCCCCGCTGTCCCGGTTGACCAGCACGAACCGGTCGCCTTCCACCATGCTCCATTCCATATCGCTGCGCGCTTCGTAGTCATACAGCGCTTCGACGTATTGCAATTTCTTTGCCCCTCGTCGAGGAGCGACTGCAGGCCCAACCCGCTTGGCCGCCACACTGCCAGCTAGCGAGGCAGACGAGTTCGAGTACGTGGACCCCGGCCGATCGGTGAATCCGGGACTGGCCGTCGGTGCAGGGGATGCTGTCGGTGCCACTTCCACGTATGAGGCTGGGACGAGGCCTTCTAGCGATCCAGCGCGAACGCGCATCCATCCGGAGCCATCTAAAACCTCAGTTAGGATAGTTTCAACTCCTCAACGACAACGGCAAACTTACCATCGGGTTCAATAAGATCCACATCATCCCCCTCCTGCACTGTGATTTCGTCCGGCCCTCCAGCTCGATATGCGTACAGCATCTTTCCACGCGGCTCCCCTGATTTGGCGGGAGCGGACGGCGACTCACTCGCTGGAGCGCTAACGTACTGTGCCGGAGGTGGTGCGAGAACCCGATTCCTCTTCGGAGCGGTGGCGGCGGGTTTAGTCTCAGCAGGCACAGCAGGCTCTATTGCGCTGGCTGTTGTGCTGGGTGGTTGGCTGGTAACATTCGACAATGATCGGTTCGCGCTCGCAGCGTATCCGGAGCTCAAAGAGTTCATCGTATTTTGCCGAGTGAGCGATGGCGCGGCCGACGTTCCGTTCGATGGTGTAATATCGAGCACTGGCATGGCACCGGCTTGCTCTTGTCGCTCTGCCTTGAGCTTCTTCTTCTCCTCCTTAGTCTGCTCGCCAGGACATTCCGCGGGTACCTTCATCTGACATTTGCTGTGGCATGTGTACCCGCAGTCCCGACAATCAAAACCTTTCGCTGACAGTCCCCAAATGCGCTCTCCGCAAAGATCGCAGTTGGTTGGGATCTTGAACGTCTGTGACTTGAAATTGTGATTCTTGGCTCCCACGGACAAATCGCCCACGACCGACATGATGGTCGACGTTTCAACCTCAGCAGCCAGTCGTTTCCGGTCCGTCTCATGGAGCGCCTCCTGCAAGAAAAATATGGTCCGCACAACCTCGACTTCGCTCCGGTTCTCCTTCCCTTGCCGAACATTCTCTCTGACACGCTTGGCGTTCTCAACTTCCCGTCGCTTCTGGTCGGACTCGACTCGCAAGTCCCGGACCTGCGTCTTTCCCTTGCTGAGTAGGTTGCGTAGAAAAACTTTGGCTGACTCATCTGTAATCATCGACTCGTCGTCATGCCAGATAGGACTCGGCTCGAATACCATGTTGGGAGGTTCCTGCACTTGGGTGACGTTGTGACGAAGAAACATGAGTGAATCAAGGTGCGGTACGTTTCGAGGAATCTCGTTCAGTAAATGTGACATGTGATCCATACTCTTAGCGAGAGAAGCTTTCTCTAACTGAGCGGCAAGCGACCATAGCGAGTTGAGTTTTGTCACCCGGGTCTCATTCAAGTCTTGCAATCCCTATGACCAGTGAGCAATCCACCCGTCCGTAATCTTAATCTACTCACATCAAAAAGCTCCGGCACATATTCATGGAAATATTTCTCCTTCATCTTGTTGGTCACGTTTATGCTGATGAGGTACATGTTCTTCCACACATTAGCAAGACCAGACCAGGCTGGGATTGTAGAGCGGCCGACTCACCTTGACATTGTTCATTTCCAAAATCTGCTGCTGATAGGCAGCTTGTGCCTTCGCCTTTCCGTGGTCAAACGAACTTTCCATCTTCTTTCTGCGCGCCTCGACCTCCTGGCATGCCCCATCATATTTCCCCTTCGCCTTCTTTAGCTCACCGTAAGACGAGTCTCTCTCCTTCTCCAGCTTCGCATGGAAGTCCACATGACATTTCCTAAGTTCTTCGTACTGCGCCGCTGCTTGCTTGAGAGGCTCCGCCACCTGCGCGACCAAGTCCGACGCAAACTTGTCCCGTTCAGCGGCATGCGATTCGACGGCGGTCAATTGCGTCGTCCAGGTGGTAAGAGACGCGCTTTCAAGAGAGCCCGGGGTCATCGTAGGATTGTCGCCAACGCTCAGACTGCTGATTTTCTTCGCCTTGCGATCGTAGTATTTCCGACAGAGGGTAGTGAGTTTGGCGGCATATTCCTTCTCGATCGCGCTCCGCTCGCGATAAAACTGTTGTATCTCGTCGAGCCATTGTATCCCATTCGACACCTATGAAGGACCTTCAACACCGTTGTTCTTGGTCTTGCGGACAAAATGCGGGGAAGCGACTTCGGATACGTACCCAATTGTTCACCGGTTTAAATGCGTCCTATAACACCTAGTATTAGGTAGCCATCCTCAAGTACCTTGATGGTAAGCCCTACCTTTAGCTCCGCCCCAAAATGAGGAGCAACATCCGCGGTTGCCATCTTTCAGAGGGCCTTTCAAGTATCCCGGCGCATAAGACACAGTGTCAGAAACCAAACCTGGGTGTAGCGTGTACTTAGGTGGCCACCGTTCGACCGTTGACCAAGAAGCCACACTCCCCCACGTGCTGACGTCCCTTGGCGGTCGATGCAGCCAGTAAGGTATCACAAGTCGCTGAGACTAATAAAAATAGGAAATGTCTGATAAGCAGCGACCAAACGGCTATTGTCATCTCATATTAACTCCGACGATGGTGCGGGCATGGCGGAAGCGGGGATGATGGCTGATGGCTGGGCTGACCTCTGTGACAATACCAAAACACCTACCACAGCCGTTGCCCTGGCACTGAAGCTGCCATTATTCTGTACTATCCGGTACCAGTACGTAATTATACCTACCGCCTTCCATTCAGCGCTAGACCGCAGGTTCAGGAGATTGCCTAAAAAGGGAAAGTGTCATTGCGTGTTATCGCCTGGCTGGGTTTTTCTACCGTCATTATTATTGTGCTCCTAAAGCGCAGTCACGGCTTGATTCACTGGGGATTTGAGCTTGAATTGCTATCATCTTGCCATTTGCATCGGCGTCGGGCGATTTCAGCTCCTGGATCCTGCACGGTAATAAGTCCCTCCTTTTCTCAACTGATTCTATCCTTACTCTTGTCTATCTCTCATTTACCCCGCTGTTGCCTCCCAAAACTCTCCACAGACCTTTGGGTGTTGTCCACCTGCTCACGGCTTCAAAACTGCTGGACCACCTTTTCGTCTTAATCTTTTTGATCTCTCTTGAGGCTACGCGTCATGGCCTCAGAGCAGCCAGTCGAAGCCGCCCCAACGGGCGGTTCTCTCGCCGATCGCATCACGAAACCTGATGAATCAACCACATCCGGTACGCGCGCCATATCATCTCAGTTCAGCGGATCAGATCGAACGTACGACTAATCTGTTGCAAGCAGAAACACCGGCGACTCCAGGCGATCAGACAGATGGCGCTCCCGCGGAACTTGGTGGCTCCGACCTCCAGGAGCCGGAGTACACCGTTGAAGTCAAGCTCAGCGATCTACAAGCCGACCCCAACAACCCACTCTACTCTGTCAAGAACTTCGATGATCTTGGACTGTAAGGGCGCACCGTTTCCTGTGCAGTGTTGCTTGTAACTAATCTCTTTGCGACGCAACAGCGACCCACGTATTCTACAAGGGCTGTCAAACATGAACTTCCGCAAGCCTTCGAAGATCCAAGAACGAGCCCTGCCTCTACTATTGAACAACCCTCCCAAGAATCTGGTCGGCCAATCTCAGTCCGGTACCGGAAAGACCGCCGCTTTCGTTTTGAACGCTTTGAGCCGTGTGGACCTGTCGTCGGAGGAAATGCAGAAGACACCTCAGGCTTTGATCTTGGCCCCTACCCGAGAGCTTGCCCGTCAGATTCTTGGCGTCGTCCAAGTCATGGGTCAATTCCTTGATGGACTCATTATTGGCGCAGCTGTTCCGACCGATAGAGAGAGCCGTCCCAAAAGACTGGAGTGCTCTATTGTCGTTGGCACTCCCGGAACCGTAGGGGACATGATCAAGAGGCGTGCTATCATCCCCAACAAGCTCAAAGTGCTCGTTCTTGACGAAGCCGATAACATGCTCGATCAGCAAGGTCTTGGCGATCAGTGCATCCGTGTCAAAGCGTAAGTCAACAGCCATACTCTACATCTACTGTTGCCATTCCGGCTGACTTCACTAGTCTTCTGCCGCGGGATATTCAGGTCGTCCTATTTTCAGCCACTTTCCCAGAACACGTTCACCAATATGCGGCGAAGTTTGCACCAAATGCGAACGAGATTACCCTTCAGCACGAAGAATTGACCGTCGAGGGAATCAAGCAGCTCTATCTTGACTGTGCGGATGGAGAGGACAAGTACAAAACCCTTGTTCAACTTTATGGACTGCTTACTGTTGGATCGTCCATTATTTTCGTCGGGGTTCGTAACCCTCCAGGCCGCGTTACTAACGAGCCATAATGTACTGACGAACCCCAGACTCGTGTAGCAGCTGATGAAATCGAAAAGCGAATGTCGGCCGAAGGTCACACTGTTGCATCATTGACTGGCCAGAGGGATCCCTCGGTACGCGACGCAATCATCGATAAGTTCCGCAAAGGCGACGCCAAGGTCTTGATCGCAACCAATGTTCTTGCCAGAGGAATTGACGTTTCCACTGTCTCTATGGTTATCAACTATGTAAGTCTCGCTCGTCTTTCAGCAAAGGGATTATTGTGTCTAACTTGTCTGCCCCTCTAGGATATCCCAGAACTCCATCGGCCCGGCGCACCTACACGACAGGCAGATTTCCAGACTTATTTGCACCGTATCGGTCGTACGGGTCGTTTCGGTCGTGTCGGTGTCTCTATCTCATTCGTGTCGAACCGCGAGGAATGGGAAATGCTCAACCAGATCCAGACATACTTTAACTGTGAGATTCAGCGCGTCGATACCAAGGACTGGGATGAGGTGGAAGAGATAATCAAGAAGACCATCAAGAATTCGCGCGCCAACCCAAAATTCGCAGGCGGGAAGTAGAGGCGATGTGAGATGAACAGGACGGTTTGCTCCAGCCCTGTCTATTGGCTTGGGCTATGTTTTACGTGTACACAGTGATGATAGTAACTTTTATGCCTACAAACACATGAGAGAAAATAATAGATACCATTGACCTGTAATCCCTGGTTGTCTTGTTGAATATATGTTCGGAGCCGTATATCGGGCATGGACAGCGATGCCGTCATAGCGGGACTGTGGGGGCGATTGGCATATCTCGGATATCTCCGATCCTTCGTGTAACTGATAAGGATCATGTCAATGGTCGCAACTTTGCAAGTTATGGACTATTGACTTGTTCTTGAGCAATTGCCATTTGAGTACAAGGACAAACGAACTCATTGTACAGATATGAAGGGATATCCATGAGTCTAGCGGTGAGGAGCAACCTGCCTCTACCAAGGAAAAGAGGGGTATCTGCCGGGCTGCCTGATGATAAGGTGCGGAGAGAAACCTAATGAGATAACAAGTCACATGCAGATGCAGGAGGATGACAAGGACACTTCTCCTTATTCCTCCTTTCTCGTCGTCTCTTGACTCTGCTTTTCCAACATTATCTTCATCTGTTTCGAGATATCAGACTTACAACATGGGGGACACAACCACACCCACCATGCCGGAAGCTCCCAGCATCCAGTCCCCTACAACCCCTACGTCCCCTGCAGCTGGTTACAGCAAGCACATTGTGGTACGTCCCAACACAGCCAGAGCCAGCCAGCTGGAACAGAACAGCGCGGACTGACTAAAGTCTCGGCTTAGTTGACCACCTACCCCGGCCAAAGCGGCGTTGATCCCGTTCCTCTCGTCTGGGGCGCCCCCGATGCCAAATCGCGTGGTCCGGTGATCGTCACCCGCGGCGCGGGGATGCTCAAACGGCGCAACGCGATGGGCGCCCACGGCGGCAGCTACAGCATCTACAACGCGCTGGCGATCGCGTCGGGCGAGCTCGACGCGAACTTCCGCCCGGATTTCCGAAACAGTGAGCCCACGTTTAACTTTCCCTGGCAGCCTGCGTGGGCGGATAAGACGAAGATTGTCTCCATGGACCCGTTTGGGCATGATGTCGTCAACCAGTTCCGGGAGGAGCTGGATGCGGGGTGGGATATCCGGCCCACGATGGCTATTACGCGGGCGAATATGAAGCTGGCGGAGATTGGGGAGGCTGTGAAGAATGGGGAGTTGGATGTTGACGGGTCGATTGTTGTGGACTCTTCGGGGGAGGTGCGCGTTACCAAGGTTGCGGTTGAGCCGGTGTGGTATTTGCCTGGTGTTGCGGAGCGGTTTGGGGTCGACGAGGGGACGCTGCGGCGGACATTGTTTGAGCACACGGGTGGGAGCTATCCGGAGTTAATCACTCGGCCTGATTTGAAGGTTTTCCTTCCTCCCATTGGGGGGTTGACGGTTTACATCTTTGGCCCACCGGAGCGTGTGTCTGATGAGAATGTGAAGCTGGCGCTGCGGATCCACGACGAATGTAATGGAAGTGACGTCTTCCAGTCGGATATTTGTACATGCCGGCCGTATCTGGCGTTCGGCATCCGGGAAGCAATCCGCGAAGCTCAGAACGGGGGAAGCGGGGTTGTCATATATTTCCGAAAGGAGGGCCGTGCTCTGGGTGAAGTGATCAAGTATCTTGTGTACAATGCTCGCAAGCGAGGTGGTGACACGGCCGACAAATATTTCACTCGGACGGAGAACATTGCTGGCGTGCGAGATGTGGGTTAATCATCCATAAAGAAGAAGCGAAGTTGTACTAACGCCGTATAGATGCGCTTTCAAGCCCTGATGCCCGACATCCTTCATTGGCTCGGGATCAAGAAAGTCGACCGCATGTTGTCCATGTCCAACATGAAGCATGATGCCATCGTTCAATCAGGGATCAAGATCCTCGAGCGCGTGCCAATCCCGGAGGAATTGATACCGAGCGACTCGCGCGTTGAGATTGACGCGAAGATCAATGCCGGCTACTTCACAACAGGTAGACAGTATACGATGGAAGAACTGGCGGCAGTAAAGGGCCGTGGCTGGGAGAAATGGGAAGATGTCACGGTAAGCAGCCTCTTTTTATGAAGAAGTTCTTGCTAACCCTGTCAAGCATTGATCTGTTCACAAGCTTCGGCCTGGTCTGAAGTTGATAGGACCATATATATATCAATTGACTTCCGGGCATCCCGATTAATATCGGCTTAGGTGTTAAGGATTGGGTTAGTATTCTAGCAGAAATCGCAGATAGTAAGCGATTACAAGTCATGTAGCTTTCCTGAAAAGCATTGCAGAGGACCTTTGGCTATGACAGCTGTAACTAGCTAACTTACATATCGGGCCACCTGCTAATAAAGCCTTAAGAGCACATTCCAAATAATGTTTCAGTCTATCCTGAGAAGACAATAGGGATCAGAGTATTGCATAATCTGATGGGTCCTGTATTTCCTACTTCGGGTCGCCATCCGACACGGATTCTTTTCCCGATTTCCCCGCTCTTGTTGGGGAAATCGTACGTGTCTGTAGATATAAAGGCCTCTACTCTGCGGCTTCTTCTGATTATAAATTATATTCCCGAAATTGACAGTGAACTGACCTTTATCTACGCCCCAAGAACTAGAAAGCTACTCCACCATGGGCTCGCACGCAGTCTCTCCGCAACCCCACGTCCCCAAACCAGGCGTCTGGTGTCCCGCCGTAACCTTCTTCAACCACGAAACCGACACCCTCGACCTCGCCTCCCAAAAGAAATACTACGCCTACCTCTCCAAAACCGGACTAGCCGGCCTCGTCATCCTCGGCACAAACTCCGAAGCCTTCCTACTCACGCGCGAAGAGCGGCGCCAGCTCATCGCCGCCGCCCGCGAGGCCGTCGGCCCCGACTACCCCCTCATGGCCGGCGTCGGCGCCCACTCCACCAAGCAGACGCTGGAGCTAGCAGCCGACGCGGCCGCCGCCGGTGCGAACTATCTGCTTGTGCTCCCGCCCGCGTACTTCGGCAAGGCGACGACCATGAGCGTCGTGAAGCGGTTTTTCGCGGATGTAGCGCGCGAGGCGCCCCTGCCGGTTATCATCTACAATTTCCCGGGCGTGTGTAACGGGGTTGATATCGACTCTGAGACGATAACGGCGATTGTGCGCGAGTCGGCGGCGGCGCGTGCTGACGGGGTGTCGAATGTGGTGGGTGTCAAGCTCACCTGTGCGTCTGTGGGGAAGATCACGCGGCTGGGGGCGACGTTTTCGCAGGACGAGTTTGCGGTTTATGGGGGGCAGTCGGATTTTCTGGTTGCGGGGTTGAGTGTTGGGTCGGCGGGGTGCATTGCCGCGTTTGCGAATGTGTTTCCCAGGACGGCGGCGAGGGTGTATGAACTCTACAAGGCTGGGAAGGTTGATGAGGCCATGGAGTTGCACCGCAAGGCGGCGCTGGCGGAGAGTCCGTGTAAGAGTGGGATTGCGGCGACCAAGTATGCCACGGCGGTGTTTACTGCTCCTCTGGCGGGGATTGAGGGGGCAGAGGAGAAGCTCAAGCCTCGCACGCCGTATGAGGAGCCGTCTGAAGGGGTGAAGCAGATGGTGCGGGAGGTGATGGCGGAGGTTGCGGAGATTGAGCGATGTATATAGTTGACAGACCCCAAGTCATGAATTGTCGGTAAAGGAGCAATATCATTAAGGAACCAGGAACCAAGAATAGTTAGAATACTACCGTGCTTAGCACCTTTCTAGACTTGAATATCAACAAAGTCCTCAATGGGGTTTCTTCCTAACTGTGGGGAAATTTCTCCGACGCGTCTCCGAAATCCGAAAACAGCCCGAGATTGTGGGGTCCAAGAACAAGCTTAGACGGCAGAAGCGCTGTTAAAATACTGAACTTACCAGAATGCTGTGTTGCTGCTAGGGATGGTATTTAAAATGTCAGAATTACTGAATTTCGCGTCATTTAGATGGGGTTTCCTGTCATTTAAATTTTGTCTTCCTGACCCACTTTTTACTAGTATTTTACTAGTAATCTAGAGGTCTATCAGACTCAGCTAACCCCCACCTAAAATGTGAAAAAAATAGGAAATTAACTGCTCCTGGATTCGAACAGCGATCTTCATAATGAAAAAATTACTAACTAACTAGACTAACTAGCTACTTATTAAAATATATAGTAATTACTATATATATAAGCTTGTATAGCCTCCTTAGCTGTTACACGCAGGCCATATAGCTTGAAAGTCGGAAGGCTTCTAATACATTAATTTCTATATAAATTTACCTTGCCATCGATGAGCTTCTGGCTAAAGTTATTCATAATAAGATAATTACCTGCGCTGTATCTCCTAGACTTCTAATTGCATATTTTGCATGCCTGTATTAAGTACTAGATGTCACAGGCTAGAAGCCTTGAAATCTATAACCTAGATTTAGACAGTAAGAAATTGCTAAGGAACCTAACTAGATTACAGTGGTTAAATATAATAAGAAGTGTATAAATATTAGCTGAGGTTATATAACTATTAGTATCTACTCTAGATAGAAGAATATTACTGCCTAAGGCAGATTATAAATACTTAGTAAGCTTAAATACTTAGTAGGCCTTGCCCACTACACTACCCCCCCCCTTACCTTAATATTAGTAGCTCTCCTACTTATCAAGCACTGCAGTATTAGCTAGATTAGCTACTAGTTCTTATATAAACTATTTATAACTTATTTATTTAACTAAGTATTCTATATAGCAGCCTTATCTAATATATTTTTTATACTTCTATAAGATCTCCTTAATAATATATTTAGCTCCACTGTTAACTAGTACTAGAGATAGCTAGTAATTATTATTTATCTAGCTTAGGAATAGATTATTAGAAGTAAGGTGAAGTAGGCTAATATAGAATATATTATATATATCTAGTAGTATATCTAATTAGTAGATATATAATTTAATAGCTTTAAGTATTATAAACTTTATATATTATATATTAAGCTTTTAGCTTAAGTAATCTATCTAGATATTCTATAAGTCTAGCCACACTTTTAAGTTAATAGTATATTATAGGCTCACTAAGTAAGTATAATTTAAATACTTCTTTTACTATTATTAAGCTATTATTAGTTTTAACTAGGCTATCTCTATAGCTTCTCTTATCTTTATAATAATAGTATTAGCCTTCTCTCTTATAGAGTAGGTTATAGTAGTAGTAGTAGCCTTTTAATCTAGCTTTTTAATTTTTAGTAATTTAATATTATATCTATAGTCTAAGAAAAATAAGCTAACTCCCATGCTTATAGCATCCTAACTATTAATTATAAATTATACTATTAGTAATAGTAACTTCTAATCTATCTATATATAATTATAGAAGTTCTATAGATAAGCTTCTAATATAGTATTTATATATTTAATCTATCTATTAGTCTAAGGATAGAAGGCTATTAAGAGCTATTACTAAATATATAGTTACTTATAAAAATACTTCTAGAACTTACTAATAAACTACAGGCTATGATCTAATATAATTATATTAGGAATACTATAGTATCTAATAAACTAATCTATTAGAAGTTATACCACTATCTCAGAGTCTATTCTCTTATATAATACTAAGATTATACCCTTTCTAAGCCTATTATTAATTACTATAATATCCTTACAACCATTAGAGATAAGTAGCTTTATAATAAAGTTAATAGTAATCTTATACTACTTATATTCTAGAATTAGTAGTAGTTTTAGAAGTCTCTAATGTCATGGGCTAGGAGCCTTGAAATCTATAACCTAGATTTGGATGGTAAGAAATTACTAAGGAGTCTAACTAGATTGCAGTAGTTAAATATAATAAGGAGTGTATAAATAGTAACTAAGATTATATAATAACTATTACTCTAGTTAGGGCTTTATAATTTTAGCTAGGACTAAAGGAAGATTATAAGTACTTAGTAAGCTTAAGTACTTAGTAGGCCTTACCTACTATACTACCCCCTCTCTTTCTAAATTAGGTATCTCTAGCTAGTACTGAAATTATTACTCTCTTAGTAGACTTAGCTAGAGCTGAAATTACTACTCTCTAGTTAGTCTAGCTAGGGCTAAAAATAATAAGTCTATTTTCTTATACCTCTAGTGCTGCTATATTAGTAAGATTAATAGCTAGCTTCTATATAGAGTATTTATAATCTATCTATTTAACTAAGTACTCTATGCAGTGGCCTTATTTAATATATTTCTTATATTTATCTATAATCTCTTTAATAATGTACTTAGCTTCACTATTAACTAATACTAATAATAGCTAGTAATTATTATTTAACTAGCTTAGGAATAGATTATTAGAAGTAGGGTGTAGTAGGCTAATATAGAATATATTATATATATCTAATAGTATATCTAGTTAGTAGATATATAATCTAATAGCTTTAAGGATTATAAACTTTATATACTATATATTAAGCTTTTAGCTTAGATAATCTATTTAGATATTCTATAAGTTAAGCTATACCTTTAAATTAATAGTATATTATAGGCTTACTAAGTAGATTTAATTTAAATACTCCTCCTACTATTACTAGGCTATAGTAAGCTTAGATTAGGCTATTTTAGTAGCCTCCTTTATCTTTATAATAATTATATTAACTTTGTCCCTTACTAAGTAAGCTATAGTAGTAGTAGTAGTCTCTTAATCTAATACTTTAAGCTTAAGTAATTTAATATTATATCTATAGTCTAGAAAGAATAGGCTAACTCTAGTACTTATAGTATCTTAGCTATTAATTATAAGCTATACTATTAGTAATAGCAACTTCTAATTAGACTATATATAGTTATAGAAGTTCTATAGATAAGCTTTTAATATAGTATTTATATATTTAATCTACCTATTAGTCTATAGATAAAAAGTAGTTAATAACTATTACTAGATATATAGCTATTTATAAAAGTACTTTTAAAACTTACTAATAAATTATAGGCTATAATCTAATATAATTATACTAGGAATACTATAATATCTAATAAACTAATTTATTATAAGCTATACTACTGTCTTAGAGTCTATTTATTTATATAGTACTAAGATTACTTCTTTCCCTAGTTTATTACTAATAACCATTATATCCTTACAGCTGTTAGAAGTAGGAAGTTTTATAATAAAATTAATAGTAATCTTATACTATTTATAGTCTGGGATTAGTAATAGTTTTAAGAGTCCTTAATAGTGTTTATACTATATATAATTAGTACTATACTTATTATAGTTCTATATAAATTATTAGATATCTGCAGATAGCTCTGGCTAGTAGAAGTTTTAGATAATTATTATATATAGTATGTTCTTCTTAGGGTGCCTAGTTAATATAGAGTTATAGATTTCCTATAAGATTCTTATTTATAATAGTTTAGAATTAGGGACCTATTTATATCTTTAGTATAATAGGTAGCTGTCTAGTAATAGTGAGCATTTAGTAATTAATACTTATATATATAACTTAGTAGGGAACTTAGTGGCTCCCTCTCTAAGTACTTACTATATTTCTTCTAGAGTAATATTATTATACTTAGCTATTCTTTACTAATCTTCTAGTAGCAAGAGTGTCTTTGCTATAGATGTTATATATAAAATTATATAGCTAGATTAGTTATGATATTAATTGCTATATTTATTTAGTGGGCCCTTGTCTATCTTAGATGCTAATTTATAGGCATAGGATACTTGTATATATATATAGCTAGTAATAATCTTTAAGGGCACTAGGCAGTGATTATAGGCCTTAAGCTAGTTATCTTCTATATCTTTTAATATATCTTATTCCCTATATAATAGGGTATTAGGGTATATACTTAGTTTCTTAGGCTAGTAGTATATCTTATAATTAAACCTACTTAGTATATATAATTAATATATTTATTATTTATTAAGCCTATAGACTATCTTAAAGTATTTAAGGTTATAGTAATCTATGATAAGTTTAAATTATAATAGGCTAATTAGCTCTGATTCCCATTCCTTAAAGATATTAATAATAGCTAGTAGTTTCTTATTATAAATTTTATAATTATATTCTACTAATGTATTCTTTCTTAAGATATAAGTAACTAGTCTTAATATACTATTATTATTATATTATAATATAGTAGCTCTTATTACCTAGTTTAAAGTATCTATCTTAATTACTATCTTCTTATTAAGATTAAATTATATAAGAATTAGGGCTATAGTAAATATCTTCTTTAATAATTTAAAAGCTA
>JAKLNT010000181.1:0-17170 GCA_022814375.1 Aspergillus quadricinctus | reverse complement strand
TGTTCTTAAGCTTTTAATTAATAGGGGTACTAATATTAATAATCCTTTCCTCTGCAGAGGGACTGCTCTTATATTAGCCCTAGCTGGTTATTAGAATGATATTATTAAATATCTGCTTAAGAAAGGAGCATATATTCAGTAATATAATAGTTATAGCTTTTATTCTCTTAATATCACTATATGCAATAGGGACCTTGATATAGTTAAAATCCTAGTCAACTATGGAGCTGATGTTAATGCTATTGCCCCTTAGAGGGATACAAACCTACTTATCTATACTATGTATGAAGATTATGATTATATTATAGATTTTCTAGTCTCTAAAGAAGCAGACCCTTAAATTTAAAGAATAAGTATGCAGCATAAGGAGGATGATATAATATTTATATAGTTTTATAAAGGAGATGATCCATGTTTAGGGTGATACTAAGTAGTCAGTGACTAGGCTATGGGATACTACTATGATTACAGTGTTTTGGAGATATATAGGCTTGCTCCTTAAAATATATATATTATAATAATTAGAATAAATTGCTTTATTATTAGACTTATAACTAAACTATTTAAATTCTTCTATTTCTACTCTATATAGTTATAAATGGAGATACTATTCTCTATATAAGGGAAGGGCTTGGTGATAGGAGCTTAGCTTAAGCCTTCTAAGCTGAGTAGCCTCTGTCAGTTATATTAGCCAGCTAGTGCTAAGTATCAGCTACATATAGGTTTAGATAACTAAAAAAACACTAATTAGATTCTAACTAGGGCTGTAAATACTAAATATTAAAAGGGGTGTTTATAATAAAGTAAGGGCACATCACTTAGCACTAGATCATATAACTAATAGTTGTTAGATATGTCTAGTGGATATAACTAAAATATATATAAGTCTGCCCTTTGACAATACTTATTCTCAGGGAGCCTAGAGGCTAAATTATAAGAACTAATATTACTACAGACTAAATAATGAATAAATAATAATTAAGAAGAAGTAATAGTAGAAAGAAGAACCTCCTATCCCTATAGCTAATAATACTATCCTTTAGTTTAATTAATTAATGCCTGTATCTGACCACTGCTACTAATAAGTAATAATAACTAATAGTAGAGCACCTGCAAAGCTAGTCCTAACTATAACTAGAGGTTATATAACTATTATTTATTAACTACTAAACACATCAAGACACCTCTTATATAAATTTTATATTTATCTACTATTATCCTTAACCGCATATCTTTCTATTAAAGATAGTATTTTTCTTATATACTGTAATACTATATTACTAAAATTTAGTAGCTATAATCTTGTTATTCTTATGTGTAATGGTGAACACCAGTAATACTAAAACCTCTAAGAAGAGGTGTGCCTTAAAAGTAAAGGAAGCTAAAGTTATAAAAAAGGTAAGGAATAACACAGTCTATATAGATAGCACTATATAGAACTAGACCTTAGTTAAGTAGTCTAAGGAGGAGGAGTCTGCAGTGGCAGGAACTATTATATTATAAGCTTAAGGTATATAACTTAATATTAAAGTAATTATAATATCTATCTATATCTTTATACACTGCCCAGTTGAGGAAGCTAAAGCTATAATTAAGGAGTTCTATAATAGATTAAAAATATGCTAGATAATAGAAGAAGAATATAAGCTCTATTATAATCTTATATAATAAGTAATGGGTTACAAGGACTATATAGATATTAATATTACTGTGGTATAAAAGGCTGTTAGTAAGGTGCAGGGTTTTATTAAGTACTATACTACTAATAAAAGTCTATAGAAGAATATTAAGCAAGTAGCTAAGATAGTTAAAGAGACTATGAAATAGATAAACTAGTATTAGAAAATAGTTGAGGACAGGTAGGGCATAGAGGTGGCTAAATAGCTATCTTATAATAATTTAGGCCATTACTATATATAGAGCTTGGAGACACTGGCTAAAGCTCTAACCTAGGATACTGCTATTAAGAGAGCTAACTAATATATCTATAAAAGAATTCTAAATCCTAAGAGAGGCTCTTATAGAGTAGTCTATATAATACTACAAGACTTCCATAAGGTAATTAACAAATATACTCTAGAAAGTAAGCTTATAAATAAGGAACTTTAGAAAATTAGGGCAAAGCTAGATGTATTTGGTATTATTATATCTATTAAAGATAATGATGATAAGTAACCTAGAGTATAAGAGCTGACTGAACTGGTAGTGCTGGGATTAATTAATAAGCTACTTATGCCTATTCCTAAGAAGCCTTATATATTAGATAATGCTAACCTACTTATGGTTCTTAATAAACTAGTAGTGAAGAAAATGACATAGTCTAACTGCACATCTGGATCTGAAGTATATATTAGTTTAGGGAGAACTATACTTAGATAAGATTAGGTAGAGGTAAGAGAGTAAATTATAGATAAGAGCTAGTAAATACTAGAAGCTTATATATATAAGGAGAAACTTGATATCCTTGCTATGAGAATCCTTACTTATCCTATTATAGAAATTAACCAAGATCTAGTTATTACCTTTCTTATAAAGATAAAGAAAGTGAAAGGGCTTATAATATATCTTAAATATCTGTAGATTATAGGTAGTGCTATAGGACTTAAGACTTATCTACTAGAGGAGGTGCTTTAAGCATGTGTTTAGAAGTATATCTAACTTAGTGATTAGTATATGATGCTCTAAGATACTTTATTATTTAACTAGTTTATTAGTGTAAAGGCACCCTAAAATATTAATGCTAGACCTACCAGGAAGGAAGAAGTATTTAGAATGCTAGCTACTTATAATATTAAGTTTAATCTAGTGACTATCACTAGAGATTAGATTATATAAATATTAGGCCTTATAGATACAAGTCTATTCAGTATATTTAATCTTACTAGGGTGTTTTACTTAGATGGGATGTTTAAGCATTAGAGTCAGCCTAGAACTAATAGGTGGGGACTAATAATTAAGGACATTGCCATGAAGGAGGCCTGTGTTTATAATTTTTATATACCCCAGGGCAGGGGTGAAGATAATAGGTGGCTTAAGAATATATAGTACTCTATTACCTAGCAGGTACTATAGATTAATCTAGCCACCTATCTACTTATACTAGGTCTATAAAATAACTGTTAATAGAGGTTGATCCTCTTCTCTATGCTAGTGAGATATATGACTATAGAAATGGGGTTAGATAGGCTAGAAGTCTGAGGCTATCTAGCTAAATAATTTAATGATAGTAAAGTAGTGTATTAGATATATACTATATATCTAACAGTCTATATCTAACCAAACTAAAGATGGCAGATGGGTAAAGGATTAGCTATATATAAGGATAGGCTATATAAGTAGTAGGATAGAGGTATAGGGGCAGATGCACTTGAACATTCCTTATTAAATATAGGTCCTTATAAGGATATGATGGCTGCTATAGATATCTTATCTAAAAACTTTACTAATATTAGCTATTATCTAAAGTAGTTTATAGCATGAACTATAATAACATCTAAGATCTATAAAGAGGACTATATAGAGGCCCTTAATCTATTAGTAGTGTTTATAGCTACTAATAATAGTAGTAGAGACCTTAAAGTAGCATAGGTCAGTATCATTGCGAAATTATAGAAGAACCTTTGTTCCCTAACCTTACCTAATACCTAGCCTAATGGCCTGGTGCTGTTATTCTAGATTACTAGCTAATAGAAGCTAATAGTCTTCTTAATACTAATAATCTAGATTACTACCGCCCTCCTTGGACAGCTTGGATAGGATGATCCTAGGGTTATGGCTAAGTTGAAATTGCTCTTTAACCAGCCTATTACTAATATAAGAGAGTTCTTAGCAAAGGTAGTCTAAGACTTGATTAATAGTGCTCAGGACATAATATAATAGTTTAAGGCTACTAAGAGGGAGATCTATAGGGATGATTCTATATTTATCCTACTAGGAAAGGGCATTAATAAAGTAGAGCACATTACTAAGGTTAAGAAGAGGACTATACCCTAAACTATACTCAGAGTAATATAGTTATCAACTTACACTACTACTCTAATATTAAATACTAGACTAATGTCTGTAGAGGATATAAACTTATAAGATATACTATTATAGGGAGCTATAGTAGATAGTAGTAATAGTAGTTAAGTAGTAGTAATAGCAGCACTAATAATATCTACTCTACTATTAATAACCATAAATTACAGTAATATCTTAGAGTTTTAGATAGATACTAGCTTAATAAGAGGTAGCAGTGATGCTGAAGATAGTGAAGGCTTATATAATCTTATTAATAGCAGGGATGAAGGAGACTAAGATAGTAGTAATATTAAAGATAGTAAATGCTTAAGTAATAGTATTAATAGTAGGGATAGAGGGGATATATATAGCCATGCTGCTAAAGATAGTAAAGGCTTATATAATAATATTAACAGTAGGGATGAAGGAGACTAAGATAGTAGTAATACTAAAGCTAGTAAATGCTTAAGTAATAGTATTAATAGTAGGGATAGAGAGGATATACATAGCTATACTGCTAAAGATAGTGAAGGCTTATATAATAGTATTAATAGTAGGGATAAAGGAGATTAAAGTTGCTATAATACTAAAGATAGTGAATGCTTAAGCAACAGTATTAATAGTAGAGATAGAGAAGATGGATATAGCCATACTATAGAAGGTAGTGTAGAGTTGTATTTAGTCTAAACTTAGATAAGCTTAACTATATTTAGAAGTAAAATAAGCAGCTTCCTTAATATGTTTTAATTACTATACACTAATAAACTAAATAATCTTCATAGGAGCTAAACTAGATAATCTTATTTAACTCTACCTCTTATTAAGAATAGCACCCCTTATAGTAGGTTATATAACTAATTTAGCAGTTACAGAGTTATCTAACTCATCTCTAACTAGTATACGCGGCCCCAGTGGGCCCAGTTATATGAATTATAAAGGCACCTAGGCTATCATTATTCACTTTACTTTAGTAATTAGCTTTATAACCCTTGAGTTCCTTATCTTTATATTAGAATCAGTATCTCATTCTCTATTATTATGGAGATATTACTATCTAAACTTGTGCTTCTTATTGCAGAATAACTAGACTTAGTTATAGATATTTTATTATTTATATAAATATCAAAGAGATTCCATAAATAAATAAGTGATTACCTCTATAAGGTTGCACAGGAAAAAGGTATTCTAGATTATTATAAATCCTGGGGCCTAAGCTGGTTAATGAAAATTTCAAAGGCTCTTAAATGGGTGTGTGCTAATGGTGAAGAATAAATAATGGAATATACATTAATATATATTAATTACTATAAATATACATTCTATTATAGGATGGCCTTTTACTACGCCTATAAATATAGGGATAGAAAACTAGCTATATATTTCATTCTAGATTCTAAAAAAGATAATTTTTTATATAGTTACTGGGTTTTAGAGGCCCTTCCAAAGGCCATAAAATATGGCTACTTAAGTATTGTTGAGCTCTTAATTAAGGAGGGTGTTCTAACTAATGATAAAATACTTAAATAGCTTAATTATAAGGTTAGAGATGCCCTTAAAAACTTAGTAAAATATAGCTACTTATATATTGTCAAGCTCTTACTTAAAAGAGATGCTTATATTAAGGATTATAAGCACTCTTAATCTAATGCTCTTAACAAAGCCACTAAGAATAGTTAATATAATGTGGTTAAATATCTACTCCAGAAAGAAGCATATATTCAGGATAATTAATATTTCTATGATAAAGCTCTTAAATCCACTATACTTAATAGGGATCTGGATATGGTGGAGATACTAGTTAACTATAGAGCTGATCTTAGTCTTAATAATTACTTTTATAATAGTTTTAAGTATCTACTACTACTACTCTATACTGTGGAGGAAGGGTATGTAGATATTATTAAGTTTCTACTTAATAAAGGAGTAGATATTCAGCTTTATAATTATAAGCACTATTCTACTATCTATATAGCTATATAGAAGGGGGACATTAAAATCACTAAGCTACTGCTAGATTATGGAGCCTTTATTAATTCTTTTTCTAATACTGATAATCTTAAGGGTACACCTCTGTACCTGGCCCTGCAAGCATATTAGAGGGATATAATCTAGATGCTATTAGATTAGAGTGCATAGATAGGGCTATAGATAGAACTCTTATATAAGGAAGATTATATAGTAATAGATTAGTTATATATTTATCTCTGAATATATTTTTTGCATGAAGCCAGCCCTAATAATATCTTATATTATTAGCTACCAGGCTCCTAGTGGAGATGACTTATTAGACTTAACTAGATGATTACTATTTATCTTCTACTTCCTTCATATAGGCCACCTTCTCTTAATCCCACTATGGAAGATAGATGATCTGGGACTAGAGGTAGTGGCCCTATTAATCCTAGGCACACTTCTGAATCACTAGAACTCCCCTCTAAAGTTAGTTATCTAGTTAGTAAACCCTATCCTTCTATTAGAAGAAATATAACTGTAGTGTTCTGATATCCTATAGCTGTGCCTCTTAAAGTTTAAGGATTATATAGTTAAGCTAGTTATAGTTGATTAGTTATTCTAGGATATTATTTATATATATATAGGTGTTATTAGACCTATATAAGGTATCCTTACTATTAGACTATAGAGAACAGACTATCTAGAGGCACTGTAATTAGTGTAATAGGTTAAAGCTATTATTAGGGACCTACTAGTAAAAATAGGGTGTATAGAGACCTATAATAATAAGGTTCTGGCTATAAAAATATTTACAGGCTTTCTATATGAGCTGGGGGCTGTTAGTCTAACACTAATTAAGTAGATAGATACTATATAAGAGTATGAGATTATTAGTCTAGAGGTCCCCACTTTCCTACCACTATATAATATCCTCTATATATATCAGATCTATATGGCTCAGGATGGCTGAATATAAATTCTAGTAGTCCTTCTATAGTTGAGTGAGGAAGCCTGAGACTAAGATAATTCTAAGGGGCTGTAATATAACAGGGTTGCAGTGGTTATATAATATAATAAGGTTAGTATAGTTAGGCTTAATATAGTTAGAGTGGTTATCCTAATAAGAGTCTTTATTAGTCTTATCCAAGCACAGCTAATATAAAACTAGATATAAATATTATTTAGCCCTATACTAGAAGGTATTGAGGCCCTGGTTTATTCTACTAAATAAGGTATTAGTAAACCCAGCTCTACTTATACTAGTGGTGCTAATAATACTTAAGCTATAGACATCTGTGATAACACTTATTATTATTTCTAGGATCTGGAAGGTGTTAGATTTATATAAGGCTGTGTCATTACTTCTTTATAAGTAGATAGATAATCTATATAAGGATCTTCCTAGGTCCTGATGTTCCTAGATAGATAGAGAAGTCATGCTATATAGCCTCTATCTAATCTATCTTTTGTTTTAATATAGGTGGGAATAAACTCTATAGCTATTACTTATATTATCTATAGCTATACTATAAATAGCATTAGTCATCTATTATTAATATATAATGTAAATTCAGAATGTAAGACAGATAATCCTATCTAGATACTATAAATTAGAAGGCTAAAATACATTGTAATCTTATCTATATATAGAAGAAATAACACCCTCTCTTAGATAGATACTAGATAATAATATTAATATTTATATAACTAGTTATCTCTCTAGATGGATAAGCACTCTGTAAAGGTAGTGGGCACTAGAGACTCCTATCAAAACTTTAGAAGAGGGGAAACTCCTGAGTCCCAAGTCCTATCAATAATCTAGCTAGATTGCTGGGATACTATATTACTACTAGATAAGGATGTGCTAATAATAATGATTACTATCTTTATATTAGTAGATATATTAATCAGAGAGTCTTAGAAGTTATGATATTCTTCTCTATCCCTATATCTTAATTAGATAAACCTATATATAAACCTACCTCTTATACCTCTATTATATATAATCTGCTGTAGTACATTATTCTAGAAAAGTCTAAGATAGTGCGCTACTAGTATCTATATAGTAATAAATAATTCTAATTTATAGCATTACAGATCTAATGTATTAAATGTGATAAGTAATATAAAGAATAAGCTAAGAAGCTTAGAGAAAAGGAGAAGAAATACTAAGCTAATAAGAAGAAGAGAGCTAAAAAGGAAGCTAAAAAATACAAAGCCTAAAGATAACTTAGTCTCTCTAATCCTTATACCCCCTCAGTACCTGCTAGTTAGCTATTACTTTTTAAATTCCTCTAAAAATTAGAAGCAAAACCTAATATAGATAGTAAGGCTTATAAGGAAATAGAATTAGCTAGCCCTAGTTAGGGTAGTATTATAATTAATATTGTAATAAGTATTATAATAGAGATGGATAAGAGTCTGCTCTTAGATCTAGATATTAGAGCTTTTAATAACTAAGTAGGTCCTGGGGTATTAGAGCTAGATAACTATCTAGTAAGCAATGATAGCAAGGATGAGGCTTGTTAGACACTAGATAATGATGATAAGTTCTCTAAGTACTTAATTTTTTATAATAAAGATATTATTAAAGAACTGGAAATACTTACTACTATATAAAATATGCCTAAGCAACCCTAAGTAATTAATTAGGTAATAAGAGTAAGCAAGCCTATATTAATAATAGAAGAATCTTTTAAAGATAACACTACCTTACTACTCAAAGAACTTAGATATAAATTAGCCAGTAATAAGAAATTAAATAGGAATTAAGTTAGCTATATATAGGATCCTATAAATAGAATTATCAGACTAAATAGAGTAAATAAAGTGAATAATAAACCCAGAATAAATATAATAATCAGAATAAGCCAGAAAATAGATTAACTAAATAAAATAAATACACTGTGTAGTTTTCTTAGAGATATATTTTAGCTAAATCTTTATTTTTTACCACTGCTCCCGCACCTTATAGAACTCTCTTTTTATATTATTATATTTAGTATTTGTCATTGTCCTAGTAAGCTAGTGAAATTCCTTTATAAATTAGTGATATATAATGTACTAGTCTATTAGCTTCTATATATTATTTACTATCTATTATATTTACCTCTATTACCCTGCCACCTGGTCTAGTTCTATATAAAGGTTTTCTGGATTAGAGTCTGCCTTAAAGTCTGTGGGTGATAGGCCTGCATTTAATGTTCTTAGTATATTAAAGATTTTAGGCTGGGGATGTGACTACTATACTTATGTCTTCTATAGAATCTTAAGTTTATAGGCCTGCTGCACCTAAGTATATAAGAGTATATTTATATAGTAAGTAAGATGCCTTATAAGCTATTTAGGATTAGTATAAAGCTCAGCAAGTAATAACTCTTAGTTATATATAAAAGATTATAGAATATAGTATTTTAGTTCCTCTACTAATAGATACTCCTTAATAGGGCTACTACACACCCTAATAACTAGTAGGGGAAGCTTTGGCCTATAGAGATATAACTACTCTGTTAGCACTATTACCTTTACTAGCTAGGCCTCTAAGTCTATAGAGACTGGGGGTAGGATAATATCTAGACTATAAGGATATTTTTACTACTTCTAGCCCTTAAGGGGAAGCTACTTAACCTCTATTAGTTATATAACCCATCCTTCTAATAGCTGCTGGGTACTGTAGTACTTTACTAGATCTAGATATATATTAGCCCAGGTTTAGAGCTTACTATTAGATATATATAATTAGAATAACTTCTTACTTGGATATGGTAAGATAAAATATATATAGATAAATATCTACTAGAGAATTATCTACTATGCCTATATCTGGCATAGTCTATAGACCTATATAATGATAGTGAAATACTACTAATAGAGTAATTAGTATATTTTAAACTCTTAGTGCTTCTAGGGCTAGTCTCTATTATTACTATTACCATCCTAGCCCTAAAGCTAAGTAAAAAGCACCTTAATATTATTAATTATTGTTAGTAATCTAGTTATAAAATATAGATCTACTTCTAGGACCCCATTGCAGAACATTTAAGTAAAACCTAGGAGAGTTAATGGCATCTCTCTATAATAGGCTTTAGCTATGCTAGCTTAATTTAGAGGCTACTTAATAGAGTCTTCTAGCACTACAAAGATATCCTTATAGAATACTTCTAGATAAAGGTAGATAAGGAGTTAGAGAAGCTATAATAACTAGGGGAGGTCTCTGCGGAGCTCTATTATCTTAGAGAAAATATTATAGAACTATAGAAAGTTAGTTTTAGTATAAACCACTACCTGGTACTGGGAAATGTATATAGACTAGAGGCTTAGAGTGTTGAAAATAATATAAGTATAGTGCTGTAGATAAAAAGTTATTAAATCCTAGTTAATTTTTCTATCTTAGAGCTAGGTATAGCTAGATTGCTTAAGTATTATATTTATATCTATCCCCTTCTAGACTAGTGCTATATTAGAGCTATCCTATAGTTACCTAACCTTGTAGTCTAGCTAAAGGCTATTACTCCATTGCAGGTGGTTACCCTATTTATTATATCTTTAGAGTAGATATTTTAGGAATATTATTATAATTTAAGTATACTTTTAGTGGATAACCTACTGCAGCTGCAGGCTGTATATTATTTTAAATCTAATATATATTTTATTAATATTCTATTACAGCCAACTTAGGAAGTAATCACTCTAGTGGTGGAAGAAGGGTGGAGTGGTATATGGGATCTATAAGGGCTCTATAGCCTACTTATATTTATATACCTCTTAGTCTAGTGCTGTGAGTAGTACATCTATTATTTAATACTCTTTCTGAATACTGTAGGACTGCTGGTGACTAGTATTTAGTATAATATAGCATCACTGCTTTATATGGATATATGCTTAGAGAAGTATAAGAGGGGAATGGCTGATAGTGGAACTAACATGCTACTATATCTAAACTAGGCCTAGGTCTAGTATAAGTGTGTCTAGGTTCTCATTCTAGAATGGACCTCACTTTCTAGTGATAAGTATATCTTTATATATATTATATAGCTGGGTATATCTAAGACCCTGCTTTTATAGTGTAGACTTCTATATTAGCTTTATGGTGAGGGAAACAGTGTCCTTGAGGAAGGAGATAGGGTAGAATTCTTGGTGCTAAAAAAGGCTGGAGTTAGATAAAGATGTTAAATTAAAGTTAGGTAACTTAGGCTTAGAGTTAGAGGTATCTTTCTTAGAGGTCTTAGTCCTACTCTCTCTTCTACTCTTACTTCTACTCTTATTTCTATTATAATTACTATTTTCTAAGCTTGTGTCTGTTCTAGATTTATTATTAATTAAAGAAGGGTAGTATTATTACTTTAATCTATTAGACTGTAGCTGTCTGTGTGGTAATATCTTTATATTAGAAGTTAAGCTCTATAGCTGCTTACTAACCTCTGTAGTGTCTATGCTACTAATAGTGTTATTATACTTATAAAGCTAGTTATAAAATAAGTTTAGATAACAGTGTTGCTAAAGGAAAATTAGTAGCTTAGAAGAATTTAGTAGTGATAATATAATAACCTCTTTTACTATATTATAGAAATCCTTCTATAAATAGTCTGCATCTACAGTCTGGTTCCATCACTTAAAGAAGGTATTCTATATATCTGACTAGCTAGGGTGCTGCATGGTAAGCTTTAGGTTCTTAGTAGTCAGAAGTAATTAAAGGCCCTGAAACTAATAGAAACTATTCTACTAAATACACCCTAGTACCCTATTTTAAATCTTCTTAAGATACTTCTACTAGAGTGAAAAGTGGAACTCCTAGAGTTATACTTACTTATATTAGGTTTAATTCACTCTCTTAACTCAGGTTGCAGCTGCATTAAGCTGGATATATACTATACTAGAGGGTAGGTATTAAAGAATAGACACTGGACATTCTCTCTAGAGAATAGGAAGAAGAACTTTATTAGTCTAGAGAGTGAATTTATCTAATATTATAACCTAATACTAGTGGCTTGGGTTGAATAAGCAAGGGAAAAGAAGATAGACCTCTATCTCTAGAAAGCTAATAAGCCACCTAAATAGAAGGTGGGGTATCTAATGTACTGGTTAAAAGTCTTACTATTATCTCCCAGTCTTAGGATCATTGTAATAGATGTGGATTAGAGCTAGATAAAGGGAACTTTATAGGTTACTAGTGAGTGATTAGATAGCTTTCTAAGTAAAATCATTATAAGCTACTATAATACTAGAGGCAAAGCCCCCTGCACTATTAATATTAAATTAGGTATAGATAACTATAGGGATTAGGGCTGTGTCCTATTAAGGATCTATTATATAAAGTATAGATTATAGGCTTCCTACTTCTAACTGGTCTCCAGCTATATCTAATATTATAATAGATATCCTACTAAAAACCTATTAATGCTAGCTAGAAGGGAAGATGGTGTCCCATAATCTTGGGTATTAGATGATATCTTTTTAGGCTAGTATATCTAGGCAGTCCTATGCTGTCATCTCACCTAGAGATATTATATTAGAGGTCGCTATCCTAGCTATATTATAGATATCTAGAGTGTAACTATAATATTAATAAAGCTGCTTAGCTAATTTCTTCCTAAGTAGTTCTAGTGGCTGAGAGCCTAGCAGAGCTCTCATCCATAAAGCTATTATAGGCATAATTAGTACTGTAACTGTAGATCTATGTGGCTAGTGGTCTGACTCTTTTAATAGTTTTAAGTTATTTATAAGTAGAGTTTATAATCCTTTATTATACTTAGTAGCTATATTTATATAGGAGTAAAGGACAGCCTACTTACTATTAGATATTACCTTTACTACTTGATGAGAAGTAGTAATCTTAGCATTCTTATTATCCTCTAAGGGTATTAGGGAATCTCTACTATCCCTATTATTAGAGGAGGCACTGTCAGTGATATCTAGGGGTGATAGTAAGCCTAAATCCTCCTAGTAATTCTGCTCCACCCTATCCTCCTCTCCTCCCTCCTCAGCCACCCCTTCTCTAGGGTCTTGAATTAATCTAGTATAAGTAGTTTCTTATAGAATCAGGATGACCTCTAGAGATTCTTATATATAGCTAAAAATGTTACCTAGATCAGGAGACTAAATAGGATCTAGTTACTCTTATAAGTCTTATATAAGATAGAGACTGCTGAATTACTCTACTAGTATAGCTAGCTATTAATTACCTTACACAGTCTGCTATTAAGGAAATAGTATAGTATGCTATTGAGATTCTAGTATAGCTAGTTATTAAGAATCTAGTATAACCTACTATTTAGAATCTAATGCAGCCTGCTATTCAGAATCTTATAGTAATACTTTATGCTCTAGCTACTATTGCTTCTAGAGCTGCTATACCTAGGCCCTAGTTACTGCCTAGTTATTAGGATAGATTTATTACCATCCCTATGGCATTTTTATAAGGATATAAGTAGTATAGTAGCATACTTGTCTATTAAGAAAATTAGTAGTATAATCTAGTAACTATCATCTCAACCACTAAATAAGTTAAATGGTAATATATCTAATTAGACTTTCTCAGGCGCTAGGTAATATAAAGGGTAACTAGTAACTGGAAGTCTGGAAAAGCAAAGTAAAAGAAAATTATAAATAAAAATATAAATAAAAATAATATAGGAATAAATACTCTAATGAAATGATTGCTGAATGATGGCTTTAGGCTAATAATATATAGAGAATCTAAAGGATTCTAGTCCTAGCTGGGTTAGGATAAAAAATAAAATATATATAAGTATTATCTATAAAGAAGTTACTGAACCTATTAATATTTAAACATTCTTTATCTATAGTACCTTCTCAGTATCTAACTAGAAACATATTCTTAACCTCCTTTCTTTATGTTTAATATAGTCACTATAAGGTAGATATCTAAACTAGTGGCAAAGAATAGCCCTGTCTAACCACTATTAATAGGTAGATTAAGAACTACTAGATCTCTAAGCAGTTCTCTCTAACTCCCTCTACCCTTTACTTCAGTGCTATAAGTGCTTCTAGAAATATCTATGCCTAAGCTTACTATATATAAGGGAAGGCCTCCTAGGGCATTAGTAGAAAAGAAAACTCTATAGGATAAGAGGCCAGCCCATATTAGTGACATACTAATAGATATTTCTAGTGAGTAGGTTAAGAGATCATCACTCTAGAGCATAATAAATAATATTTATATAAGCTAATATAATGATATGAATAGTGTTGCCTGTATAAATAATATAAGTTAACTAGTAGCTAAGCAGGGTGGTGACCCTATATATTAAGGCCCTAGTTAAGTGGGCGGAGGGTAACTATACTACTTTATCTAGTAGAGCTAAGCCCTCTACACCTCTAGTTCCTGAGTATTAAGTACTAATAGTTAAATCCACCTCTGTAGTACAGGCTGTAAGAACTAAACTAAGAAAGCTAGTAAATTAATATATTATAAATATAGCCCTAGTTGAGTGGGTGGAGGGTAACTATATTAGTTTATCTAGTAGAGCTAAGCCCTCTGCACATGCAGCTACTAGGTATTAAGAACTAGCTAGGGAATCTGCTTCTATACTAGAGGGTGCAAGAGCTGAACTGCCTGTATATATGGTTACTAAGCATTAAGCATTAGCTAGAGGATCTGCCTCTGTAGTAGTGGCTGCTAGACCTAAACCCCCTATGTATGCAGCTACTAAGTATCAAGCACTAATGGGACTAGGAGAATCTAACTCTATACTAGAGGCTGTAACAGCTAAACTGCCTATATATATAGTTACTAAGTATTAAGCACTAGCTGGAGGATCTGCTATTATAGTAGAGGCTATCAGATCGGAATCATCTATATATATGGCTACTAAGTATTAAGTATTAATAGGATAGGGAGAATCTAATTCTATACCAGAGACTATAACAGCTGAACCCACTATATATATAATTACTAAGTATTAAGTATTAGTTAGAGGATCTGCCTCTGCAGTAGTAGCTACCAGACCTGAACCCTCTATATATATAGCTACTGAGTATTAAGCACTAATGGGACTGGTAGAATCCAACTCTATACTAGAGGCTATGATAGCTAAACTATCTATATATATAGTTACTGTATATTAAGCACCAGCTAGAGGATCTGCCTTAGCTATAGAGATTGCTAGATCTGAATTAACTGCACATCTAGCTACTAAGCATCAATTACTAATAGATAAACCAGCCTCCACTATAGACACCCCTAGGTTATAGAACTAAATAAGGTTACTTAATATAATCTCTCCCTAGCTAAATCTTAATCATCTAAACCTTGATTATCTAAACCCTGATCATTACTATTTAGTGTTATCTATATCCTTCTATCATCTACTAGAGAATAGAGACATCTCTGAGCTTATTATACTGGATATATAACTACTAAACCTAACTCACAGGAACTATAATGCTTTATAATATGATATTTACTTAGATTATTAGCTATTATTATATAACTAAATCTAATAGATAATAACTGAGAGGGAGCTAGGAGTACTCTAGCCTTATTGCTAGAAATATTCATAGTCTAATAAGAAGACTATGCAGCTAACTAAGTTATTTAGTAAATATAGGCCCTTCTAGGTTATAATTATAAAAAAGAATAAATAAATAGGGCAGATCTTTGCCTATTATTAGATAAATATTAATCTAAAAGATTAAGTCTGGAATATTAAGACTGCTTAGATAAGGTAATCCTATAACTAACTTTATTACTAGACTATGTTAATTAACCTCTAGGGAGGGTCTAGCTGTATAAATACCTTATTAGGAATTTAATAATATTACTCTTAGTAATAAGGAATTACAGTCTATTATCTATGCTTAGTAGATAATATAAGTATAGGGCACTATTATATTATGCTGTAAATAGGGCTGTTCTATTATATATTTTATTAGATTAATTATAATATTTCATAAGTATAATTCTCTTAGTATAAATAGTATATAATAGAGAGCATAAGTAGTACAGGCAGAAGGTGGATAAACTAGATAAACTATATAAGTTGGATGACTGGATAACTGGATAAAGTAGAGGAGGTAGATAACTTTAATAACTTAGATAACTTAGATAACTGGATAAAGTAGATAACTGGATAAAGTAAATAACTTAGTTAATTTAGATAACTAGATGACTGGATGACTAGATAACTTAATAACTAGATAACTAGATAAAGTAGATAATTAGATGAAGTAAATAAGATGAAGTAAATAATTTAGCTAATCTGGATAACTTAGATAACTTAAATAAGTTAGATAACTTAAATAACTTAGATAACTTAGATGACTTAGATAACTGAATAAAGTAGATAAAGTAGATAAGTTAGATAACTTAGATATTAGATGACTTAAATAACTTAAATAATTTAAATAACTTAAATAACTTAACTAATTTGAATAACTTGAACAGCTTAGATAACTTAGATAACTAGATGAAGTGGATAAAGTGGATAAACTAGACTACTTAGATGACTTGGGTGACTTAGGTGACTTGGGTGACTTAGGTAACTTAGATGACTTAGGTGACTTAGGTGACTTGGATAACTTAGATGACTAGGCAACTAGATGAAGTAGATTAAGTAGATGACTAGATGACTGCATGACTGGATGACTAGATGATATAGATGATATAGATAATGTAGATGATATAGATAAAGTAGATAAAGGGGATAAATTCACAAATAGTATTTAGTTAAGGTGATATTAAGGGAATAGTATCTCTAACCCATGCCTCTAGTAACTAAGGCTAGAAAAACTCACCATGGCTGGCCAGAGTATAGCCCATATCCTTCCCTATTAATGTGGTTTGCTAGATCCCTTAAGCCAAACCTTAATATATATTATACTACTGTAAGATGTGCTGTATTAGTCAGAGTCTGGTCTATGCTGTATTTTTTAATCTCCTTATACTTCTTATAGATATAGTTATAGTACTAACAACAAAGCTATTACCACCCACTATTATTAATAATTCTATTATTTAATAGTTACACTTCTGCATTTTGCACCCTATCTACTAAGGCATAGAGTATTATACCTACTACTTTCTAATGACTAGAGGAGGGATCAGTATGACAGAGCAGTATCACTAATATCTTAATACTCTCATTACTTTAAAGCTCTGCAGACAGGTGCACTACAGTTAGGCTGGCCGTAGGGAAGGGAAATCCCATGGGAAATCCCTTCCCATTGAGAAATTCGCGGGAAGGGAAATCCCATA
>JAKLNT010000180.1:0-17263 GCA_022814375.1 Aspergillus quadricinctus | reverse complement strand
ATATCTATAAAATTCTAGCTCTTCTTTTATAAAGATATATTTAGATAATTTTATATAGAGCTTATATTCTTAGAGCTGCTTAAGCATCTAGTAAATATATTCTTTATATTCTAAGGCAGAGTCTGAGAAGATTAAGATATTATTAAGATATACTATAATAAAATTAAAGTCTTATATAATGCTATTTATTATTATTTAGAATATTATAGGTATATTATAAAGTCTAAAAGGTATTACTAAGAATTTAAACTTTCTAAAAGATATATTAAAAGCTATTTTTAGAATTAATATTTTATTTATATATAATTACTAATATTTAGAGAGGAGATTAATCTTTAAAAGATATTTAGTACAACCTACTTAATCTAGGAGTTCTTAAATTTATAGTAATAGATAGATATTTTTTACTGTTACTTTATTAAGTAAGTAATAGTTAATATAGAATTATTATTTACCTTCTGGCTTAGGTATAATTACTATAGGAAATCCCTAAGCACTAGCTAAAGAGTAAATAACTACTTTCTTTAGTAGTTCTTTAACTTACTTTTTTATTTTATAGAATTTCTTAGATAATTATAGATAAATATTAATATTAACTGGAGGAGCATTACTAGTATTAATATAATACTTAAGTAGTTATTCTAGAGGAAGCCTTGGAATTAGTTCTTCTCTGAAGATATCCTTATACTAGATAAGAAGAGATTTTAATTAAGGTAGTTCTATTAAGGGTTCTATATCTTCCTTAAGTTCTTAAATAATATATAACTAGGCTTTCTAATAACTCTTTTAAAGGATATGATGAAGCTGCTTTATTAAGATTAAGTTAATAAATCTCTTTAAATTAGAGTCCTTAATTTTATCAGCCTTAATTTTAGACTAAAGGTTAATTAGATTAATAGTATAATACTTTTGTTTATATCCCTTAATAATTATATGTCCTATAATCTAATTAATAAGAGGGTTAATATATTATAACTAATCTTAGCCTAAGATAATATTATATTCATTAGTATTAAGTATCTAAAGGGTAAGAATATAATTCTAGTTGCCTAACTAAAGTAGAATATAAATTTAATATAATATATATATAAATCTGCTATTTAGTAGATGAACTTATAATAGATTAGCTATTATATAAAATCTAAACTATGAATATAGTAGTAAATTAGCTAGATATTTTAAAATAAATATATAACTAGAGCCACAGTCTAACAGGGCTCAGAGATATATAATTATTTAAGAGGTCTTAAGCTTAATAATATAACAGATAATATCTAATCTAAGAGTATTAAGATAAGCCTTAATATACTTAGGATCTTCTACTCTTAAGCTAACTATTATTATACTAAGTATTGCCTCCTAAGATGGGCAATTCTCCCTATTACTATTATTATTAGGATTATTATAATCCTTTGGGGGTTTAAGATTATTAGTAATATTACATTCCTCTATATTAGAAGCCTTTAATATTTAACTAACTAGTGCTTCTATATCTAGAGGTCTTTTACTTTTCCCAAATTCTTCTTAGGACCTAACTTTAGCTTATCAGAGTTAGTGCTGTCACAGGCTAGAAGCCTTGAAATCTATAACCTAGATTTGGATAGTAAGAAATCACTAAGGAATCTAACTAGATTATAGTGGTTGAATATAATAAGGAGTATATAAATAGTAATTAAGATTATATAATTACTACTACCCTAGCTGGGGCTTCATAATTTCAGCTAGGGCTGAAGGAAGATTATAAGTACTTAGTAAGCTCAAGCACTTAATAGGCCCTGCCCACTATATTACCCCCCCCCCCTTTCTAAATTAGGTATCTCTGGCTAGTGCTGAAATCATCACCCCCTAGTAGGCTTAGCTAGAGCTGAAATCACCACTCCCTAGCTAGCCTAGTTAGGGCTGAAAATAGTGAGTCTATTCTTCTATATCCCTAGTACTACTATATCAGTGAGATTAGTAGCTAGCTCCTATATAGGGTGTTTATAGCCTACTTATTTAACTAAGTACTCTGTGCGGCAGCCTTATCTAATATATTTCTTATATTTATTTATAATCTTATTAATAATGTACTTAGCTTTACTATTAACTAATACTAGTAGTAGCTGATAATTATTATTTAACTAACTAAGGAATAGATTATCTAAAGTAGGGTATAGTAGGCTAATATAGAATATATTATAAATATCTAATAATATATCTAGCTAGTAAGTATATAATCTAATAACTTTAAAGACTGTAAATTTTATATACTATATATTAAGTTTCTAACTTAGATAATCTATTTAGATATTTTATAGATTAAGCCACATCTTTAAGTTAATAGTATATTATAGGCTTACTAGGTAGATATAATTTAAATACTCCTCCTACTATTACTAGGCTGCTATAAGCTCTAACTAGGCTATCTCTATAGCTTTCTTTATTTTAGAGATAATTATATTAGCTTTCTCCCTTACTAAGCAGGCTATAGTAGTAGTAGTAGCTTCTTAATCTAATACTTTAATCTTAAGTAGCTTAATATTATATCTATAGTCTAGAAAGAATAGACTAACTCCTATACTTATAGCATCCTAACTATTAATTATAAGCTATGCTATTAGTAGTAGTAACTTTTAATCTATCTATATATAGTTATAGAAGTTCTATAGATAGGCTTCTAATATAGTATTTATACACTTAATCTATCTATTAGTCTAGAGATAGAAGGCTATTAAGAGCTATTACTAGATATATAGTCTTTTATAAAAGTACTTCTAAAACTTACTAATAAACTACAGGCTACAATCTAATGTGATTACACTAGGAATATTATAGTATCTAATAAACTAATTTATTAAGAGCTACACTACTATCTCAGAGTCTATTCTCTTATATAGTACTAGAATTACACCCTTCCTAAGCCTATCACTAATCACCATAATATCCTCATAACCATTGGAGATAGGCAGCTTTGTGATAAAGTTAATAGTAATCTTATACTACTTATACTCTAGAATTAGTAGTAGTTTCAGAAGTCTCTAGCACTACTTATACTATATATAGTTAGTACTATACTTATCATAGTTCTATATAAATTATTAGATATCTATAGATAGCTCTAGCTAGTAGAAATTCTATATAATTATTATATACAGTATATTCTTCTCTAAGTGGCTAGTAAGTATAGAATTATAGGTCTTCTATAAGATTCTTATTTATAATAACTTATAATCAGGGACCTATTTATGACCTTAGTACAGCAGGTGGCTATCTAATAATAGTAAATATTTAGTAATTAACACCTATATATATAACTTATTAGGGAAGCAGGCTTCCTCCTCTCTTAGAGCCTTTTATATCTTCTCTAGAGTAATATTATCACACTCTACTATCTGCTACTATTCTTCTAGTAGTAGGGTAACCTCTCTTATAGATATTATATATAAAACTATAAGATCTAGCTAATTACAATATTAATTATTATATTTATCTAGAGGACTTCTATCTAACTTAGGCACTAAGTGTTATATATATAATACCTATATGCATATCTAACTAGCTATAATCTTTAGAGGCACTAAGCAGTAATTATAAGCTTTAAGTTAGTTATCTTTTATATTCTTTAGTATATCTTATTCTCTATATAATAGAGCATCTAGATATACACCTAGCTTCCCAGGCTAGTAGTATATCTTATAGTTAAATCTACTTAGTATATATAATTAATATATCTACTATTTATTAAGCCTATAGACTATCTTAAAGTACTTAAGATTATAATAGTCTATAATAAGATTAAATTATAGCAAGCTAATTAGCTTTAATTCCTACTCTTTAAAGATGTTAATAATTACTAACAGCTCCTTATTATAAATCTTATAGTTATATTCTACTAGTATATTCTTTCTTAAGATATAGATAACTGGCCTTAGTATACTATTATTATTATATTATAATATAATAGCTCCTATTACCTAGTTTAAAACATCTATCTTAACTACTATTTTTCTATTAGAGTTAAACTATATAAGAATTAGGATAATAGTAAATATCTTCTTTAACTTCTTAAAGATTACTTCCTACTTATCTCCCTATATAAAGGGGGCTCCCTTATATATTAGTATTATTAGTGGTTATACTATATCTAAGAAGTCCTGTATAAATTATTAATAGAAGTTTATAAAATTAAGGAATAACTATACACTATATATAGAGGTAGGGGCCTGCTATTCTAATATAGTCTTTATCTTACTAGGGTCTATCTGCACACCCTTACCAGCTTCTATTATAAACCCTAGATACTTTATACTCTTAACTTTAAATTTATACTTATTAATGTCCAGCTGCAAGCCTATATTTTATAGATACTCTAGAACCTTATAGATATACTATTAGTGCTTTATTAATAATCTATTAGTAAAGATTAGTATATTATTAATGTATATAGAGGTGAATTTATCTAGAAAGTCCTGGAGTATCTAATTAATATACTATTAGAAGGTACTCAGTATATTTACTAATCTAAAGGAGGTGATAAGCTATTTAAATAGTCTAAACTATATATAGAAAACTATTAGCTACTTATCTCCTAGAGTAATATAAATCTTATAGAAGACAGTAATCATATTAAGCTTTATAAACTACTTTACCTTAGAGATATACTCTAAGATCTTATTAATTAAGGGAAGCAGATAACAGTCCTTCTTTATAATTATATTTAATATATAGTAGTTAACACAGAATTATAGCCTACCCCTAGGCTTATAGATAAATAGCACTAGCACTATAGCAGCTGAACTACTAATATAGATAAAGCCTTTCTCTAATAGTTCTATTAATATCTTTTATAGTACTAAAAGTTCTTTATATAATATACTATATAGCAGTCCCTATAATAGCTCTATTAACTTCCCTTTCTTATTTTTAATTAGTTTAATTTAGTAATCCATACCTAGATAGTGCAGTGGTAGCTTATCAGCTTTCTTATAATTAAATACTCCTAGAAACTTATAATAGTGCCCTAGCAGCTTTGTAGCTGGGTTAGTATACTTCTTAATTTATAGAGCCTTCTTAATATCCTTAATATTAGCAGTAAAGATTTATATAATCTTATCTTTCCTCTACTACTAATTATAAACTACAAACCCTTATATACTAATCTGCTTCACTATTAGCTTAGGCTTGTTCTTAATACTCTCTATAGTAGAACTATTAATAAATTATAATTAAGGCCCTGCTACCTCTATAATAGCCTTCTAATTAGCTATCCATAGGATCCCTAAGATCAGATTAGTCCTATTACCTAACTTAGGCACTATATATATATATATAGTGCGCTAGTAGTTCCCTCTAATATCTAGTAAGAAGTAAATAATTACTAAGATAATACTTCTTATTGTGCTAGTATAATTCTTAAGTATAATTAGCTTAATCTTAATCTGCTCTAGTTATAGCTTCTATATAAAGTACTTAACTATAACTATATAAGATATATATTCAGTATTAGGAAGAATTCTATAATTATATTCCTTATTAATAATTCTAGATATAATAAATTCTAGGGCATTAAATTTAATAGCCTATTAAAACTTTCTATAATTAGTAAGTATATCTTCTTCTTTAGGATATAGTTAGCACTAGCTTTCTAGTTATATTAACTATTTAACTGGCCTCTATAAGAGTCTTTTTATAGAAGTAACTAGTTTTCTAACTTACTATCTTCCTTTATAGTAAGCTCTTCTATATTAATATTATCTAGCTTAGATCTCACTATCTAGAAAGTATGCAGCTGTCTTATAATAAGGTAGTCTAATAGTAGGATAGTGCTGAGGTACAGGCATATCTTAATTATATAGCCTATAGCTCTACAGCACAGGCATCTACTCTTAGTATAATAATAAGTATATTTAGCTTTATCTATCTATTTAGTGCAGTAATACTAGCAAGCTAGGGTTATAGCTATTAGTTCCTAATCTATTAAATTAGTTATATTAGGTATTACTGGTGCTAGGGTTACTAGGGGAGGTATATAGCTTATATAATTATAGCTTATAGTAGCAGCACCCCTTATATACTAGTTAAAGTAGTTAGCTCTTTATATATATAAGGCTTTTATTTAACTAGTGATCTATTATATCTAGTAGTAGTAGTCTATAAAGCTATCTTCTTTCTTAATACTAGTTAGTGCTCCTTTAACTTTATAGCTTAGAATATTATCTAGGTAGTTCTTCTTTATCTTATTAGACTAAGAGTAGCCTCTAGCTTCTATTAGTAGTTAATTTAAGTCTATAAGCAGCTTATTAAATAGATAGTTCCCTTAGTATAGTGTTTATAGCTCTTATAGAGCCTTCTTAGCCTAGCCCTAGTCTTAGAATATAAGATTAAGCTAATTATATATACTATTTAACATTACTTATATTATATTTAGATTATTTCTATACTAATCTATCTAGGGAGTAAGGGCTGTAGTAATACTACCCTTAAGCCTACTAAAGATATACTATATATATCTATAGTAAGAACTAATTATAGCTTAGTTAAATATTAGCTTTACTTATAACTTAGACTAGAAGGTCTAGTATATAGCCTTATTAATATTATTATATATCTTTATATTAGGAAGTACTAGCTTTAGTCTCCTTACTCTATTATTAACTAGTATTATTATTAGGATGGGTATCCCTAGTTTAGAAGAGGTAGATAGTGCAGCTGCTTTAGGAATAGGGGCTATAGTATTTATAGTAGTAATAGTAGTAGTAGCCCTTACTTCTACTTTATTTATATAGGCCTTAAACTACTGAGCTATATTATTATATATATTCTCTATTTACTAAGTCAGCTAGATAAGGGCTTTATTTAATATATTATTCAGCAGCACTTACTGCGTGTTAAGTTCTCTTATTATTATTAATTAAAATTTATTATTTTATACTATTAAATCTATCTAATCTAGTTAGTTACTTCACAACCCTATCTATCTTATCTAGTTTATCTAACTTATCTTATCTCTATTAGTATACCCACATGGTATGCTAGCTGATTATAATAATAGCTTTAGCTTGGTTTATTCATCTCTACTTGTAGCAATTTGGTTTGATTTGATATGGTAAGTTGATTATAGAAGACTAAAATAACAAAGGTTCTACTGATTTATTGAGGTTCTACCCTATAGGTAGCTGGAGACACCAGAACTATAGGAATGATATAATACAATTATAAAGAATAGGAGAACAGCAATATTATGGGGGGTGGAAGGAAAAGCAATATCCCTATTGCTATACAGGCCTGCTGCACTGGTTAGGCTGTAGTACTATCAGCTGCTATATAGGCCTGCCACACTGGTTAGGCCATAGTACTATTAGTTAGATGGTTAAAGGCTTTAATAAGATCAGAAGATCCTTGAAGGTCAACTTTATAGACTTATTAATTATCTTCTAGTCTGTATCCCTTCTAGTGTACTAGGTATTCTATAAAGGGAGTATAGTTATGGCTGTGCTAGATGGTATGCTTATCTAGCAAGTATTTAACTTTATATATATTATCTTTGTTGCTGTAGACCTTAGTGTTAATAATAGTAGAAGGCTTTAGTAATTTATAGTAAAAAGGATTGGTTATGATTAGTGCAGGCTTAAGATGGGTGATTAATAGGACTAGGTGGATCTTCTATATTAAGGGTAGTTTGATATAGTAAGTAAGTCTTCTAATATATTCTAGGATATAGAATAGATTAGTGTTCTGTAATTAGAACTTCTAATTAGTTTGCTTAGTTAGTAAGGTATAATTATAGTATAGATAAATATAGACTTAGTTACTAACTTAGAATTTGATTAGCTTATGGTTTTAGTTATAGATTTCTTTTATCTAAATAGATGTATACTTTATAGATTCTTTAGTATTAAGCTATACTAAGAAGTCCTACTTAATAAACTACTTTAGGAGCTGCTATAGTTAGTAGAGGTTAATACTAAAGAGTAGCTGATATAGAGTTGCTTTTATTAAGTTATTTAGTGATCTATTAATTATTAATATAATACTTAGTAATTCTAATATCCACTAGAATTAATTAGGCTAATTAGTAGTGGTGTAGGCATGCTATAGCATAACCTTAATTACTTAGATAATCTATTTAGTCTGTCCATTTATCTAGGGATAGAAGGCTATGGAGTATAGCCAGTATAAATATAATATAGTAAAAACTCCTTATTAGAATATAGATATAAATTGTGAATCTTAATTAGAAATAAAGTATTATAAAATACCCTAATTGTGTGATTATATATATATAATAATAGCCTTACCCCAGTGTTTAGTAGTCTAATTAGAACAATCTAGAATGATCCTAACTTATTTAGAGAACTTGTTAACTATAATAAGGACCTAATTATATTATTTAGCCTTAGATAGTGGAAGTCTAATAATAAAATCCATTATAATAATCTTAAATGGTATAGGTGGGATCTGTAATGGCTGGAGGCTTCTATATGATTTATAATGCCTAATCTTATTCTATAGATAGATTAGGCAATGTTTAATATATTAATATAGCAACTAATAGCCCTAGTATAACACAAATCTATTAAGCGAAGCTAGGCATTTATTAATGCCTTGATGGTTCTGTTTATCATAGATTAGTTTGAACAGGTTGTGTGTAAGGGGCTGTGGGATATAGATCTAGGGTTCCTTAATAATTTTATTGCTAATTAAGTAGTGTTTTATTATATAAAGCAGTCTGTTATCCAGCTAGTAAGGTAAAATAGTTAATAGATTAGATGTTCAGTTGTTACAGAGGACCTTAATAATATAAGAAGCTTATAAATCATTGTAGTACCCTTCAGTCATATATCTTTTAAATTTATTAGATAACTGGATGGATGATGTAGTATACCTAAGATTAGTAAGATAAGTGCTAATAGTATGGTAGGCATTAATGGAATTGAGATTAGGTTTAGTATAGTCTTATCTGATGTTCTGCTTTATTAGTAAATAAGATAGTGCATCTATAACTGTGTTTAATTTACTAGGATAGTGGAACACTTGTAATTAGAACTGTTGGATGTACTAGAAGATATAAACTAGTTATAGATTTAGCTGTTTAAGTGTGATAGTATTTATAGAAGTTTAGGTAGAGATACTGATAGTAGATGCATAGTTAGTATAGATGATAGTTAGTTAATAGGAAGACTTAACTATATAATATAACTTTTAAAGAGCCTATATAAGATAAGCCACCTCTAATTTAGTTGGCCAATACTGTGACTTGGCACTAGTAAGTGTATAGCTTAGGAAGAGAATAGATTAAATAACTATTTAGATTAGTGGAATTAAAAGGTTAATATACTAATTATCATCTTAGATATAGTATACCATAATACTAAAACTATTATATAAGGTATCTAGATTAGTATATAAGCACTTTGTAGAGTTAAAATAGGCATAGAAAAATAGACTATTAAATATAGACTATAGCTAGTGGAATGCTTTAGCTTTCTATCTAGTAGATATATTAACTAATTTACTAGTAATAAACACATAGTGTTTAGGCCCCTTTAAAGGGCTATCTTTAAGTATCCATATCTTATATTCCTGTAATGGTTTAGTAATATAGGTGTACTTATTAATATAGTAGTGAAACCATCTAGTAAGAGCTAGGTAGTACTCTAGCTCCTTAAGATTATATAGGAACTCTAGGGCATAAATAATAGTAAGCTTTTTATCTAGTATAAATAGATCTAATATATTAACATGCTGTCTTAGCAGCTGGATGCTTAGGAATCTAATAAAAGCCTTAGTTAGTTCTAATTAAATATAGACATCTTATAGATGTTATAGAACAGTCTTAAGATATTCTATATATTTATTAAATAGCTCAGAACTAATAATATTATTATTAATATAGATCTTGATAAATAGGAGGCCTTTTAAAATTTAATCCATCTGCTATTAGATATATAGAACTAAATTAATAAATCCTATAATAGTAATATTAAATATCTCCTAACTATAATAACTAATAATAGTAAGGTAGTTCTAATATAATTATTTTATAGGCTATTAGTAGAAGAATTAACAAGCATTAATAACTATAATATAATAGCAGCTGTGGACTATATTAATAATATTCTCTTATCTAGGAATTAGATATAGATCTAGTATAACCTCCTTATTGATGCCCTATAGGTTAATAACTACTCACCCTTTCTCTTTAGTCTTACTATTCTAGTTAGTAATAGTCTTCTATATAACAAACACTGGGTATGCTAAGGGGGTGTAACTAGTAGCTGGCTTAAGCTTATCTACTTCTTAGAGGGGGTTGAGTATATGATTAATGCAATCACAATCCTTAGGACTAATATAGTAAATATATAGCTTAGGGAGATAGCTCTCCTAATCTTTCTTTATTAGTATTTCCATCTATTCCTTCTTAGAAATATAGATGGTGGAATCATTATCACTCTAGATATTATATTTTATAAGTACTTTAGTAAACTAATTAGCTTCAGGGCCTTTGCTATAGATAGTAATATTATTTAGTAGAATAGTTTAGTTATCTTAGTTAGTCAGAATAATAAACTTAGGTTATTTAATAGTTAGTTAGTAAGTATATTTAAGTTAGTGTTTAATATATTTATAGTACCTGATGGAAGGATTGACTGGTTTAGTAGTATTAGATTTTAATAGTTAAGTTAACAGGATAGCATCCTTGCTGACCTAGTAGGCTGTGATGAAGTTGGCTTCTAAGATAGTGCTAATATAGATATATTAGGTGATGGTGATTAGAGCAGGTGTTTTATTGTGTATTTTAATAAAGGAAAACTCCTGATCTACTAAGTAGATGTATATTATGGCTCTATATAAGCTATCTAATAGGTTAAAGATGAAATCCTAATTATTTAATAGGTCTGTTTTTAACTATACTGCCAGCTTACTAGCTGAGTATGCTAGTATAACTAATCATTGTTTTATGTATACTACTGTCTAAGTGATCTGGTGTGGTTTTGCTTATACTAAGATTAGAAAGGCTAGCTATCTATAAGAACTAATTATTATAATACTATGTCTAAAATCTAAAGTAAACCCTTTACTATAGATAATATTAGTTCTGATAAGTAGCTTCAGCTTAAGCCCATTGACTAAATAATAATAGATAGTAATTTTAGTAAATATGTTTGCAGAGCCACTGTTATTTATAAGCCTGGGAAATTATAATATTAAGATAGTAGACTAGCTTAAATAATATTGGGATCTAATACCTGATACTGTGATGCCATTAGTAAGTTTGGTGATAGTGATATTAGATAGAGTTTTAATAAACTTGGTATTCCTAATGATAGATAAACAGCCGGTATCTAGGCATATCTTATAGTATTCTAATATAGTGTTAATTCTGATCTTTGCAGTAGTATAACACTAGGAATGGATACTAATAAGTTTAGTTAATCTAGTCAGCCTGTGGGTAGATTTGATAATCTGAATAGCTATTAGATTATTTATAGTAGGAGTGACTGAAACTGGTTTATATATATACAGATATTTAGTAAGGTAGGTATGTAAGCAGTTTTTTAATAGAAAGGTAGTTTTACAACTATTGTAGGTTGTAATGATAGGTGGTTTAATATTAACTGTGTATATATATAATTTATCTTTAGGCTTGTATTCTAGAAAGTCCTTAGATTTGAATACTAGATGACTAAGAAATATTTAGTAACCTGGATTGGTATTATTAGGACTTGGTTTATTTAGTTTAACTAAGATATATGCTGGGTGCTCTAGTTTGGCATAAGTTAGATATTTAGTATTTAGTTTAATGTTTGTATTAGTAATATAAGCTTATTACCCTGGGGGGCTAATATAAGATGGTCTCTGGTTCTATGACTATTTGCTATTCTAATTCTAAGTAGGATGGTTGTAATTAGTAGTAGTGGGCCTATTTAGAGGTTGATTAGCTTGCTAATCTCCTTATGGCTAAGTAGTTAGTTATGGTTGGATAGTTGTTTACAGTGGATATTAGTATAGTGGGCCTGATGGTTACTAAGGGTACTGATACTGCTATAGTTGCTAAGTAAATAAGGATATCTATAGTTAGTATTAGTACTATGGAATAGGCTATGAGTAGTATAGCTAATTATACCTATACTACAGAGCATATAGTTGGTTACTTCTATTCTAGTTAGTGGGATATTATTTCTAAGGCTAAGGATTCCTTTGGTTCCTATTCTAAGATTGATAGTGATTAGGTTTACTATAGGTCTTATTACCTTGATCTTTCTAGTACCTACTAGTAATATCTTTCTATATGCTGGTATAGGACTTGAGTTATTTAAGAAACTAGATTAAGATAGTATTTAGAGTGGGCTTAGGGATGTTATATTATAGATATAGCTTAAGGCAGGTCTATATTATAGTAATTTAGTTGAATATATCCATGATTTAGATAGCTTAAGTATAATAGATAACCTCTTAAGTAAATACACAAGGTGTTTAATTATTCTGAATATTATTATACCTATAGAAAAGAAACTATAATTTAACTAGAGTATTAGCAGCACATAGTTTGAAATGTTTAATTAATTTAGATAGCTATCCTTCTACTAGGGGTAGGGTATGAAGGGAATGTTTCTCTAGATTAGTAAGTTTAGTGGTAAATTAGTCTAGGGTAGCATCTTAGAGTGTTGCTTATAGATTAGCCTTAACTATAGCCTTATCCTTATAGTTAATAATATCCTTAACCTAATTAGCAAATATATAGATGTCCTTATAGAATAAACTACTATTATATTATTTAATAGATATATTATCTAGTATATTAGGCTAGAAGTATCTAAGTTCTTCTATTTTCTAACTATATATCATTAGAATGGGTAATAGGATGTTATTTAGAGGAGGTGGTAGTAGATCAGCTGGTGTTTATTAATTAGTAGTATTAATCTATTTATTCACTATATCTTAGAACTGTTGAAATTACTAGTCCATGATAATTTAGTTAGCTTATATTATGTTTATAAGATCTTATATAGATGGTTTAGGCTCTGTAGAAGGTCCCTGAGGATGTCTATTATTTAGTTAGTTATTTATATTAAACAGTTAATTAATCTGTGGTAGTAAAGGGGGAAATAACTATCTGGCTATATATCCTAGTAAAGCAGACTGTGAATGAGTATAATATATAAATTAAACTATAACTAGATTAGCTTGTTTAATAGTCCTTTAAGGGGTTGATAATTTAATAGATAACTAAACTAGGACTACCTAGTTAGAGGGTTTAGAGTAATTAGATAATATTAATACTAAATAAGAACAGGACTGTGTCTGACCTAATAGATATTCAGGCTAGGGCTTATCTAGATTATTAATAGTGGCTGAACTAGCCTAATAATAGTAGTCTTCAGAGTTAAGTAGATCTAACTAATAAGCTAGATATAAGAACTCTTAAGTAGCTTTATTTAATATAGAGCAGTCAATGTCCTAGTCTAGTAGGTATAAGTAGAGAGTTGAAGAAGCAGGGGGAGGCTTAATAGATTATATATATTATGCTAGGTAGATTGTCTCACTATTAAACTAATAAGTAAATAAGCTTTTAGACTACCTATAAAATTAGTAGATCTAATGGCCTAGTTCTATAATATATAAGGTTTAACTAGTCATTAATTAAATTATTAAAGATGTTAGACTAGCTATTAATAGTATAAAAGTGGATTGTAGTATAAAGTAGTGGATAAGAAATTAAGAAAATAGTTAATAAGGAAGAGATTAGATATACAGGAGGTTCCTAAAACAGTCTTATATACATAGGGTTTAACCCTAGATAGAGATTGCTGGTTGGAAAGCAGTGAAGTAGTAGAGGAGGGGAAGAATAGTATTAGAGGTCTTAGAATCCTAAGGTTCAATAATAGTTAGTAGATACTAAGAATTAATATAGCTTGAAAAATGAATGCAAACCTAGGAGGATACCCTCTAGAATAAAACTAGATATACTACCAAGTTGTAGTAATTTAGTTTGATTTAATATGGTAAGTTGATTATAGAAGACTAAAATAACAAAGGTTCTACTGATTTATTAAGGTTCTACCCTACAGGTAGCTGGAGACACCAGAACTGTAGGAATGATGTAATATAATTGTAAAGAATGGGAGAATGGCAATACTACTGCTTTTGATATATCTCACTATATTAGCTCTATCTCACTGGCTAGCTTTGAGGAGTGATTTCTAATGTCATGGGCTAGAAGCCTTGAAATCTATAACCTAGATTTAGATGGTAAGAAATTACTAAGGAATCTAACTAGATCATAGTAGTTGAATATAATAAGGAGTGTGTAAATAGTAACTAAGATTATATAATTACTACTACCCTAGCTGGGGCTTCATGATTTTGGCTAGGGCTAAAGGAAGATCACAAGTACTTAGTAAGCTCAAGCACTCAGCGGGCCCTGCCTGCTACAAGTGCAGGCTTATATACTATAGCCTTTCTATCTATAATTAAAGTAAGCTTTGTTAGCTTAACACTAGATTTTCTATTTATATATTCCTTTCTTAGGTTAGTTAGGAGATGTAGTAATAGTATTTAAATTAATATCTATTAGATTAGTTTAGTGATTATTAATATTACTAAAGGTATAGGAGTATACTTGAGAACTTATAATAACTTCTAATTTATATTTAGTAAAGTAGTAAATAACTTCTTTAAAGGTTATTAATTTTTCATAATCTTTTATCTAGTAAGTCTATAACTCTAGCTTTAAATTAATAATAAACTTCTAAATTAATATATAATTAGGAATTCTAGGCTTAATATATTATGTAGCCTCTATAAGAGTAGTAGTATAAGATTATATTATATATTTATTTTATATACACTTCTTATACTTCTATTAATATTTATACTTACTTCTAATTTCTTTAAAGTTGTTTTGAATCCACTTCTTAAAAGTATCTAAAGTAATAATTACTATTATTAGATTATACTTAACCTTCTATTTATAAGTGTCTTAATAGTCTTTAGCTTAATCTTTAAGATGGTGTTTTACTATAGTAATCTTTTTAAGATTAGTGGCTTCCTTCTAAGTAAGTATTTTTTTATTATAGAAGTAGTTATTAATCTATTTAAGCTATTTAAGTACTATATCCTTACTAAACTTGTTATTATAGATAGGGATAGGCTTAAGATTAGAAATCTTTTAATATAGCTTGCTAGCTATAACTCTAGTAAAGAAGGGAGTATAAGCTATAGGATCTGAAGTAGTCACTTCTAGTATAGACTAGGATGTAGCTTTAGTAGCTTTAGTAGTTCTATTAGGCTAAGTGTGATTCTATTAATTAAACTTAGTCTAATAGATTACTAGGGCATTATTATATACTTAGATGACTATATTATAAGTAGCTTAATTAGCTATATTATAAGTAAGCACCTTAAAGCATATAAGTAACTGGGTATAGATTCTCTTAAAGTTACTATTATTATTAATAGGCTAAGTTTAAGGAGTTTTTATACTAGTAGTTATAGATTTATTAGCTATTTTATAATTAAAGAATGAGAATTAAATTAATCTTAATATTAAATTAAAGCTAATAATTTAATTTAGTAACTATTAATAATTATTGCAGACTTATTAATATAGTCTTAATAGCTTTAATTTATCCTATCTTTATAGTCTAATATCTAACTATACTATAGTTACTTTTAATAAATGTGCTTTAACACCTATTATAATATTACTATAGGGAAGAGCCAAGGAATTCTATAATAATCTTATTATCACTATATTATTACTAAATTTATTTAAAGAAGTTAATTACTATACAGTATTTATTTTTTACTTCTAAGGAAAGTTTCTCTAAGATAAGGTATTCTAATAATTATAATAATCTATATAAGGTGTAGCAGGCAGGGCCTGCTGAGTACTTAAGCTTACTAAGCACTTGCAATCTTCCTTTAGCCCTAGCTAAAATCATGAAGCCCCAGCTAGGGTAGTAGTTATTATATAATCTTAGTTATTATTTATATACTCCTTATTATATTTAACTACTATAATCTAGTTAGACTCCTTAGTAATTTCTTACTATCTAAATCTAGATTATAAATTTTAAGGCTTCCAGCCCATGACATTAGAAATTACTTGCTAAAATAAATAAATAAATCTAATAAGAAGAAGTAAATAAATAAATAAATCTAATAAACTAATAAGCAGCACGCTGAGCTAGATAGCTAAATAGAATTAATAAAAGATAACTATACCTATAAAACTAGATAAATAGAACTAAATAAGATAACTAATTAACTAAGATAGCTAAATTAGATAATATAGATAGTATAGATAGTATAAACTATAATAACACACTATTAGAGATATCAATATCTCCTAGAAAATCTAGTAAAGAATAACCACTATAATAAAATAAAATATAAATAAACCCTATAGCCTAGATGGCCTAGTAGTTATAAGAGATACTTAATTAAATAACCTTACTTAAAGCCTAATAAGTAGCTGCTATCTCTTAGGCTACTATTACTTCTATAGCTTCTATATAAATAGTGCTAGCTCCTTAAGTAGCCCCTATTTCTATAGAAGACCTAGTAAGATAGTCTAAACTAATCTTACCAGACCTTAAGTAATATAATAGTATTAATAAGGTTATATATAATATCTTCTATACTAATCTAATTATAAAGCTTAAGATAGATCTCCTATTATTTAGTAGCTACTATAACTATATATAGTATATATTTACTAGACTTAAAGATTAAATAGCTATTATAATAAGCCCTTAGATAGATTAGTATACTAAGAACTACTCTATAATAGCTAAGGACTTAGATTATATAATTAATTAGCTTAATATTATATTTTAAGATAGGAACTATATAGAGAAGGCTATAAAAGAACTTTACTATTTATAATAGGATAATCACCCCTTTAGTAATATACTTATAGACTTTAACTAGCTACTAATAGAAGTGGGAGGCTATAGCTAGATAGATAATATAAAGTAGATCTTTATTAATAGAATCCTAAGTACTAAGATAAAGATATAATTAGTTAATATAGTTAAAAAATTAAGCTTTAAGAAGTACTACTAGTAGTTATAGATAATTATAGACTAAGTTAAAGCTCTCTATATATAAGGGATGGCCTAAGCTAAGTAGTAAGGAAGGAATATAACCTCTATAAGCCATAGCTATACTAACTATATACTACCTTTAGCACCCCTAGCAGTATCAGCCCCTAATATAATTAACTCTATAGATTAGGAACTAATAGCTATAACCTTAGCCTACTAATACTACTATA
>JAKLNT010000017.1:0-483970 GCA_022814375.1 Aspergillus quadricinctus | reverse complement strand
GTTAAGGTATATAGATATACGATTCAAATTTGATGCTATACAAAGGGCTTTCGCGGTCGGAGATGGTTGAAACTTAGGGTGATTAATCTATAAAGGGCTTTTACATTATTCGCGGTCGGAGAGTGTCAAAAATTAGTATGGTTAACCATAGTAATTTATGACAAAACATGACCTACACACGCTGAGGTTGAGCGGGTGTTGAAGTTGAGCCAGGTTTTTCCGACCCATGCTGAGGTTTTTCCGACACACGCCGGGCTGTATCCCTGAGACCATCAAGGTTATTGCCATCAATGAACTTGATCAACGTGGGTCAAATACACAGACCTAAACTGCGGCCACAACGGCAATATATATGGACGGAATGGTAAGAGGAAATGAATCAATAGAAACTCTGCAATAAATCTAGGTAGTTATGTAAAAGAGAATCGTGCCCGAGGTAATCGCTCGAGGTAATCGCTCGAGCTTTGCTTTGGAAAAATTGAAGCCACGTTAACCCCTTTTCTGCACATTATTACATCCCACCGCAATGCCTTTCTAGGCCTCCGTTTCCACCTCTGCAGTTCCGTTCTCTGCACTCCCGACAATTGCCTCATCGTCTGCGTTGATGTCGATCAGGGACTCGGACGATGGTGGTTCAGGGACGACACCTTCCTTCTCCAAGCGCAGGTATTCATCCCACTCCGGAAACAGATCGTCGTCTGTCGCTTCGACATCGGGAGCACCAGGGGGAACACCGATGAGGCGAGCGATCTTTGATTTCCCAGATTGTTCTAGCGAAGCCTTCCACTGGACCACGAGCTCAGGAGCCCGGGACGGTTTGTAGGTCTGTGCGAACAGAACGGCTTCAGCGAGGCGGTTGGTCCGCACCAGGAGGTCGATACAGCCATCGACATCCCCGAGCGACCACAAGGAAGAGAAAGCAACGTTTTGGAGACCAGCTTCCGAAGCTTGCTCGGCCAGCTGCCCAAGACCGGCGCGGTTGCCGCTAGCGGTGTGCAGAAGGAGGAGCGACCCAAAATCTTTCGCGTTCGTGAAACACTCCTCGGCCAAAGCAAGGTTCCACGCTGCCATAGCGGCATCGCCAACGATCTTCCACTTGTGCTCCACGTTGGCTTCACGGGCAATCTCAAGAGCGGTGTCGAGGTTGTTCAGCGACAGAGCAAGCTCGAAGCGGTGCTCTGGATCGGTGGCCACCTCCAGGGCCATTTCTTTATAGCCTTGGCCCTCAAGGAAGCGTGCAACCTTATTCATCTGGTCCTGTGGAACATCCTTGAGCAGCTCCGCAGCCATGTCCATATCGCCACGCAGCACCACTGTCTGGTACTCAACCATGCTCAGCGACAAGCCGAAGGAAACAACGTTGACATCCTTGTCGGCAAGGTAGATACGACCGTCGCGCGGCAGATAACCCAAGACATACATTCCCTGGTCAAAGTGAGAGATTGTGTAGGTCTGGTCACCAACAAGGTAATTGAGGCGATTTGTCGAGTTTGTGTAAATAAAGCAGTCTCCAACCCATTGACCTGTCCTGACAGATTCGTTAACGTCGGTGACAACCTCAAAAGCAGACTCGACACCGTCTTCATCGGCTTCGCCAGCGTTCAGCCCATTGATATAGTTCTCCTTCGAGAATCGCAGAACGTAAAAGGTCTCTTCACACGCAAGAGTGACCAGTTCTCCGGATTCAGACCAGTAGACCTGTGAACTTTGGTAAGACAATGCGATATGAGAACTGAGCTTCCGTTCTTAGACTTACGGCTTTGGGATCGACTTCAATGCGGCGGACAAGGTTCCCTGTCTCCCAGTCGAACATGCCAATTCCTCCCTGACCCTTCACACCCAGAAGCACGCCGCCCGTGAGTCCTTCGGCCTGGAATCCCACATCGAGGCCGCCGCTTACTTCCTTGAAGTTCTTAAAGATCTTGACACTCGTCGGTGACTCTCGAATGGCATAGTCGTTGCTGTTGTCCTTTGAACCCCAGGCGAAGTCCAGAGCCTGACCGAAAGCCTTATTTCTCCAGGCAAGAGCAGTGTAAATGATGTACTCTCCGTCACCGCAGACCGAAACAAATCTTCCGTTGGGAGAGTGTGATAGTGTCTGAGGATAAATTTCGCACGAGCCCAATTCCTTCGTGGGCAGGGAAAGCGGTGCTCCATCTTTAATGCTGGGGTCACCACCCTTGATAACTGTCGATACCACTTCGTTATGTCTCGCCCAAATAATCTTGCCAGATCCATCCATCGAGACAGCAGGCTCTTCCCGTCCCATCTTCACGACCACGGCACCGTCATCGAAACCCATAGCAATACCTTGGCGGCCACGTTGATACGCAACACACCACGCTCTCTCCAGACCGTAGCTCAATGATTGCTCCAATCTGTATGTGTTTGCGTGCCATAGCTTGACGGTCCCGTCCTCAGATCCGGAGATGATAACCGGCAATTCAGGGTGGTAACAGGCAAATGAGACATTGCTGGTGTGACCCTCCAAGGTCGCAATGAGTGCCTTGGTCGTGTAGTCCCAGACCTTGACGGTTCTGTCATCAGAAGTTGTAAGAAGGTATGGTTTGTCGGCTTGTGGGTAGTAGTCAACGTGGTTCACACCCTTGGTCTCGTGAGCTTCCAAAGTGAAGTTAGCATGGGGGGAGCCCAGGCTCCAGATCTTGACAGTGCGATCTAAGCATGCGGAAGCGAATGTGTTTGTGTCCTTCGGATTGATGGCAAGGCCCATCACATAGTGACTGTGACCTTCGTAAACCTGAACACACTTCCAACCTTTCTCCCAATCCCAGAGTTTAATCGTCATGTCATCGGAGGCTGTGAGAACAAATGGTTGCGTGGGGTGAACAGCGATTGATCTAATATAGTCCGGGTGAGCTTCGAACGATGCGATCTTCTCAGATGTATTGTAGTTGTAGACGCGGAGTTGGAAATCGTCGGAGCCGCAGACGATCCAGTTCTTGCGGGCAATGAATCGTCCCGCTCGCACAGGGACATCGGTAAGTTCAAAAGTTTTGATAATTGACTTGGGGGAAGATATCCGTCAGTCAAACTTCGAAAAAGGGTCTTCTCAGGGGAGCTCACCTGGGTCTCATACGACCAGATGTATACGTGACCTGTAGGTCTTCATCAGCATACTTGCAATCGCAACCACTCAGGTCGCTATCATACCGCTATATAACGTCGTCAGGATCTAATAGCAAGTCAGCATGTTATATGAGCCTAGAATGACCGAAAAAAAATACTCACCCATGGCTCCGTGGGATGGAAGTCGATGCCCTTCACCCGCTCCGAGCGGGCGAAAAGCTGCCTCTGTTGAATCGCAACAATAATCAGCAACTATGTCAATGGGTATTCAAGCAATTGCAATTCGGAGTATCAAGGCGACAGCATATAGACGTATATGCACCCGAGTGCTTGCCTGCGTACCTTGACATCCAATCTCATGTTGTATGTGGGGGGAGACTCGATGTGCGGCGTCGGGGGTGCGGCCTGTGAGAAGGAAGCGGAAACCGGGCCACGAGCCGCTCAAACAGCCCAGCCTGGGAGTGAAGAGAGCTTGAGTGAGAGGATATGATTGAGGACGTGGTCCAGAAATAAAAAGATCAAAAGTCTCCGGACAGAATGGCCCGCGGAGTCGTCACAAACCCTCAGGGACTGGCAGCGATGTGTCCACAAGGGGACGGATTCCCGCCAGCTATCTCGAATCGGCTAGCGACACTCATCACTCACCGCCTACTCCATGGATACAGACCATATAGCACTGAAACAGCTGTTCAGGATCAAGAATGATCTCGCAGTAAATTTTGGCCTCATCCGATGGCACAAATGCGTTCGTTGACGAATGTCGTATGTGCTGAGGGAACTCGACGGACTAGGCCTCCTTATTCGCGTGACGATGTACTAACTGTGTTATATATCCTCGCAAAGAATTACATATCAGAAAATTGAAGCGGCAACTATTGATCCCGTCCTTCAACTGAGTCCGGGAGGTGTGTGCCGGGTTCTACCACGCAGGGACTCGTCATCCAAGAGGACAACATCATCACTCCATCTACAGGCTCGTTCCACAGGCAGGCCTCAGCGTGTTAGAACCCATGCGGCACAGCTATGAAGAATAATAGACCTTCAACCTTGTACCGTCGTACGAACAGTTGTGATTGTCTCAAATGGGTGCCAATTCTAATGTAGGGCCACGTTGGCTAATAAATACAAGGGATTTTGATTCGAACAAGTAATATGCGAAACATCAAAAGTCCATTAAGGCGAAGAAGGGGGGATACGCTCGAAATAGACCCACTGACCCGGGCGAGGCTTCTCTTCCAGTTCCTCCCACCTGTAAATTATTGAGTATCAGTTCCCCAGGGGAAGGGTGGGTGCAAAACTTACGCTTTAGACTTGTACATTTCGTCGACAAGCTTCAGTTCATTTTCGGCGACCTGGATGACCTCCTCGATCAGACCAGCACCGATCTGCTTCTCGATCTCGGCAACCCTGCGATCTATGGTTAGTTTCCCTGCTAGTGACCGCAGAATAAGAGCGTAGGTCAACGAACTGTTCTGCCTCAAGGGCTGGCTCATTCTCCCACTTCATTTGTTCGGTAGCGAAGTCCGCATCTTTCGCCGGCTGTGTGGGAGTCGCTTCCTCAATAGCTTTGTGCCACCGTGCTTCTTCTTCCGGTGTGCGAGCAGGACCCTCCGTTGTTGGCTCCAGGCGTTCACCATCCCACTCCTCACCACGGGGGTTGTCGGTTCCGTCATCGCGCATAAATCCCGCATAAGTTCCATCGGGGAGGCGGAGAGAAGCGAAGCGCTCGGGTTCGGCAGCGACAGCCTTCTTCGCGCGCTCCAGCCAAGCATCATAACCTGGGGGCTTAACGGACTCGACGATCTGCAGGCGGTGGCGTGTCAATGCTTCGGTGGATTGACGGTAGACGGACGACTCTGGGAAGCTCTTCAAGTTATGCAAAGTGGTCCTGTAGAGGTAGATTAGGGTGGGACGAGGGCTGGGGTGGGTGACAAGGCCAGTCAAGCCGGTAGGAGCAAAGGGCTCCAAGTACCGGGCCGACTTGACGTTGGCCAGCAACCGAAACGTGGATCTCATAATTGATCTGAGGATATGTAGGAGATAGAAGAGAATTGGCCCCGAGGAATTCAGTGTTCAACCCCAATGGCCAAGGGCTTCAACAATAGCGGGACTATCTGCTATCTTCAAGGGTGTCTCGGCGGAGTGATCGCACGAAGGTTGAGGTTCCGTCGGTTAGCGGAGAAACAAAGACTCCGGGAACCTCATAATGCAGTAACCAGTCGAATCCCTCCAGCTAATTAATTATTCATGGGGCTAGACTTCAGGTCAACTTCGACTTTATCAGCCAACGTGCTAAGGGGGCGTCAACACTCACCCGCCTTCTCATCCATTCTGAGAGCAAAGTCATCTCGCAGCTGGCAGTTCGCAGTTCATTCAGTGTTCCATATTATAAGCAGTTGCTTTGTTGCACTGCTTATCGCGCCCTGGCACTGCCTACTCGATTGAGCCGTTCGATAAACGTGGAGTTTGGTTCAATGTGCCGACAGTGAAAGCCTACTTCAACCCCTTCATCTTCGACGAGTTCCGACTTTCGTTTTCAACCTTAAGCTATTGCTTTTAGGGTCTTTGACCTTGACCGCCTGCCAGTATGAGGTCCTCTTTGCTGGCGTGGTCGCTCCTTTCGCTTCTCTCTATCCCAACTTTTGCCATTCCTTCCGGCGATATCGCAAATGATCTCAGCCTTGCGAACAATCGCCTCGTCAAGAGAGCGGAACCAGTTGAGAAGGCTGAGTCGGGGCCGGCGTCGACGACATTCAACGGCATCGAAGTGCCGCCCCTGAAAGACTTGACACCAGAGAACTTTGAGGAGCTTACCAAAAACGGTTACTGGTTTGTGGCTATTCTACGCTTAGCAGTTACCATGTCATAGTTTTATTAACAGTCGACAGGTTTGTGAAGCACTATTCTCCGTCATGTCCCCATTGCAAGGCGATTGCTCCCACATGGCAGACTCTCTACGAATACTACTATGTGAGTGCTCTATCCACGTTACTTAGTCACGTTCTAACGTGCGCTAGACATCGAAACCGATATCCTCCTCGTCCGAGCCCTCCGATACTCAATCCCTTAACTCCTTTCAAAATTTTTACAACTTTCACTTCGCTTCGATGAACTGTCTTGCGTTTCAGGACTATTGCAAGAAACTGGATGTTAAGTGGTATCCGACGTTTTCGCTTTACCATGATGGCAAACTGGTGGAACAGTTTGAGGGTGCTAAAACAATGGAAGGGTTGAGTGAGTTTGTTGAAGGCAAGCTAGAATCAATCCGACCTGGGTCTCGTCCTCCGAAAGGCGTAAAGCTTCCCAAGGCGGGCGACAATCAGGTAGACACGGAAGCTGCGCCGGACATTCCAGCCGCCAAGGACAAGGACCGTGTGGCAGGAGTCAAGGCTGGTGAGAAGCATAATGAACATGTCGCTCAGCTCGCCAACGAAGAGCCTCCGGTGAAATCTGCTACCCCTAAGGTGAACTCGAAACCGTCCGCGCCTGCGAACCCTCAAGGGATATCCGTTCCTCTTACAGCAGAGAGCTTCCAAAAGCTGGTCACGACTACCAGAGATCCCTGGTTCATCAAGTTCTATGCTCCGTGGTGCCATCACTGTCAAGCGCTGGCCCCCGTTTGGCAGGGAATGGCCCGGGAGATGCAGCATGTCCTCAACGTTGGAGAGGTGAATTGCGACGCAGAGCCCAGGCTTTGCAAGGACGCTCGGGTGAACGCCTACCCGACAATGTATTTCTTCCGCGGCGGCGAACGAGTTGAATACACCGGTCTACGTGGTCTTGGCGATTTGGTCAACTACGCGAAGAAGGCTGTGGATATTGGGTCTGGCGTTCAGGATGTCGACGCAGCTCAGTTCAAGGAGCTGGAAGAAAAGGAAGAAGTGATCTTCCTGTACTTTTACGACCACGCAACGACCTCGGAAGATTTTGAGGCCTTGGAACGTTTGACTCTCAGCTTGGTGGGTCACGCCAGGCTGGTGAAGACAAGCAGTGCGGCCCTTGCCGAGCGGTTCAAGATCACAACCTGGCCTCGTCTCTTAGTATCCCGAGATGGACGGCCCAGTTACTACAATGCTCTGGCTCCCAAGGACATGCGGGACGTCCGACAGATTCTGAACTGGATGCGCTCCGTTTGGCTGCCCATTGTCCCTGAACTCACAGTCTCTAACGCCCGTGAGATCATGGACGGGAAATATGTTGTGCTCGGGATTCTGAGCCGGCATCGCTCGGATGATTTCATCCTTGCCAAGAGAGAACTAAAGAGCGCCGCCCTGGAATGGATGGACAAACAAACCCAGTTGTTCCGATTGGAGAGACAAGAACTTCGGGATGCTAAGCAGCTACGTATTGAGGAGGCAGAAGACCGCAATGACCAACGTGCCTTGCGGGCTGCTAAGAACATGCGCATTTCCATCCGGGAAGATGACAAGAAGCAGGTTGGATTTGCCTGGGTTGATGGTGAGTTCTGGGAACGGTGGCTGAGGACCACTTTTGGTATCGATGCCAAGAACGGAGAACGGGTCATCATTAACGACCAGGATGTAAGTATCATTCGAGAAGAGCTGTGTTTGCCATTACTGACCGCACGGCCACAGAACCGACGCTACTGGGATGCCACTTCTAGTGGAGCTCCCATCATGGCCTCGCGCACCTCCATTCTTGAAACGATTCCGCTGGTCATTGCCGACTCGTCGAAGTTGAAAGCCAAGTCCACAGTCGGTGCATTCGAATACGTATTCTTTGTGACTCGGTCCTTTATTTCCGGCCATCCCATCATCTTCGTCGCGTTGTTGACCATGGCCATTGTCGCCGTCACTTACCTGGCTCGAGTAAGGCTAGCAAAACGCGGGCTCAGTCATGGTGGCATCCTCGGTGCTGTTCAGAGCAACAGTGCCGGGTTTTTCCGTCTCGATGGGAAGGAAGGTCTACTGAACGGGGACGGAACCGGAAAGGTCGATTAGATCGTCAGCATCAAGCGCATTGTACAGTTAGGTTTCGTTCTCCCGGTGTTGTTTTTTATTGCGTATTTCCATATTGGACTTCTTCCTTGATTTTGCCCTAATCGCTAATGGGTCTCTGCTTTTGTCACGGACAATACCTCTCTCATCTTCTTTTCCCTTATACAAGCCATTTTCATTCCTCGTTATCGTTGACTTTATTGATTTTGATTGAAGGGGTGTTGGGCATGTGGTACACTCTACAAATGAAACCCGCTGTGGGATTTTGTCAATACACGGGCAAAAGACACATAGATAGCTATGCAAATGAACAATGTCTGTTTCCTATTAGCAGGGAGCAGATGGTGCGAAGTGTCAATCTCATATATTCATGAATATCATCACAAAGCGACTTGACTCTGCCAGTAACTAGGTATTTTAAAGAATCGGAAATCCAAAGCCTCTTATTTGACACCGTCATTATCACGTGAGCCTGTTTATGCGCTTGCTGATTGGCCGCGGGATTGCCGCAAGTTGCAACATCGGAGCCTCTCGGTTTTCGTCGAACGACTTCAGTTTCCCATTGCTGTCGTTGTCCATTCCATCGCTGGAGTAGTCCTCGTGTCGAGTGTACTTATACACAACTAATCACAAGATGGTACGTATTGTATGGAAACGATTCCTGTCGATTGAGTTTTTGGCATGCTTGGGAGGGGCACACGAATGACGCTTCACCGTATAACTACGGCCTCCCGCCTGCTATACCATCCCGATGCTTTGGAAGAAGAGGCAGGATCGTTCAATTGCTGACGGACTCTTCTTTTCCAGTTCTCGCAAACCCTCCGTCGGGCTGCGTCCCAGTCTACTGGTGCCTACCGCTCTCCTTTCGCTCCCAAGTGAGACCCCCTTCGAGAATTGATACCCTACTAGACATATTGCATGGAGGAAATTGATATTCGGGCGAGGCCTATGAACTGCCCGGACCATGGGTCAATGGCTTGTGCATTGACAAGCGATCTGGTTTCCATTGATATGGCCGAAGTAGTGACTTGATGGGCCTTCGTCATTCAAAAGCACATTCTGGCTGTTCCGGAGCAGACGAACAATGGAAACAAGACTTTACTGACTCTTGATGAAAATTAGGTACTACGTCCCTGCCCACGTCGGGGGTGTGAGCCTCGGTACCGCCACCAAGTAGTGAGTCTCGCCTTTGGTCTTTTTATCAAGATGCATATTCGAGCGGACGGGCTTCAGGAAGCCCTGCGCGCTCCTTTATTGCCATTCTATTCTAATATGCTGTGATCTGTAGCGTTAGCATTGCTGTTCCCTTCGGTGTTGCTGCTGGTACCTTCGCCCTCTTCTTCTTCGGTGAAGTGCCCCGTGTGCGCAACGACATCCTGCGCAAGGTTCCCTTCCTTAGCGAGTACTTCGACCGCAGCATCCCTGCCGAGGATAACGTACGTACCTTTAAATCACGCTAGAGGCTGTTGTGATGATTTGCTGACCGTTCACTAGCCGTTCTAAACTTTTTTCAACTTCCGCGTCCGTTTCCCGTACCCCAAAATGCCACCTAGATCGGTTGGTCTTCTGCGTGCGATACCGGCTCAGTGGTGAAAGCAAGGAAGCGGTACTGTATTGTGTAGAATAGCGATGGGTTTTTGGTAGCACATAGACACGCCTGGTCACCATCAAGATTTTCTCCTTCTCTTTCCTTCTTTGGCACGGAAATAAGGCTCAGAATGGCAAACAACAGCAACATATCTAGGACTACGATCTCTCCGATCTATCCAGGGATCCTAATATTCCTTAGTGCAGCGACCTAAGTCTTCGTTTGGAGGTCTTTTCTGCATGGGTAAGTTCAGCACCAACACCACACTTATAAAGACATGTGCTGTCATCATCTTTCAAGTATCATTCAATCAAGCCTGTCGATTCTTTTCCCACCTAGGCAGGTATAGCCTGACGAACAGCCCAGTCAAGCTACTTTTTCCTGCAGAGAACGTAATGATCCAATGAATCAGCGTTATCCGGCCGCTTTGACAGCAATTCCCCGGTCATCCAACGGAAACGAAGAGGAGCGCTTATCTGGCACGCGTATCATCTCTCTGCTCTTCCTCTTATCAGCCACCGTGACTCTGCGACAAGTCCAACAAAGCCTATTCAACTTGAGATATTGATAAGCGGATTGTTCTGACATTTCCTGGCTTGTTAATCTCCTTTTGACCTTCTCGTCGAAGCTTTCCCCGGGCTTATTTGGGTCCACATCGTCTGGAGCTTCCTCCTCGAGTATGGACTCCCCGCCAAGCTTTGTCTTGATGCATATGACTATACCTAGGACATCTACGAGGTTATACCTGCCTTTTAAGCAATAAGGCAGCAGTAGGGCGGTGGATTATTCTTATTCGACATGACAATCCAATTATGACCCGCCCCTTGCGGGTGATGATACCGTCGCAGTTCAGATAGTCGAGAGATCAGCGACCAGCGTGACCAATGCGCCAAGCGTATCGGATTCCGGACTCTTCCCCTCATTCTTCCTAATCTTGCACGTTATCTCCCAGGTGGTTTGGTCTCATATCGACAGCAATGGCCCAAGAGTCTGGTTCTGGTGGCAACGGGCGGGCATTATGGTCGGTGCTGATGAGTATATCTGCTGCTAGTCATCCCTGCTTTTTTTGTTGAGCGACAAGTGCAAGTGTCAGCTCATGCAAGGTGCTATCAATCTCAACTGCCTTTGATGGTTATACAAAGCTGGATTGTCTGCTTTAATAAGGTAATGAGACGTCTTGAGCTCGGCCTTTCTGCTACCACTGTTATTTTTCTCCGTGGACACGAGCAAGACCTGGAGTTAGACCTGAAGTAGACGCGATGTCGTCTACCAAGCTCGCTTCGAAACCAGTGGTTTATCAAGATGTCGAGCACGATCCAGTCACGTCTGTTCTGCCAAACGGGGATATCCCGTACACGGATCATGAGATGGACGCGGACGAGCGAGTGATTGTGGCCCTGGGTTATAAGCAAGAATTCAAGCGAGAGTTCTCTCTGTGGACTACGTTCTGCGTCAGCTTTGCCGTGCTAGGGCTACTTCCCTCCTTCGCGAGCACTCTGTACTATGGTAATAATACCTCCCATCACAATGTATCTACTCGTCGCTGACAGTGGCTTGCAGGAATGGGTTATGCGGGAACAGCAGGCATGGTTTGGGGGTGGATCATCGCCATGGTCTTTATTCAATGTGTGGCAATGGCAATGGCTGAATTATGTTCTGCAATGCCGACGAGGTGAGTTCATTGGGGTTTTGCTTGTATCGCTCTCGTCGATGGAATGACTTACAGGATTAGTGGTGGCTTGTACTACGCAGCGGCAGTTCTCGCACCTCCAGGGTACGGACCCTTTGCAGCCTGGCTCACAGGTTGGTCCAACTGGATTGGCCAAATCACAGCAGCGCCTTCGGTAGATTTTGCATTGGCGGCGATGATTCTGGCTGCAGCCTCGATTTCCAACCCGGACTATGTCCCAACCAGCTGGCAGACGTTCCTCCTCACAACGCTGATTATGATTATCCACACCTTCATCAGTAGCATGCCGACGAAATGGGTCGCGAGATTCAATTCATACGGTTCGACCTTCAACATGATGGCTCTCGTTGTCGTCCTCATTGCCATTCCTGCGGGGACGAAGAATGAACCAAAATTCACGCCGTCGAAAGAGGTATGGGGCACCATTACCAACGGGACGGAGTTTCCGGACGGCGTAGCTGTGCTCATGACCTTTGTCGGTGTCATCTGGACCATGTCAGGCTACGATTCTCCTTTCCATCTGAGCGAGGAATGCTCGAATGCAAACATCGCCTCGCCGCGTGCCATTGTAATGACCTCTGGGGTTGGCGGCCTCATGGGCTGGTTCCTGCAGCTGGTAGTCGCCTACACTGTCGTCGACGTCGGGGCCGTGATTGACTCGGATCTCGGACAACCTTGGGCATCGTACTTGCTGCAAGTCATGCCTCGCAAGACAGCCATGGCCATCCTCGGACTGACCATTATCTGCGGATTTTCCATGGGCCAGGGCTGCATGGTCTCCGCGTCGCGGGTGACCTACGCCTACGCTCGCGACGATTGCTTCCCCTTGTCACGCATCTGGAAGAAGGTCAACGAGACGACCAAGACCCCTGTCAACGCCGTCATCCTCAACACGGTCCTGGGTATTCTGATGTGCCTCCTTATTCTAGCGGGTGATGTGGCCATCGGAGCCTTGTTTTCCATTGGCGCCATTGCACAGTTCGTCGCCTTTGCCATACCCATTTCGATTCGGGTGTTCTTCGTGGGGCACCGCTTCCGCAAGGGACCATGGCACCTGGGACCCTTTGGTCCGGCGATTGGAGGGCTCGGCGTCGTGTTTGTTCTGTTGATGGTGCCCATTTTGTGTCTTCCCAGCGTGAGAGGGGCGGATCTGACGCCTGACCAGATGAACTGGACATGTCTGGTCTGGGGTGCGCCGATGCTGGCGGTGACTATCTGGTGGGTCGTCGACGCACGCAAGTGGTTCAAGGGTCCCAAGATCAATGTGGAGCATGTCATGCATGGCGTGGAGGCGATTGTGGATGTGGGGGTGGAGGTGGAGGATCAACGGAGCGATCAAGATGATGCAGTGAGCAAGGCTTCAAAAATGTAGTCCTGCTGGTAGCTATAGCTATCATGTAATTCTTACCACTCTTGATAACCTACGTATTACTTGCTGTTCTCCTAATAGAATGCGGCAGAATACCAAAACGGGTACATTCTTCCATCAGAGCTAACATGCAATACGCAAGACGACCGGTGCTCTTGTCCAAAAGCAGCGAGACATATATACATCAATAGGGCAGCAGCTCAGACTGGTTTGAGTCGGTAGAGCAGGGCCAGAAGACAAGTCTCTCGAGGACATTGTTCCTACGCCCACTACCTCTCTACAAGGTCAGAACAAGACGTCCTCGGAAGATATACTCCATTGCCGCATTTGGATACCATGGTCTCCTAGTCTCAACACTGCCATTATCCGGGAATACTCATAGCGACGAGGATTCTGCCACTCCACTTAACCAAAGGTCTCACGCAGCTTACCCCACTGGCGTCTGGGAGCATGGGTTGAGGCTTAGCGACAACATGCATGAATTGATCCTACCGACTATCCCGCTGTTTGACGCAAGCTCCACACTCCGTTGGAAGCATGGAATGTCTGAAACTCGTACAATGGCTGCGTCGGGAGATGCTCGAATTTAGACTACAGCGGATGCAGCGCATGTCAAAATTGGGTCCAGTCATGGGTCTGGAATAGAGGTTATCGCATTCAACTATGGAACTTATCGAGGTCATTCGATTGTCCCCGTCCGTTGCGTGTCTCGGTCTATATAAAGTAATCATGGTGGTCCACTTGTGAGACTGATAAATATAGTAACTTCCGCTCGCTCTATATCGAACATATTTTCATTTCAGGGGAGAAATTCAGGGGCAAGTTAAGCTGTTCTACTACTCCGTGGTCCCTACTTCTTCGTCAATTGTTGATTTCACCCGTCACATGCAATGCTATTCTCTCACTGAAGAGCGACACCACATGCGTGGGCTACGGGCTACAAGCTATCGTGGGGTCCATGCAACGCACTATCAACTATCCAACCATGGGGCTCACTGAGGGTATCCGGACTAGGAAAGTATAATTATGCCGAACAGGCGTGTAGTTTACTCGATTTGTCGATCATCGCGCCATTTTCGGTCTCAGGATTGACAGGGGTTCAGTGGATATCTAATCATCGCTTTATGGATATTGTTACGAGTACGACCTAGAGGGGTAGGACTTCCCTCCAGATTATTAACATCTTTGCGACGCTGTCAGATCATAGAGTAGCTTCATACGGAGTATTTGGGCATTCTCTTGGAAATGTCCGTATCTACGACGTTCCCCTTAATCTCTACTCCTTAATGTTCAGACTCCAGAGGCAGAGAGGCTGCCAGCAAACTCAAAGGGCCCGAGGGCCTGCGCGGTCCCTTCTTCGTTTCTCTTACTTTATGACGCGGCTGGTGAGAATAATAGGCGGCTGAGGCCGATGATCTGATACACTAGGAATTCCCCATATGATACTAAATGCTGACACTATATACATCAAGATGATCTACAGAGTACAGACTGTAGATTGTTAGAGATCCTGTAAACAATGACGTTGGCGGGGCTCGCTCCTCCATAGGACCATAGACAATTGCATCCAAGCATACGCCGTAAGGTAAGCAATAAGCAATATGCAGATAAGCTGATTACTCAGCTATGCAGACAAGATTAACCAAGACCAGCTAAACACTAAACACCATTAGTGCTAGCCCAGTACCATGACCGTACCTTACCTCAACAAATCAGGCAAATTCTGCGCGCACAACTACCCGAAGAAGTCAAGACCCAGCTTCCATGGCATGAGGTGTGTGGCGCTATCGCCTCGAAAATTGTCTAAATTTTTTAATTGGCTGCCGTGCTGGACCTGCCTGAAAACTGGGCGATCCAGACAACAGACTTCGGGTTTACTCCGGTCCATCTTCCAGGGCAAAACTACCGAGGGGAATCCCTGGGCCGAGAGAATCCCGGATGGGTCGGAAGGGCTTCAGGTTTGCATGCAGACTCATCACAACGATTTGTGCTCATGTAGGTAGACAAGATCTCGCATTTGTCATTCAAGCTTTAACGCAGCTTAGGGCTAGGAGCTTCAGAAGCAATCGGCTCTGTTTCGTTGCGACAGTTGCTATTGAAGATCCGCATTACGCAACTAGATTCGGAGTAAAGGAAAACGTCTCGGGCGGTTAACATGGCTTAGAATAGTACAGCCATGTAACTCTCAGTCCCAATACCTTGATGAACAGTATGCCTAGGGAGTGAGTTGTCCAAGGTTCCTTGAAAATCGGCTCTGCTCGGAGGTCAAGCATCAACCCAAATTATGAAACATGAGCCTGAGCCTCAAATGGTCAAAAGAATCATCCTCAGCGGTGATATGGTACGGTCCGGTAAAGGACTCAACTCTCAAAGTAGATTCAAAGATGAGGCCAGTGAGGCCACACCGCCAAGTGCCAGTTGCATATTGGACGGTTAGACCACCCATTGAGTTGTCCTTCCGTGGAAGTTTCGATGAGCGGACCCAGGGCTTCTCCAAGTGGAGCTAATCCCTTCAGGTTACCGGGATTGGACCGCCACATTGGGCAAGCTGCATTCTCCTTCCTGGTTAGCGGGATGCATCATGCATCGCGCTATCATCCTCAGACGTCTTAGACTTACATAGGCAGTTGGCCCTGGAGTCATGAAACGTTGTTGTCTGTAACCATGGGTGCACCGTAAGTGGCAACTCGAGCGAGTCGATTTTGACTTGCAGTGTGTTAACAGATTGGCTTTTGAATTGACTTCCATGGTATTTGAGTTTCATCTCGGATTGTTGGGGAAGTTTTGTTTTGGATGACTCCGTGTATCAGATGGACATTGTATCATATTATGACAACTATTGATCGTGTCGTGGAATTCCTCCACCTGTACGGGGGATTCCCTAGATGCATTGTTGATAGTACTTTGTAGTGCTGTGGATTGTATTGGTAGCTGCCTAGCAGCCTGCAGGGGAGGTAGGCGGAATTTTGTTCGAGACCCAAGATATTGCCGCGCTCTTTCCGCGCACTGCAGGAATGTATTAGACTGTATTACAGTACGTTGACTGTCCTGGAAATAGTTTGAAATCAACATGTATTTGAATATTGGATCAATGATAATGGAAAGGAGAGATATGCTCCTTCATTCCACTTCTCATTCGTTGTCTGACGGATATCATTCTTCGAAGACTGGGTACTGATATTGTATAAGCATCCCCAAGGATCAGATAGACAACCTGGAAGAACGATTCATGCAGCGATCCCGCCTCTGGTTGTTGCCGTTGTGGTCCACAATCGAAGCGGGAGAAGCTCCCAGCGAAATCTCCTGGTGGAGAATAACCGCCGGCCTTGTTGAGTCTAAAAGATAATGGGCCCATCTCAGGATCTTGCAGTTGTAGAATTAACAGCTACTATCTATATAGTCTACTATCTAGATAGAGACTTCTTGACAATAATAACAAGCTGCTACCTAGTCAATTGCAACCGGGTTGACCGATTCGGGGAGGATCTAGTAATTGATTTGTAACAAGAATCGAAAATCTCTCAGTCAGACTCTCCCGAGTCCTCTCCGTCAATTGCCGATGTGATTCATCATACTTTCCTCATTGGGATGGTGGCGAAAGGCCACGACGCCAGAACCGCGGACGAGCTAATTAGGATTGGACGGTTTGGGTCGAGCTTTTTTTCGGTCGGTATTTGCATCGGGCAAGGAAGTACGTACGTACTTTACAGTAGTAGTGGTGTAGATACTCGGTACGGCCATTCTCCGTTGCATTCTAAAGGGTTCTTGGTTGCTAGATACTACTGCAAAATTGCATTACACTTCTGAGAAACATTGCGCGGCATCATTAAGACTGGATAGAATTTGAGAACAATAGTCATGTATAGAGTCTAGATGGTCTTCCAAAGCCGATCGATGACAGTGACCAGCCGTCATTATTTGAGGATATTGTTGTATGAAAATGGTCATAGCTACGTACGCGCACCTGGTCATCTTATTGTTTGTTGTTCTTAGAATAGAGCAACATACTCGCTTCTATTTTCAGCTCGAGGGGTGCGAAACCATTCGAGTGCCGTCGAATGGAATCTGATATATAACCTCCAGTGAGAATCAGACCCATGGCATGGTACTTTTGGTCCATCGAATTATCTTCGCGCCCGATCTACGTGTGAATCGGTAAATGCTACGAAGGAATCCAATTGCATGATCATATTTCCTGGAGCGCTGGAAGTGGAAGCAAACTTCAATGTGCAGTTCCGAGATGCATATTATCTAGGTGAGCCGTTGCGCTCCACAGTGACACTGCAGAAAAGACAGAGGTCTAGACAAGACAAAAGTAGTTGGTACTTTGTCGACGACAACTGGTCACGGCCTTGATGTGGACAATCATATTGGCAGCATGCGAATACTGCTCTGGTACTTCGAAGAGTATTGGCTGTCTAGGTCGGACTGACGACCGCAAGCCCTCCGTACAGAGCGTCCCCATGTCCAGCGAAGGATTTGACCAGGCATTGATATCAAACAAATGCGAGGCACCCGTGCTGTCAGGTAGATCTAAATATGCCAAAAGATGGAGAAGGTGGGCAATGACCCATATTCAGGAAGATCTTGCTCTTTGAATCTAGGGTCCAAATATGTACAACTCCACTCATCTTGACCACTTTGATGGCCATGATAAGGTTCTACCGCTGCGAGCTACCATCCTAGCATGTGGGATCAATGTGGATGTGCCATGAGGATCCCGTTGAGCCCTGGAGAACATCTGGATGAGCGGGACTGTCAATTGCGGAGAACTGGTGCAAGAGCTGGAGTCCCTCCACTTGAGCTTAAGCTTGACAATATCAACAAACTGCTGTGGAACAATAATAATGAGACGACAAAAGCGCTGCAAACCTGCAATAAGAAGCAGAAATAACTTTGATCGGCCAATTTTTGTCGCTGATTCTCCGTATTCGGTATCTACAAGCTAAGGATGAGAAAGGAACTGAACGCAATCGGACAGCGCTTGGTAAGTAGAGTTACGTATGTCCTGTCGCGGACTAGAAAATACCTACCTATCAATTAGTGAGGTATTATTGAATCAGATACCTAGGTTCAGCATGGGATCATGATCCTTGTCCTGAAAGCAGCATAGACCATAGGTTAAGTTTCTTCCAGCCTCCCACAAGGGCCACAACTGAGTAGCATGCATGGCGTAAGGCGAATGGCTTGCTTCCTCTTTCTTCCGCGGCCCCTCCCCCCCCAATCAACTCTAGGATCTACCTGGATAGGCTAGCTACGATCTCGTTAATGGATAATTCTCATTCTATTCGTTCCTTGAGAGTTATATATTTCTTGTTGTATAGGTACTCAGATAGCAAAGTAGATTTATGCATATATCGGTAAAATACAATTCTGTACTGAAGTTCTAGAATCTGGATTGATCACAGATGCCTGTCGATGGCGATAAATCAAAGGCCGAAGCCTGACCCCAACAGAAAAAGCACGCAACCGCCGCTTGCGTTCTCACTCGAGATTGGCAGGCTTCTCAAGAACCCCTGGCAGTCTGGCACGTCACCTGAGGACAAGTCACTGCCAAGTATCTTTTACGTGTCTGTATGCGGCAAGTGTACCACCATGGTACGTACCGATGGCCGTCTTCGGAACAGGCCCGACTCTCTTCCTGTAAACAACCAACCACTTTCATCATCGAATTATCGCAACGGATTTGGATAATTAGCATCTGAAGTGAAAATTATTGAAGCCGGAATCATATGAAGTTTGGAATTCATCATTACTACCGTAGGTTGGTATCATAAGGAAGTGATAACAATCTCACTAATAATAATGAATTTCCCCTGCTTGCCGCCGCTGCCAACTAAATTCAATTCTGCATCCTCCTGCTTTTCGGATGGTCAAAGTTCGGAATTGAATCTGATTCGGTGCTAAGCCGATTTTGCCGTTTTCCCTGTGCTGGTAAGGAAATTCATTGGATGTTTTTTCATGGCTTGACCGTTTCCAGACTTTAGCAGGGAAAAGAACGATAAACTGGCTAGGAAAGTTATGTCAAAAATCACAAGTCGGCAGTATGTGAGCATTCGACTTTCAGTAATAATCCAAAAAGCAGAAATTTGTATGATTTGAGTACAGAAGACTTTTAGGTATTATTCTCCCTCTACAACCCCTCGAAGCTCGGCTCCTGGGATGCTGGATAATCGGGAACCGGATGAAGCGCGAATCAGGTCGACGGCACAACACCTGTTCCAAACATTGAGTACCTTACTTGCATAGGTCCTATTACAACACACAGTACCGACCTACGATGTTCATGAGGTTAGAAGTTTGATATTATTATTCGTTGGTATCGAAGTTAGCAGTTGGACCTCTGTAGAATAATTATGATAGAAATAATAATTGATCGTAAAATGATGATAAATCATCCGGTTGTCAGAATCATACTATCATTTGTTGTTTTGCTCTTCTGTAACCGTTTTCCGCGTTTTGCCTCCCAGAGTTAGTTATGATCGGCCACCGCCCGTCCCCGTCGGTATGTGTCTAGTCTACTATGTAAACTAGTCTATCTGATCTCTCGTCCTTTTTCTTCCTCTTAACTATTTGTCTGGCTAATATCTTTCTTGTTCCTTTTCCTTTCTCCTCCCCGAAAGGTGCCAGCCGATTTCCTCTTAGTAAGTCTCCCAAACTCTCTCAGCTCTTCTTGCATTTTCTGGCGCATCGTTTTCCTCTTCCCAATTTTTCTTTTTTTTTTTTTGTTTTATACTTTACGCCGCCGTTGTTCGTCGCCCCCCTCCATTCCCCGTGACCAGTGACCAGACGGCGACACAGTACGTACCTTGGTGCTGTATTCTGAATTTTTGTCATTTTATTTTATTATTATTATTATTATTTTTCCCTCACCCCTCTCTCGTTTTTTATTTTATTTTTGGTTTTCAAAAAAAATTTTCTCTGTTCCATTTCCTTTTGCCCTTGGTCGTTTTCTATTCAACTCTTGTACTTTCTTTTTCCCTCCCCCTTCCTCTCCTCTCCTCCACTCTCCTAAACTCCGCACCTATACGCGTTGTTCTTTACAGTCCTTCTTCTGTTGTTGTTGAAACAGACACCATCCCTATCCGAAGATCCTGGTCCCCATCTCGCGCATCTATTGACGCGAAGCAGATTTTGGCTAGTATTCTGCCCACTCTAGCACTGCTGGTTGTGCTAGACCCACTTACACGCCGCTTTCCTTGTGGATACAGAACCATTGACTCTTCTGACAACGTGCGGATAAAAAGAAGTTCCCACACAACTTGATTTTCTGGTGGGTGATCGTGGGGAATTCGGATTAAGCATTCAACTTCAATCCTGACACTCTTCTTCTGCAGTGGAGTCGGACTCGATCCTGTACACATCCATTGTTGTTCCAGCAGTTTCATCCTCGTCGCTGCTTTCGATTGTTGTGAGGGACCGCCTTTCCGTCGCAACCGACCTCGTCCTACCCTATTCTCTCCGCGTCAAAAGTGGGAGAGTCTTTCAGTGATCCTTACTGGAAGGACGAGAAAAGAAAAAGTTTAGGCAAAGGAAGCAGTCGAGCCTGGCGACATTGAAAGGATCTCAGTAATCTGCTGAGCTTCGTTCAAAAACATCAGGGAAGAGGGATTGTCTTGGTCTGCGATCGATGACCGGGATACCGTAAACCTTTCTGTCCAGTTCAGCCCTATCCTCTCTCCTTCGCGTCTTCACCGACCCCTCCTCCGCTTCACGATGGATCCCAGATCTCATCCTTCACGGCCCCCATCCACCAGCCTACCCCAGGGCTCCACGCCTCTTTCCTCGACACCCATATCGAGCATGCCAATGCCTCAGTACACCATGCAGCCTCAGTACTCTGTGTCTCAGCCGCACACCCTTCCTCCGCTGCAGCCTCATCACAGTCAATCTCCTGCCCCTCATTCCTACATGGGTCAGCCGCCATACCGCCCGGATCTGTCGAGGTATCCCGCGTCTACTCATGATGTTTACGCGTCGTCGGCTGCACCCATGATGCCTCATACCACCGTGGGTAGCTTGCCGCCTTCTACCTTCCTCTCCCACCACAATCACCAAGCGCAGGCACAACAGCCGCAGCACTATCCTCCTCCGCATAGCGTGCTACCCCCGGCTTCGAGCGCGCAGACTTACCCGCAACCAATTGCGCCCGCTCCGCCACGGGATCGTCGCTCCGATTTCAATGGTTTGCCTTCCGGCGCTTTCAGCTATCCCGACGGCAAGGCTTCGCCTTGGATGAACCCCGATCCGGTGGCAGCTGCAAACGGCAACGGGCCTTATGCTGCAAAGGAGCCTCCACGCACTCAAGTGGTTGGATCTCAAGGCCGACGTGGTATTCTTCCGAGTGTTCCTGGTCGCGCGACTCCTGTCACCAATGGTGTCAATGGTAACGCCAAAAATACGACGATCCCGGCCAAGGACGCGGACGGAAAGTTCCCTTGCCCTCACTGCAACAAGACATACCTTCACGCTAAACACTTGAAGCGCCATCTGCTAAGACGTGAGTATTTGTATTTGAATTATCATTGTCAGGCATCCACTAATCAGATTTCGCCCCCTTCTAGACACTGGTGATCGCCCATACATGTGTGTTCTCTGCAAGGACACGTTCTCTCGCAGTGATATCCTGAAGCGTCATTTCCAGAAGTGCTCGATCAGACGCGGTAACCCCACAGGGGCGACCCACTTGTCGCATCCTCAGGCACATTTGAAGAGGTCTCAGGCTCAAGCTGCAGCAAATACTGCAAAAAGTTTGCAGGAGGAAGTCAGTAGTACCGTCCCGCCTTCCAATGGCATCGCGGGTGCGACTTTCGGCGAGGGGGCCGTGAACGGGAACGGTCTGGCTGCAGCCCGACCGGGTTTCACGGATCAGCAGCCTCTAGGCTTTACGATGCAGTCTGTCAATGGGTTGAGCCGTGGTCAGCCAGACGACGCCTACGCTCATGGACAAGCTCATCAGAGAGCATCCTGGATGGCTACTCCCAAGCAGAACCCGTACCTTGTGCAGCCTGGCACTGAAGCACCTAACCAGCAGCTGAATGTTGACCGCCCTTCCCTTGAGCAGGTGAAACCCCCAGGCGTTGATCCCAAGCGTCCCATGATGCCTGGACCCGACCCGAATCACGCTGGTGGACTGGACTGGACCTCCATGTTCCAGCCCGGAGCCTCCGACGGCTATATCAATCAGGTGTTCCCCCAGTCCATGGCATCCGGCCAGGAGCCGATTCAAGCCCAGGTTGATACTGAACGAAAGTTCTACCCTACCACTACGACGGCTGGCCCTCAAGAAGGTGGAATGAACGGTTTATACTTGGCTTCGACTACTCTCAGTGGCGATGGTAAGTAAAACGAGAACACTCGTGGTGGGTCTAAAGAATAACTCTCTAACTTTGATTAATCAGGTACCGTGCAAGCTGCTCGACAATAGTGTATGGCTGAACGGGATGGTTGCGACCCAGCTAGTAGTGTAGCCTGTGGATATTGTTCCTTCAAGGTGAACACCTACTTTAGCTTCTATATGGAGCGAAAAAGACAAGGTTTCACTTTGTTATTGACTCTGCCGCGGGCCTCGCTTTGGGCCTGATCTACCGTCTGGAAACTCATACTAGGTGTATTTTCGCGGCTTCTACAATAAACGGTCATTTCATTCTCTCCTCCAAAAACGAAAGGTTTCTTCCGGTCAGCATTTTTCTACGGCGAGCGCAGTGTTGCGGCGGTTCTGAATCGGGTTTGATTTTCTCCGACTCCATTACGAGTGGCAGGTGGTCGGTGTGTGGTTTATCCGGCGTCCACAAATAGACTTGGGCATGTTGTTATTGTGTTTGTGTTGTTCAACTTCCCTCATCTCATCGACGCGACCAAAGGATTCCTCAGGGGAAGGTTGCCGTCGCCTTCAGGTCTCGATTCGCATGACCTCCTTGTACTTTTCAAACGCCGAACGCGCACGGAGAAGGTTGTGGGTTTCCGATTGCATCACTTTACGGCCGTTGAGATCCGCATTTCATTTCCCTGTCGACCATGTAAGTAGATTCTGTACGCTCTGCTCGGACATATGAGCTTGATTTGGGCCAAGAGACATTTGTGGTGTTTTTCTTTAATCTTTCTGTTTTTGTTTGTTATTACATTGTGTGTGTTTTTATGGTTTCATTCTCATTATGTTGTTTCCCTTTGCCCCTCCTTTGTTCTGTTTGGCATCTTCTCATTGTGCCAAAAAAGAGAGTCATCTATCTCTCAAGAGTCGGATTTTTCATACGATCGGTGGCTGGGTTGTGTTCCAGGACGACGGGGCGTCGCACGTCTCTTGTCTACGAACGCTGAAATCCCTGGTCAGCCATATGAGATGGTTCTATACGTGCTATGTGCTAGGGTGTGCATTCCTCTGTGTTCAAGCCATGTTCGTCTTTCCGTCTTCCGATCGGTTTGAATCGACCACGGTGGTGGTGTACCGATTCAACCGAGTCGGATACTAGCAGGCAAACAACGCCTGTGCATGTTGCTTTTTGACGAAGGCAGCATGGGACAGACGAGCAATGGGAACACAAAAAAAGGAGGAAGAGGGAACCAGGAGACCTAGGAGGGGGAAAAAAGGAAGGAATTGAAAAAAAGAAATAGATTATAGACAGTCGATGTTCGATTAACCTGCCAAAGACGGGCAAATGGGAAAAAATCTGTTATTACAAGGTTCCTATCTGACGTAGATTTACTATGTAAACGACATATGTCCAGCTCGTAGCGATGAATGGACATCATTCGGAGGAAGGAGAAGCACATGTACAACACAGTTGGACTTTGCCTTCTGTCCGGTGAGGGAGATGCGCTTCTGGTTCCGATATTTCCCTTTCTCTCAAGCTGCAGCTGCCGTTGGTCTAGAATTCCCCTCAACTATCGGATGATTCAGATCGGATGCAGGGAAGGATTAGATACACGCTGTCTAAAATGAGATAATCTGATCGATATTCTCAAGTCTCTCCTCGTGATATATTGAGTGCCTCTGGGTTAAAGAGAAGCCAACCCCACAGTTCCCCTCCCCCCACTGTATTAGGTCCCCCGAGTATCCGCACTCCCTACCTACTCCGAAGTCCGAACTCCAGGATCATGACTTCTTTGTGAAGCCTGCGCAACTGAGCCATTCAATCTGATCGATCTTTCTTCAGCTTCTGCCTCTCCTGTCATCATGTCAGTATTCCCAATCTATCCTATTTTTGAACTGTCTTACTTTTCCAGCGTGTTGCTCATACTAACGAACTCTCAATAGTATCTAACGAGTGAAGACGTCACCGCCGAGTTTCTTTTCCTCCGGACGATATCCGCAACGGCTGATTGGCTTGTCCGGCGGCAACGACCAGAACGGGTCACTTCGGAGCAACTTGGCAATCCTTCGTCTCAACCCAAACGCCCTTCTCTGTCTACTCTGTACAGCAAAGTATCACAAACCATCGGATGATTCGTTCGTCTAGTCGCCCCGCACAGGCCGAAGACTACGGTGTACGGAGTCGACCCAGAGGCACTTCTCTGACAGATCTGTTTATCTCTCCGTCTCCCTCCCCTTGCGGCTGCTAAAACTGGGAAGCCGACAAATTGCCGCCACTCCTAGTCTACAACACCCCCATCGCTTCATTCGAGTAGTATATGTGATTTCAGGTGCTTTCTGACCCTTTACGAACCGACGAGACAGATTGGATCCAGGATACGTTCCTCGTTAGGGTCTTTCCCCATTCGAGTGCTACTTGACAGACTGTTACCTTCCGAAGCCGAACAGAGTTTCGTCCAACATGTCCAACATGTCAACCAACAGACCATTTCTGGCCAACTTCCTGGCAGCGTTTCGAGCACAATCGACCTACAAGGCCTCGACGGCCGGCAGTCCGTCCGGTCCATCGTCCTCGCTCTCTGCCACGCAGATCGCTCAAGGGGCCCGAGCAATAGCCACCAAAGCCGGTGCTGGCTCGAATACGACCTCTTCAGCAGACCAAGCATCCTCCTCTACCACTGCAGCGGTACAAGCGGCATCAAACCACCACTATCATCACCACCCCTCCGCGGCTGCCGCATCTTCACATGCTAGACCTCATTCCCACCCACGACCATCGCTGAATCAGGCTCCCGCGAGTACAGAATCCCCTGCATCTTCCATCTCGACCCCTCTAGCTCCGTCTTCCCCGCCTACGCCTTCCTCGTCAAATCCCATCCCCATCGCTGACGGCCATGACCGCCAACGGCGAGGGAGTGACAGTTCCAGTGGATCGGGAGGCTTCCGGGATGCCCTTGGCCCGGAGAAGTGGTATATCGGCGGTCGCTCGGCGGGAGGAGAGGAGCGCTTCTACCGGCTAGGGATGGTAACCAAAGGTGGTGGACGATTGGGAGGCAGTGGACGAGTCGGGAGCATTGATCAGTTGAGCCTTTGATCCGCGTTTGCTCCGATTCATTGGAAAATTTATCCACCTTGATGATCCTTATGACTGCGAAAATTCTATTATGGATTGGCGTTAAGTGATTGGCATTTGGTTGGGTGTTGAGGCGTTTACATCTTACGACAGGAGGCTGGGAATGGGATTTGTGAAGGAATATGACAAGCTTGGTCGTGTCCTCACCTGTCTTCACTATTATTTCATTTGTTGTCTACCATTACTCTGCTCATTGTCCTTGACTGTCTCGTATATCTATCGATCCGGCTGTACATGAAGACATAACTTGTTGTATGTATATGGAACAGTGAATATTGATCATGACAATGGCAGGTCGATGTCACCGCATAATCCTACGCCCAATACGGTCATACAGTGTAGGGAATGTTCACACTCCAGGATCCCCATCACCCTCCTCCCTCCTCTCCCCCGCCAACAACCTCTCCCTCTCCCCCTCCGTCGCCTCAACCACGTCGCCCGGCGCCCCATCACTCAACCAAAGCATCGGCACAGCCGTCACCCCAGCCAACAACCCAAGCGTCCACGCCATCGTCTTCCACCCAAAGCGATACTCCACAAACCCACCCCAAAGCGGACCCAGGAACAGCCCCAGAAACGAGGCCATGGTCTGGATGCCGAACGCCTGCGCGACGGCGCCTCGTTTGCCGAAGATCCCCGGCCGCGCGCGCTCCATTTCCTCGAGAACCTGCTGCGTTTCGACGTACAGCGCGGGCACGCAGGCGTTGATTAGGAGGCCGATGAGGCCGAGGAGGGACAGGAGGAGGATGATGTGGGGGGTTGTGTTGGATTCGACGAAGCGGAGGCTGGTGATAGGTAAGGAGAGGAGGAGGAAGCCGGTGAAGGTTACGACGCGGGCGCCGTAGCGGTCTGAGATGGAGCCTGTGATTGTGATTGATGATTAGAGTGTGCTGAGGGTTTGTTTGGCTAGCTGGCTTACCGAAATATGGTTCGAAGAGCGCTGTTATGGCTGACGGGAGGAAGGCCATTCCCGCGCCGAAGGGGCTCCAGCCGAATTTGTCTTCGACAAAGACGGGGATTGTCTGTATTTGAGCGTGAGTATGTTTTTCTTCGAGCGGGGCAGAGGAAGCATACCGAGTCGAAGGCGGAGTATAAGATGCCCTGGACGAGCAGGGCGAACGAGGAGATCATCACCCGTGGCTGTCTGGCTATGCGCAACACAGCAATGTTCCTCCATCCCGTGGGAGTCTCCGAGATCTCTGATGAGTGCTGAGGGTATTCCTGACCTGAATTATCCTCGGGGGAATCCGACAACCACGCGCGAGCAACCTTCTTCTCGATTACGGCGACTCTCATCACCAAGTCGACGCCGATGATGGCAAACGCCATTGCAAACACCGCATTGTACCCGGCAGCATTGTAGACCAGTCCACCAAGCAGCGGACCAAGGAGGAAGCCCAGCGCGATCGACGAACCCAGATACCCGATCGTCTGGCCTAGATTGTCGAACGAGACAGAGTCGGTCATGAGCGCCAGGCCTGCGACGGCCACCATGGCCGTCGCACCGCCCTGGAGCAACCGCGCAACTATGAACAGCCATACGGTATGTGCGACCGCCAGCATCCCCATCGAGGCGCCGAGCAGGATGAGCCCGAACAAGTAGGGGAACTGGCGGGTGGGCGCGATGTCGATGAGGTACCCGAAGATGGGACAGCAGATGAACGCGACGGCTGCCTCACACATCAAGAGTACACTGACCCAGTATTCGCCTGGACACCGAACATGTTAGCAGCAGCGTCGTTTGAAGACAAGCAACATTTTGCGCGACATACGTTCATCGTATGGAATTCCTGCTCTGTCGACAAGCGCAGTTGGCATCACTGGAACAATCTACCATGTCTGATATGAGCAATTGCGAGGACGGTATGCTCCATGACTGCTCACCATTGCATATAAGAAATAATCCTAGAAGAGACAGTCAATGACCAGACGAGTAACAATGCTAGCTTAGAAGTGAGTGAGCCACTCACTGTAAATGACGATGTCCATACGGTGGCGATAATGAACGCCGTGGACGACCGTATCTGTAGGAGCCAGGGAGGGCGTCTATGCCCTTTGCTGCTTGAACAGAACATCGTCTGCTTCAGTTCTGTTCAAAGAGTAGCAGTTGAACAAGTGTATGTTGTTGCTTCGCTTTTGTCAATCTTCAGCTGGCGCAGTCGAACCAGCTGCATCCACTTACAGCTTGCAGCAGCAATCCTAGCTCATCTTCAATCCAACCAGTTTAATGATATGATATCTGGAAGCTGACCACAGTCTGCTCTCGCTAATCCTTCAAGCAACTTATAAAGACGATGACGAACAAAGAAAAAGAGCAGTGGAGCAATGGATGGGCAGCCAATGAGAATGATGAGTTGCGCTCGATAATTGCTTCAACTGTCATTGACCTACACCAATGCGACGTTGTTCTTGCGCACAAGCTAACACGCAGCTTCTCAGATAATCTGAGACGGTTTCCGCTAGTGTATAGCAAACAATCATGGTATCTCAACAAGTCAACATGCTGGTATGTTGGGTGGCTTTACCCTGCATTCCTCACTGTCATTCTATGGAGGCACTCCACAGTCCAGACAGAGCCCGAAAAAGCGAAGTAGGGCTCTCATACTCCAGATCCAAAGACTAAGAGTGTACGAGCAATATATCATCGTGCGGAACTGACTGGCGAGGACTAATCCTCGGCCAAGTTCCTTTGTCCAGTGGCTGGCATCTCGACTCCATCTGGACAGGTCGCCGCAGGTACAACTCGGTCGTTCAAAAGCATCCTCATTACCATCGTCATTCAATGGTTTTCCTTCTACTAATCGCATCATGCGATGGACTGCAGAGGAGTTGTCGGCCTTTATTGCCAGACGCCAAACACCGCGATAAGATAAACGGCGGAGGATAGTAGTAGGAGGATATGGCCGCAGCCGTCCAACTGCGCGGCTTTCGGAGGTGGCCGATATGGATCGCCAGCACCCATCATGCGATGGCTTTTTCGCAGTTCTCCCTTCGTTTCTGGATTTAAAAGCTCCTGTGTCGCCTGCTCGCATTGAAATATCAAGCTTTTCTTCCTCTCTTCCCCTGATTGTCAGACCGTGAGCTTTGACTTGACCATTACCCCCGATTTCCTTATCGTCCTTGAGCTTCCCCGCAGGGCTATTCTCCAACTCTCCAACTATACTTTCTTTCTGGACTACTGCGGCTATTCAGCTCATTAACTGATTAAAATGTCGGCCCGTCTTACTGCTGCTCGCTACGGAAAGGACAATGTCCGTGTCTACAAGGTCCACCGGGACGAGAAGACCGGTGTGCAGACGGTGGTGGAGATGACCGTCTGTGTGCTGTTGGAGGGAGAGATTGACACTGCGTGAGTCGGGGTTAGAACAGAGTCAGACAAAGGTACTAATCAGCGCTCTACGACAGCTACACCAAGGCCGACAATAGCGTAGTTGTTGCTACCGACTCGATTAAGAATACCATCTACATCCTCGCCAAGCAGCACCCCGTCACTCCCCCCGAGCTCTTCGGCTCCATCCTGGGCACCCACTTCATCCAGAAATACAAGCACATCCATGCCGCGCACGCCCACATCATCACCCACCGCTGGACGCGCATGAACATTGACGGCAGGCCCCACCCTCACTCCTTCATCCGCGACAGCGAGGAAACCCGCAATGTCCAGGTGGACGTGACCGAGGGCGCCGGCATCGACATCAAGTCCTCCATCTCTGGCCTCACCGTGCTCAAGAGCACTGGCTCGCAGTTCCACGGGTTCCTGCGCGACGAGTACACCACCCTCAAGGAGACCTGGGATCGTATCCTGAGCACCGACGTGGATGCCTCCTGGCAGTGGAAGCGCTTCGTCGACCTCGGCGAGGTCCGCGCGAACATCCCCAAGTTCGATGCCGCCTGGTCCGCGGCCCGGGAGATCACCCTCAAGACTTTTGCCCATGACAACAGTGCCAGTGTGCAGGCTACCATGTACAAGATGTCCGAGCAGATCCTGGCGGCCGAGCCTTTCATCGAGACTGTCGAGTACTCTCTGCCTAACAAACACTACTTTGAAGTTGGTGAGTACTGAGATGCTTAATGCTTCCTCTGACTTGAGTTCCATAGCTAACTTTGTATTTCTGCAGACCTCAGCTGGCACAAGGGCCTCAAGAACCTCGGCAAGGATGCGGAGGTGTACGCGCCTCAGACAAACCCCAACGGATTGATCAAGTGCACCGTGGGCCGCTCATCCAAATCTAAGCTGTGAGAGCGTCGCAGTCAAAGGATTGCATTTCATGATTTGTCACGGAAGTTAGCCAACGCATAACTGTACATAGTCTCTGGGAATAGGGTATTTCATCTAGCAATCATCCATCTTTCAGTTGCGTATAGTACAGAAGCACCGACATGTAGACGACTGAATCCCGCTGCAAAAGGAGGAAACTGTTGAGAATGATTGAATAGAAGGAATCCTCAGAATGAGAAAAACACAAGTCGCAAAACTCCCACCCATGCGCTAGTAAATCGGTCCTAAAATAGCACAGAAAATATAGAGTTACAGAAGCAGATGGTGCCGCATCCGAGCGGGAGAATAATTCGCTTTTGTTCGATTTCATCCCCTTGGCCAAGCACCGTTCACGCAGACTGCTTGGCCTCAGCCTCAGCCTCAGCCTTCTTGAAGGCCTGCTGCACCTCTGGCAAATTGCCAATAACCGACTTGTTGCCGAACTTTACGATATTCTCCTTGTAAGGATGAGCCAGACCCTCGAAGGCTGTTCAAGTCAGCAAGACTCCTTCTCCCATGACCCAAAAGACCAAAAGACTCAGACTCAGACTCACTCTTCAATCGAGCCAGCCTCTTATCCCGAAGCCGGTTCTTGGGCAACATCCCCCGAACGGCCCTCCGGAGAACCTCACCACCACCCCATTTCTCGAACATCTGGTCCATGGTCATGCTTCGTAGGCTACCGGGCCGCGTGTTGTGCGTGTAGTACTTCTTCTGGAAGCGCTTCTTTCCTGTCGTCCGCAGGTCACTGCAGCCTACCGCGACGACATAGTCTCCGCAGTCTGTCGAAGGGTCGTAGATGGGCTTGTGCTTGCCCATGAGGAACAGGGCGATGGAGGAAGCCAGGCGGCCGAGGGAGCGCGGATCAGAGCCGACGTCGACATAGTGCCATGTGCGAGAGTAGGCTAGACGTGTCTATACGTAATGTTAGACCTTAGCCATAATGGTAGGAATGGGGCTGCAAGATAGAGCGGGCTACCGCACCTTTCCAATGGTTTGCGACATCTTGAACTGCTCTCCTCAATGAGGATAGACGGGGTAGCCGAAACAGAACAATTGACTGATGAGACAAAAGCAATGGCAATGGCAATGGCAATGGCAATGGCAATCAAGACCGAATATAACAAGTCCCCCGAATTCTGATCCCAAGTTCCAAACTTCCGGCAAACCTCCGCTCCTACGCCAAACTCCAAACTCCATCGCCGACTCCCGCAGGCTCTAGCATCACGTGACCGCAGCCCCCCGACAAGCCCTAGAACGGCACTAGCGCGGCGCACTAAGCGAGTTTGTCCGCACGGATTCTGCCCATCTCGAATCGAAAGCCGCGAGAAATAATAGCCCTGCGACGACGACAACTTTCCAACCCCTTCGAACCCACCCTCCGGCACACTCCTTCTCGACACCGACAAGGGCCATTCTACACATCATGGCTTCCGTCCCGAGTGTGCAATGCTTCGGCAAGAAGAAGACGGGTAAGTTTTTCGTGCCTTGCGAAGGGAAAAGAAAGCGGACATGGAGAAAACGTGATCACTGACTGGAATTTATCTGTATAGCCACCGCTGTCGCCCACTGCAAGGTATGAGGAGAAATTTTTTCCCCCGTTTCCCATGATGTCGCCCAATTGGCAAACTGCAAACTGCGTGATTTGAGCTGGATGTCGAGGGTTGAAGAGAAACGTCCGAAACGTGAAAGAGAAGGGTTTATTCGGAGGACAAACGGGATTCGCTTTTACATTCGCATGGAAACAGAAACAACAGAACAAATGCTGAGAATTGTGTTATCAACAGCAAGGCAAGGGTCTCATCAAGGTGAACGGCCAGCCCCTCGGTCTGGTCCAGCCTGAGATTCTCCGCTTCAAGGTACGACAAGAAAAACCCATCCGAAAGCGTCGCATTATTGCGAATGGCGAAGGAAAGAAAGGGAAACAAAATCTGACGACAAATGCAAATAGGTCTACGAGCCTCTCCTGATCGTCGGCGCTGACAAGTTCGCCGGTGTCGACATCCGTGTCCGTGTCTCCGGTGGTGGTCACACCTCCCAGATCTACGCCATCCGCCAGGCCATCGCCAAGTCCATCGTCGCCTACTACCAGAAGTACGTCGACGAGCACTCCAAGAACCAGTTGAAGCAGGCTTTTGTTCAGTACGACCGCACACTGCTCGTCGCCGACAACCGTCGTACGGAGCCCAAGAAGTTCGGTGGTCGTGGTGCCCGTGCCAGGTACCAGAAATCCTACCGTTAAACGACCCCACCAAACAAAAAGCCACGAAAAAACGCAGAATGGTGTTGTGTTTCTCTCACGGTGTACTGGGGTGGAGATCATGGTGCAATCCCACTGGGCAATCGAAGAAGGTTCGAATTTGGTTGTGGCAGTGGAATGGGTTACTGGCTCTGTCTCGGATGGATTTAGTATAGGCCAGGAATCTGAAATATTACCCATTTTTCTTGTTTGTCATCCATCTGTCCTCAAACAGATAGAGCATTGCGGAGGTTATCCTGCGTGGTCTGTTTGGGTCATCTTTTTGTCTGTATGGGTCTGGACCTCAAAAAGGAATGCAATTTTCGGATATACTGTGACCTGGATTGACTCAAGAAAGGTGCAGTTGTCTTTGATGACTTTACCGTTACACGACGTGGAATTCAGCCACCATTCTGCCTATGATCGATGATGACCTAATTCTACAATTTTCTAGAAAGTATCGCACTTAACTTGCCTCGCAGTATATGCCGAATCGTGAGCCTTCATCACATACATAGGTAGAGAAGCATCGGATGCTGAAGGTCGCGACAAACGTCATACCCAGTAGACGCCTAGCGTTTAGCAACGTATGGCATCTCCCTAGCAGAGGGGGCCTTCCTCGAACAGTGCTGCTCGTCCTTGCACCATTGAAAGTTCCGCATCCGCATTCACTATCGCACGAGACCAATCGGTAGAAGCTTCACCTGCCGTACCAACTTCCCTCAGTCAAGGCATTCCGAAACTTTTTGTCATGTTCAAGATCATCTCATGCAAGGCAGCATCATCGAGGGAAAACGCAAGGGAGAGATGAACCCACCTTGGCTATTTGAGCATGCATCCGTCTTCGAAACAACTATGCAGCAGTCACAGGGGTTAGGCTGAGACTCTACTCTCCACCAGGTTAATGCCACCGTTCAGACATTGGCTGCCCAATTCACCAGTTAGAAACTCGTGATTCTCAACATCATCGTCTCCGGAGCCATCAAGGGAAAGGAGTTGAAATCGATTTGAAGCCGACAATGACCTCTTTGACGGTGGTTGCACTTCTCTTTTTGGGCCAGAGGGAAGCTTGGACCCTGCGCATTCATCGGGGTAAAATCCAATGCGCATACCCTTGTAAGTGCCTCGAGACATCATGCAGGACCGAGCAAATAGTGTATTGTGAACGGAGTTCGTTGAGACGTATGCATTGTGTTGCTTGAATTTCACCGCGATCACAACCAGGTTATGAATATGCTCAAGGTCCCTCCGGATAAGCGATTCGGTTATATTTGCATTCACATTGTAGATCACTAGATTCCGCGTTGCGCCATTCTTGATTTTCGATCCGACGTATGGGGGAAGGTAGAATTGCCGGTCATTCCATGAGACCTCGACCTATGAAGATGAGGAGGGATCAGTTACTGGTACATGGGCAGCGGCTCAGATGGGCTTCCTCACGCGCTTCCCGGCGATATGACAGCCATGAGTCTTTGCGTGCTGAAGGAATTCGGCAGCGGCAGCTGGTTCAACAAACGAGACGTAAGCGGTATGGTCCCGAGCCCGTAGGTATAGATGTAGCAGAGCACCGCCTCTCACTGCATCAACGACGTCTTGATGAGTGACCCGGTCCGATAAGCCGCGAATGAAGACTGTGCGTTGGACTGGTGGGTTGGAAACAGAATCTGCGCTTCTCGACTCGTCGTAGTCATCCTTTTCGTCACTGTTTGGAGAAACGATGCCATCATCTTCAGTGTCTTCCTCGTAGATCTCGCCGACCTCATGATCAGCATTTCCACGATCATTGGAGCTCTTCAATTGAGTAACAGGACGATTCTCGAGTTCGTCGAAATTCTTCTGTTCATGGAGCTCACCAGCAAGTTCGGAGGACTGAGATGGGAGGTCTGCTCCGTAAACCAAGATCTGAAGGGGAGAGTGGTCAGCAAGTACATGGTTGTGATGACTTTGGATGCAACCCTACATCAAGAGTTTCTTGAGACAGACCCCCGCCCAAAAGAGAGTCTTTCAGCTTCTCTGCATAATGCTCGGATGAGTATATGGCTTGCAATATGGCTTATGATTCGTCAATCAGCGTAGTGTTGACCTACTGAGATGATTCGATGCTTGCAGCTAGATTCATTAGCAAAAGGTGCTAGAATAGCGATTGGACGATGGCTCTGTAGCTTACCAGTTGTTGGTATTCTGATTTGAGAATAGTCACATAATCTGCGCCGAGCAGGCTGATATTTTGAGCTTCAGTTCTGTCAGAAGTGTCAGTGCTGTTAATTCCCTTTCTGATTCTTAAGACATGCTAGAGCCGAGTCGAGTGAGAAAATGGAGTATGAATACTTACTTCTGAGCAAAGGACCTAGAATATAGGTCTCCATATGAGGTGATCGAAGACATTGTATCTAGTACCAGAGTTAGTTTGAAGACGAAGTAAAGAGAAGAAGGAGGAAGAGCGAACCAGTGAACAAAAGCAGGCACCTAATAAGTAGATGCTCTCAGAGAAATCAAGAGATAAAGTAAGGTAGAAAAGAGTTTAGGCAGAGACAAGCTGCATAAAGAACAAAGACGAGATAATCTCGTTGTCTCTGGGGAAAGGCATATCGCAATCATTCAATAATAACCCCACGTTGGCTTTGCAGGAGCGATCGACCAGATGACCAGGGCAGTTGCTCATTCGTTTCAGAGTATAATTCAATTTTCTTTATGTTCTCTCCACACGTTCTTATCTTAGGCAACTTGAACAGCCTGAGTCTATTGCCATACTTACTCCCGTGATTGTTTTGTCGAAACAGCGATCTATGGTGAGTCCCTCGATGACCATTGCTAACCTACCAGACTACCTATCATCCCGACTATATACGTACTATACAGAGCTGATTGATTTACTCAGAGGTGGCCAGATCTAATTATCAATCTGCTATGTTGGTCTCCCTCTTTTCAAACGTTGAAAATGCGCTGTGTGACCCAACATTCACTTTTCCCAGACTCATCCCGTCTAGTGGCGCTGGACAAGTCAGACCAACTGGTATCCCCGAAAAGGACAAGGTCAAGTAAACGGTGGTTCGCAAGCCTTTGCATCAATGAAAAGCAAGTTCCACCATCCTAGGATCTGTCAACTCTTCCCATTGGCGGCAATGCACAACCGGTGAGCGGACGCAAGGCGCTTGCTTGCTACACTTGCATATCCAACTATAACCAGCCACACAAAGCTCATCACCTCACTGCGGATGCTTTATTGCTCATCTGCGGTATTCTGTACGACCAGCGTCAAGAAATTGACACAATAGCCGACTTAATATCCCTGCGACCTAGACCCAAAAGCAGAGGAAGTGAACATATTCGCGCAGCGATCCAGAGATTGAGCGATGTCCGCAGTTGGCGTATAAAGATAACAGTCTTTCCAAAGTGTGCGTCGTTCGAATACGGAGAATGAGCATGAGCATATTCGGCGGTCGCAGGATTCAGCTGGCATGATAAGCGTTCTGCTATTGCTGCACGAACTGCTGATGAAAAAGCATTTTGAGAAAATAAGAAACAGACGGAACGAGTGTCTCAAAGGCCGCACGTCAGGACAACATCTCATTTCGCACTAGCCGACCGCTACGCACAGAGTGCATGATGTGTTGATGATCGTCAGACAGGTCCATTACCGGTCAAAAGAAGATTGGATGTGAGGCCGAGCCTAGAGTTGCTTTGTGCATCACATCGTCGAAGCGCGAAGATATTAGCGATGGAAGAATGTGGCATGTGTTGTAATCTCAAGTTTCCTCCTGCATGAGCATTCAGGCGAGGTGATTTCTATCGGAGGCTCTACCCAGTATCGGTTGTCTGTGCCTGAGCCTCTCCCTCACTATCGTCATGGGGCCTTTGGGGAGCTCTTGGTGGTCCAGGTCGTTGCTCTATGTTTGGCCTAGTATCTATTGCTTCTCGTCGTCTGATTCTCATTATCTGACTGAAATTGGCGGCAACCTGAAAGAGAAAGACGGAGAGGAAAATGCCAATAACAAGCGTTTGTGAAAGATATGATTCACCATCTTGAGTTGCAATCCGCCGCCGTTGATTGCTTTCGTATGTGGCAGGACCGGCGGAACCGAATGACACCGAAACGGAAAAGGAGAAAGGCGTGAAAGAGGTGAGAACACCTGCAGAACGCACTGACGTGGACGATGCTATCGGACCTAGGGCCAAGGGAATGAGACAGAAGACGAGAATTGGGACGGCTAGTCATAAGACAGAGGTGAACGATTGCGGAGCCGACCTGACAAAAAAGGTGTCAATGTGAGTATGGAGTCTTCTGGAGGATTCATTGAGAACTGGTAAGGCACTTGAGGAACATACCACTCCCGGGCCTCTGCCCTCCTAGCCCACTGTGCAGTGATCTTCAGCCGCTCCCTAACACTCGTTGCTGACAGAAGCGCATACTTTTCCTCTTCAGATACTGGGAAAACACAGGCAAGCCACCAGGGGAACTGCGCTGGATCCGAAGGTATATCTCCGTAGGCCATCAGGACGCGTGGGTGCAGCCATCTGGCTCCTTCGCCCCGCCGCTTTCGTACAAAGTCAAGGCTCAACTGAAACAGTTGTTGCGTTGACATGGAGTCAAGGGGCTGTTGGGATGGCCGGGCTTCTGTCGAAGCACTGGAGACGGTCGACGTCTCCAAGGACTCCAAATTCTCCTCCTCTGCGATAGGAATATCGTCAACACGCTGTATTTGGCCAACGTGGTAGCCATCCACTATGTCAGATTTGATGACCTTGAAGCGGGATACCCCATTGGCAAAAATCAAGCTTCTGCCACCAGGGAGGGGTTCAAAGCGCTCAACCCTAAGAACTGTGCCGTATTGCATGAATTGGGTTGCTCCTAGTTGTCCTTGCGGTCGTCCTAAGCGGTTATACATGACCATTCCAAACTTGCGATCTCTACTCTCCATGACTCTTCGTATCATGAGGCAGTAGCGAGGTTCAAAGATACGCAAGAACGTCGGCATGGTTGGAAATGATAGAGAATCGACGAACAAGGGTAGAACGGTTCCAGCATCTGAATCGGACTGCTCCTCAGCGAGACTCTGCTTTTGTGAAGTGATCTGGTCCGAGAAAAAAAGCTGTGTAATGTCGGATATCCTCTTATTGACAGGCTCAGAATTTACGGTCGAAGACATGTTCAATTTGCGTCGGCAGATAGGACAGAGATCACTATGATCCAAGACCGTTGCAACACAGCCGCGACAGAATGTGTGGCCACAGGGTGTGGTCAACGGGTCCGTGATTAGCGAGTAACAGACTTGACAGTCCAGCTCATTCCGGATGGAATCTTTCAATCGCTCAAATAGTCCACTTGACTGATCAACCTCTCCAGAGCAGTGTTCGAGAGCGCTCTCGTATATAATCTCCGTCGCATCGTAATCGATGCGTCCCTGCTTCACCAAGTTGTACACCCCCCTCAATACGTCGGAACCGATGTTCGCACAGTTCATCGTTAGCTCCTGATCCTTAAAGCCCTTCCAGGTCATCCGAAGCCCGCCCTCCCCCTCATTGCTCGAATCCGACGCCGCAGTATGCGCGAGAACCTCATCAAAGACATCCACGAGCCTGCTCAGCAAGACATCGACCCCACAGTCGCCCACACAATGCTCCCCATGACAGTTATGCTTCCCTCCCCAGTAGCACCTGAAGCCTTGCTTCCGTCCCTCGTCCGCCGGATATGTGATTCCCCTCCGCTCATGAAGTGGGGGAAGACAAGCTCGGCAGAAGGTATTGCCGCATGGCAGCCTGAGCGGCGATCGGAGAGGTCGCAAACAGTGCGAGCATTGAATCAGACGTATGAGAGAATGCGCTAGGATAGGTTGAAAGGTCGTGAAGCTGTCGGGGATCGTGGGTGCGGCGCTGACGGAAGTGGTATCTCCATCGTGTGGAGAGTGTGGAGAAGAGGTCACTCGGTCATTTTCCATTTGTGCTGGGCCGGTTGATGGTCAGAATGAGTGAGTGCGACGAATGTTTACGGTGCAAGTAGTTTTGAATATTTCACTATCCTCGGTATAGATTGCTGGAGTAGATGGCACGAAGCGATTGATTGCTAGCTTAAAACGGATCGATGTTGGGGTGCTAAGGACTGCGGAGGCATAGGCCTCGGCCATCCCGAGATCTAAGTCACTCCACTCACTCTTGGTTTCAACCAATCTGAGATCGAAGGCTAAGCTACATCATTCTGAACTGATAGACTCTCAGAAGCACGATCGCAAAAGTATCAGTTGTGGCTCATTCACGTCTGCTCTTCATGCGGATATGCTGCATGTATTTGTATGTACAGAATTGCTTGTGAGACATTTCATGAGCCACTGACTATTGATCAAGTCTTCGCCTATGAACTCCTTTTCCTCTGTCATTCTGGACACTGATCTCAAGCGGATCTGAAAAGCGGGCGGCGGAGAGTCACGAAAGTATAAGAGAACAACATAACATGGTGATATCTTTCATTGCTCATGACTGGACATGCCTGAACGCCATACCAAGACAGAAGGGGGTACTCAGGAAGAAAACGTAGCATCGCGCATAAAATGCCTAACCTTGAAATCAGGAATGCAATAGTGTGGTTCATAACCATCGTCGTCATTCACATTCAATGAGGGGGGAACAGATATGTATCGATGATGATTTTGCGTAGGATGTGGGAAAAGTTACAAAGGCCCGAGACGGGTGGTCCAGCCATAAGACAAATCCATCAATCGGACTCTTGCGATGAGGTCGTCTCGGAATCAGCGTCAGAGTCTTCCTCCAACACGATACGTCGCATCACACTCTTGTCAAACAGATCAAGGGCGAAGCGTCGTGCCGGTAGTCGAAAGTGGTGACCCTCGAGGATGCTGAGCGCCTTGCGGAATAGGTGAGGTTGGCGAAATCGATCCGGGTCTTTCGCTTTAATGCTATAGATTGACATATGTCAGCCTCATTTCTTTCCGAGATAACCGTGATCTTGAACATCTGATCGGCTTACTTATGAAGATCCGTGGCTGCTCTCTTGGACAGAACTGTATTGCCCATATCGACTATTAGCTTCAGTATCTTCTGATTGGCAGGATCTGGATCGGTCGTGGCCGCCTTGAATTTTTCATGAGACAAGCGTTTAGCTTCCACCGGCCGAGAATGAGAAGGGAAATCGACCTGCAACCACTGTTCAGTATATTTTGGAAGTCTTGACTGTTAATGTGTTACCTACCAAGAATAGCTTTTTGAAGTCCGTGGGCAAACTCAGCCCGATTGAGTCTCCTTTCTGGTCGACCGCCGAGTCCCACCCAGCTTCCCGGAGTACTTTCAAGCCATGTCGACTGCGAGAGATCAAGCCAAGAACAAAGAAAGCAGTGCCCCGCATGGTCAAGACTTCAGCGCTTTCGGCAATCTTCACAATCTGCTGAACAATGTCCGTTTCGAGAAACGGTGCTCCCAATTCCATAGAGCCAACGTTGCCGACAGCCCAGAGGCAACCCTTGACTTTGAGAAGCGCCTCGGTATCTTCTTCGTCCAATCGAAAATCTCGAATTGTCCAAGCGAATTCATTGAAGTGGCCTGATTGTTCCAGAAGTCGACAACCCTCTTTCGTCCTCGCAAGTTCTCTGTAGAAATGCGGCGGTACGACTCCAACGTCCTGCAAATCCACGAAATCCTCAGGCGCAAAGCTACCCCTGCGGGGTTGGTCAACGTAGGCCCTGGAAAGCGCAGCTTCTACGAGACCAACGTAGGCGTCGTTCCTGCCTAAGAACCAATCGTCCATTTCTTGTGTGATGTAGTCGAGGCCATCCAAGTAATGATAGCCAACCGATGTTGACAAAAATCGTAGAAGTAAAGGGGCTCCAATCTCACCGAGGTGATCGAGTGAAGGCCGACATTTGACAACATACTCGAGGTAGTCTCGCTGATTGCACGCTTCCTCAAGTATCTTGACGGCAACCTGGCACACGGAAACATCAGGATCGTACAGCTGGGTTACCAACAGCTTAACAACCCAGTCCGCTCTACCGAGTCCCCCTTGAGGGGAAAGATGCACATTTCCGACTGCGTACTTCCGCAGCAGCTTTGTCGCGAATATGCGGATCTCTTTAGAACCAGTAGTGAGAGCTTTAGACAGCAGAACTCTCAAATGGCTTTCTTGACTATAGTCGAGGTTACCCAAAAGAGTTTGTATCAGATCATCCCGATCCCGAAGTTCAATTATATGGTAGAACATGTTGAGCATGTGCCATCGCTCCATCATGGCAAGGCCGTTGGGGTCGCCGCTTAGCGTTCCTAACATGGCAAAGTATCCTCCACTCAACGTGGTAGCCATCTGCTCTCGCGAAAAGAGAGGCGACGAGGAGGTGAGTCCGCTCATGCGATCCACCTGTGCGAGACATTCAGCAACCTGCCTTAAGAACTTGTTCTCCGCCAGGTACTTTGTTCCCTCTGGAACTTGGATTAGAGTGCGCATCAACGCGCATCCGGTCCGGATATACCGCTGATTCGGCTTGGTGTTGGGAACCATAGAAAATCTGTATTTGAAAGGTCGATAAAATCCTATGAGCCGTTTCATAAATTTTGAGCCCTTTATGGCCTCGTCTAGTCTCTTCGGGTTTGTTAGGGGGCCTTCGACAATACGATGGATCAGGTCCCATTTCCACTTGATGTAGTTGACAGTATTCAGGACGTTTGTCTCCAATATCGCATTGCGGAACTGTGTCTCATCCATGGCGGGACTTAGTCGATCTTTGCCTTGGTCGCCAGACAGAAGTGACGCAGAGATGTCCACATCCACGTTATAACGCCCTGCTCCATTGGAGAAGCCTACCGAGCGAGCTAAAGTTCGGTTTATGCTCTCTATTTGATATATGGTTGAGCTGCAAACGTCGTGGTTCTCAACATCAAATTTGACGGCTGATGGGAGTAAATGTGGAAGAACTTGGAGATTTGCGCTGATACGTTGAGGTAAGGAATGGTGTGCCAACTTTAACACCTCTGTCAGAAGCAGTGTAGCTTTTCGCCTGAGTGACTGATCTGTTTCTTCCTCGATGAGATCTGAAAGAGCCTGTTCCTGATTAGAGTTATGTACGGAAGGAGAAAGATTCATGAGAAGCACACCTCTGAAAGTCCGGCATCGATCAGCGTCGCGAGAATCAAGGTCGAGAAGTGCGCCGTCAAATCAAACCTATCATCATTGCTGTCATAAAATGCGCGAACTTGTTTTGCGTCAGACTCAGATCTAAGGTTAGCAACTCTGCCATATGTGGTGAGTCGGCGACCTGCGAGAAAAGATGATGACCAGGAAGGTGGTTTGATTCTGAGGGCATCAAAGAGTAGTTCCATAATTAGGTCTCTTGCCTGTGGATCTGGGTAGTGCAACGATTCTAGGAGGGAGTGAAGGGGTTTGGCTTCATGTCTTGCAAGAATTATTAACCCCGGCCATGTTTTGAGCATTGCAGAAATGGCTTTGGCGGACGATTTCAATCGTCCGTTATGAACCGAGTCCGAAAGGGAGTCAGTAAATGGTGCGAGTACGGCTTCGAGTTCGCATCCTCCTTGGAGGTGTTTTCTGCTGTGCGGCGTATCGAGAACATGCAGGAAACTTGCAATCAGACTTTCCGATGCGCCAAAAGTTCCCTCTGCCAAAGCCTCGTGCAAAGTTGCAAATCCTCCAGCATAGGCGATCAGCTCTGGATCCTTGACCAAGATTTCAGCGAGGGTCATAATAGATATGTTTCGAAGACGATCCTCTTGATGTTCAGCAATAGAGACGATGGTTCGCACAACAGCTCGCGATATTTCGTGGACGCCGTCTTTCACATCCAGAAAAGCTCGGACAAACTTCAATGCCTGTTCTCGCTCAATGCTAGCTTTGCTCTCCTTGACTAGAGATAGTATCACCAGCTCATCTGTGTGCAGGGACCGGATGATTTGAAGTGATTTTCTATCAGCTATAGCGTATCGAGTCAAGCGGTAGCCAGCCGCTACGACTTCTTTGCTATCACTTAAGAGCATGACTTGAACGCGCAAGCCGAAGACGGACCATGCAAGGTCGTATTTTAGGGTTGGGTGACGCCTAAAGAGTTCGACCAGACTGTTGGCGCGCTCGACATAGTAATCTGGCGCCATCCCTTCAATCTCCAGAGCCTGTAATGTTTCCGCGAGGACGTATGTAGGCGACTCCATCTCCGCCTCAGCTTCTTCCAATCGCTCATCGTCAAGTGTGAGGTCGTTGTTGCGGGAGGGCGACCGCCTGGGGCTACCCCGAAAAAGAGACATGGAAAAGCGATTTCGCGGAGGAGTTGACGGCGCCTGCGCACGTAGTAATTCCTCCTCGAGCTCATGGTGTAGCTCCGCAAGCTTGCGATTGGACGAGCTCAGCTCGGATTCCACCCTCAACCGTTGATCCTTGGTATGTTTCGGGTCCTTGGACAGAAGCGCCTCAAGCATGTTTTCGGTTCCCGTCTTTATCTTCATCTCTTTGGCGATCTTGTCGCGAATCGCAGCCTGGCGCTCCTCGGTGCTCGACAATTCATCCAAATCAACATTGCTGCTGCCTCGTCGCCTGTATGTACCATCGGGTCGGGGTGTCACACTCCGCGATGTAGTCATGCTCTTAAGCTCCGAACTGAAACTACCAGGGCCCCCAAGGGAAGGCGCTAGAGAGCCTCCAGAACCTCCCCGAGGGCGGATGGTTGTACTGTTTCCAGACTGTGAGCGACCATTCCTCCCAGCCCTTGACGCGGTCTCGGCCCAGCTGCCATTTGCGGAGGCATCTTCCTGGCTGGCATACGACCGTCCGTCGCCCAGATCACGGTGCTGGATCGACGTTGCGGAGAAAGTTGAATTATACCCGGACGCCATAGATCTCCATCTAGTCGCAAGTGGGGAGTGCGTGTCACCAGTCGCGCGAGAGTCAAAGGATGAAGGACCGCATTGAGCTCGAAGTAGGCGTATCAAGAGGTTGTAGGGATGACACAGGTGTCTTGTAAACAAAGGCCGGTGACTTCAGATAAGAATGAGGTGGTGTTTGGAGAATGAGGGCGTTCGAAGGGAGGGGAGAGTGCGCCGCGGTCACGGGGGGGCAGCTTTTCTGGGGGTTGAAACAAGACCGTACCGCGAGCTATCCAGATCGGCAGAGGTTCGATGCAGGTATTCAGAACGGCATGTGATTCTAATAAATACTCCAAGAAGGCACTATGCTCTCTGTTGATGATTACAAGCTGGATCTCAAGTCTTGGCTACCACCGGCTGACTAACTTGGTGACAACCTTATCGCCTAAGGCTGCTATCCTTCTAATTGGCGCTTCGTCTTGTCCAACAAGCGACAGGTGATATATATCGTTCTTCTCCGTTCCCTATGCGACTTACTTCATAATTTATGCAGCTTATTTGGCTTAACTCGAGTGTCTAAATGAGACCCTGCATATCGCTAAGAATGTCCTTTTCGGATAAATGCTCTGCAGACGTTGATGCAAATCTGCTAGGGAATATATACAAGACGAGATGGCCGCTCGCTGCCACCTTCAGTTTCAGAAGAATAGTCGGTCCGAAACAGATGAAACACTCAAGGACAGTTATCGATGGGGTCGCAAGAGGCTAGTGTAATAGGAAGATATCGGTATGCTATTCACTTCCTATTGAATGTTGTGTTACTATTTCCCAATGAAGTTATATGGAGTATACAAGATGCCTCCCACCGTAGATTTGACCGCCAGCTACCCAACTCTCTATTTTTTTTTCTTAACCTACTTCTACCACGTGTCCTGCGAACCGTTGTTGTTACACATACAAAGCTGCCTACCATGCCCGAGTTCGATCGTCAGTTGCAAAGCCCCGGCTCAAAGATGGGCTCCATGACCTCCAAGCGCAAGCGAGATGCTCCTTCGACACCAAGATATATCAAGATTGCCCCCAAACCAAACAACACAGCTGGTTCGGTGGCTGCTGCTACCACTGCTGGTGAGACAACCTCTACTACTGACCCCAACACAACTGCTGTCCTGCTTCCTGATGGTGCTCCTGGCGGTTGGGCAGATATGGCCATGGATATCACATGCTACGAAGGCAAGCCGAGCAAGCCCATGGAGGCCCTTGCACAGATGACCGCCGTGAGAGAGCCAGCCTGGCGGGACTCATACCACCCGGTAGAGAGCTTCAATCTGAGCCGTTCCGTTAATTGGGAAGCATTGCAGGTGCAATGCATTGGTGCCGTGACTGCCTTCCCCTGCGAGCACTGCCGGCGTGGCAAGGGTCCTTGGGCACAGTGTATTATGCTCCAAGACTACCTTTGTGGTAGCTGTGCGAATTGCCATTACAGCGCTCTTGGTACTCACTGTAGCCTCCGCTGTAAGCATTCATCTATAACCCAGTTCAGTTGATACTGACATACTACAGCCACTAAGCCTGCCAAAGCTGCGGAGGAGAACACTGCTCCTCCTGCTGCAAGTGCTATGACTGCCTCCCCAGCTCCCAGAAATGCGCCTGCTGCCGTCCCCAGCGCCGCTGCCTCCCACCCCTATGCTACTCGCCATGCTACTGCCATCGACTCCCTGAAACGAGCCAAAAGACTCGATCGCATGTATCAAACAACCGCCATTGCCTGCAACGCGGCCGCTGCGGCCCTAGCGTCTGCTGCTAGCGCCATGTCATATTTAGCTGAGGAATATGCGGATGAGGCTGGTATACACAGGGACGTGGACTAGGGAGACGCCACAGTTAACACTCTTCCCTGTCCCGTTCTACCTGATAGGGATACATTTACCTGGCTTTCGAGGAAGTACTCTGAGTACGATCACAATTAAGGAGGCATGAAGATGGCTGTAAAACAACTGCTCATAAGCACATAGAGCACCATGTGCATGATATGCGAATGTCCAGGAGGGCTAGCATAACCAATCAGGGTGTTACCCTCGCCATTTAAGTGCTGTCATGGTATTCATCTTAGCTCAAACTTTGCTTGAAACACGATGCTTATCGGACTGAGACCTGAATATGCCTTGTGTATAGGGCGGTGGAAACGTAGTAGTAAGATTGCTTCATAGATAATGGTCCAAAGGAAAACTTCGACATCAAGCAGTGGCTATACAGAGGCCTACATGTCCTCATCAATGGAGCATTCCCCCGAGTGTAATTGAAAAAGTTTATGTTGTATCAAGGAACACAGTCCAGCGGGTGTCCCCGAGCTGCGAGCCCGATGTATCATCTATTGCCTCTTTCCGTTGTTCGTGACTCATCACATCATCCTGTTCCCTGTCAACTTCCCAAATGCGCTTATCGGGTCTTCGTCGCTGTCTTCTCCAAGATCGTCTTCATCATCTCGTTTCCAAGCTGGACTGCATCAGGGAAACGAGGCGCGAAGTACTGCTGGATTCGCTCGAAGCGATCACGGTAGGATTCGAAATCACCAAATGCAACGCAATCGGACCAAGCCTATTGATTGTACGTAGTACGTTAGTATCCCAGGCTTCATGAAGACAGCATGAGAAGCCTGCTGCCCCTCGATATCACTGCCGATAGGACCATCGCGCGAGATTGAGCACTTACCCTGGCAGCAAATGTGAACTCTAGATCGTCTGAGCGAAAGGTTTTGTCGTCAATTGCGGTATCTAATGCCTCATCAAGAAGCCTAGGGTTGCGGAATAGATACTCAGTGACCCCCAACCACAAACGGAAGAGCTTCAGAGAGCAGTTAGCAACTCAACATGGAACGATGTAAGCAAGACATGGTATTAGCGTCACACACAGGTGTTGAGCAGATCATATGATCATAAGGGACGATGCCCAATTTCGACCAACAGTCGACAATTGCAAGGAGACTCAGGTGGCTGTTCGGCGGGGCATTCTCGCGAGGCCGATTCGAGAGGGAGAAGCGATCGAGGACTTCATCTTTGAGGAGCAAATCCTGGGTCCCAGTACCGTCCTTGAAGACAGCCGCCCCGGCCGCCTTGACTCGACGTTTCAGCTCCTCTCGCTGTCCCCCGATCATCAGTTTATATAGCTCCGTTACGGATTGGGCATAGGTGCGGATCTGTTCCTTTGCAGCCGGGTTGAGGATGGCGAGGCCAGCATAGACATGCCACTTGTTAGAGTAGATGCGCAATGTGATGTTGATCTTGACGTTTTCGATTCCGCCAACCCATCGCGACATCTCCCAGGGGAACTGATTGTTCGCTTGCCAAGCCGTTCCCATGCTTAAGAAGGCTGCATGTGTAACAGCTTGGGTGTCTGCAGTGATTCGGTCATGCATCTCGCCTGTGAGGTAAACATATTTGGAACCGAACGATGAGAGTACTTCTTCGACGAACCGCAAACTCTCGTCTGAGGCACGATGCTGAATCAAGACCTAGAGCAGCCCTTGTTATTATGCAGGAAAAGCTCGCAGTAACACATGTGTCGTACCAGAGGTTGTCCTTTCGGGTTGACCTGGGGTCCATGGAGCGAATGACAAGATAGGATTTCTACATCTGGAGGAAGATGCTTCTCAAACGCAGCTAACTCAGGCGCTTTGCAGGATGTCTGGCCGCCGACGATCGCACCGACCTTGGTTGCTTTCCACGAGTCAGAAAAATCGATACGAAGAGTGGTGGAGGTGGTATCCTTTGCTCGAACAAGGACATACATGGGCCGTACTGTGCAACTACCCTGTCGATGACTCCAGCCTCTACACTGTATATAATATAATCGCTAATTCTTGAAACCAGGTGTCCATTCGGCAGTATAGTGACACCTTGCTATATATACGATGAGTATGGACAGCATGAGCTGTGAGCAAACGACGTACTTGAGAGGCGAACTCCTCCTTTAGACGTTCATAATTCTGAGGAAGATCACATGCATTTACCCTTTATAAACAAATAGTGGTTAGTAAATTCCAGCCGCTTGGACAGACTTAGTACGAGTACAATTGAACCTGAGAAAACTGAAGAGTTAGCACTCAGTTTGAGGACGGCAACATCAGAGCTTTGAGAACCAAGGAATCCTTCATGAAGGTTTCAGACAAAAGAAATAAAGGTAGCTGAGATTTTACATCATCGACAACCTGACGGTCAACCACAGACCAGAATGGCGAAGCGGTGCAACCGCCAGGTCATGCTCGAGCCAAATGCACTCAAGTCATCATGTAAAAGGAAAGAAAGAAAAGAAGAAAGAGAGGATGTCTTACCTATTACAAGCGAATGACGGTGGTCAGTAGGGGAAAGTGATGATTTACCTCCACCCTGCCATACTGAGTCGCTGGGCATACATCTTGCCCATGTCTCCCAAACCAATGATGCCAATCATGGCATTTTCCTTGGTGAGGACCATATTGATCCTCTTTAGCTGCACTGAGCTAATGAATGAGCAAAATGACAGCCAAGACAGTAGACGGAAGAGAATAGAATGTCTCTACTCCGTAGAACCACCAAGCTATGGTGTTTTATTCAAAGAAAATTGTCGCACTGGTGATGTCTGATAAATGAGTGTGTGACAGAGCGGCGGAAAATTTTAACACTTAGCTTAAAAGCTCGTGGCTCACCGCCTACCGGCCCGACTGTTGCCGTCCCACCGAGGACATTTGTTTCTGCCCTTCTGCCTCAGGCTGCAGCTCGCTTGACCGCCGCGAATTAACTTCTGGCCAATCGGCGCTGTGAAACCTTTGTAGGGCACACACAATCTCCACTTTTTGTATATCCAACTCAATCAGCGTATCTTGATTTTCTCTCTTCTCTCCTCCATATTCCATCCCACGACCAGCACACCCAAAATGGCCCCCAAGAAGACCACCACTGCCGCCAAGGAGAACGTCTCTCTCGGTCCTCTGGCCGGAGATGGTATGTTTGAGGTAATGCGAATTTTGCGCATACTGGATTCTAACAGTCGTGTACAGGCAAGCTCGTTTTCGGCGTTGCCCGTATCTTTGCCTCTTTCAACGATACCTTCGTCCACGTTACCGATCTGAGGTTCGTTTTTGGTCTTCACAACTTTTAGCCTCGTGCGATTGATATTATCGAAGAGCGATGCGCAATGGGGTCTTCTCTCAGACAAGAAACTAACTTGGTTCTCAATTAACAGTGGTCGCGAAACCATCTGCCGTGTCACCGGTGGTATGAAGGTCAAGGCTGACCGTGACGAGTCTTCTCCCTATGCCGCCATGTTGGCTGCTCAGGACGTTGCTGCCCGCTGCAAGGAGCTCGGCATCAACGCTCTCCACATCAAGATCCGTGCCACTGGTGGTATGTAGCGAAGCATTTCGCGAGGGTATTGTTAGGAACAAGAGAGCTAATTATACCACAGGTAACGGTACCAAGACCCCCGGTCCCGGTGCTCAGTCCGCCCTCCGTGCCCTTGCTCGTTCTGGCATGAGAATTGGCAGAATCGAGGACGTGACCCCCACTCCTTCCGACTCTACTCGTCGCAAGGGTGGTCGCCGTGGTCGTCGTCTGTAGACGTGTGCGGGTGTGTCTTTGTCCAGGTTGTGCAATTTCTTTGCATGGCTGGACTGGAGGCTACCGCCAGGGCCTTGTGCCAGCGGATGTGGATGGAATAAACGCGAAGAACGGCCCTTATCGCCTGGTCTTCAATTTTTCTCATGTCCAAAAGTTTTTGTCTCGGTTCGGGGTTCTCATAGTCTGTTAACCAGTATAGCAGCTATCTCTGCCAATATAACCAGAATTGGAGCATACTCGGGCTTGGTGATGTAGCGGGATCATTGTAGAAGGTTGATGTGGGTTGCCGTATAAATCCTAGCAGTCTACGGTCTCATGCAGATGTTCGTTTAAAGTAAAGAGGAGATTCAAAGTTGGTTTGCGGATCAGTCTAAAAGCGAATGAAAGCTGGACGGTGAAGCGGGTCTTGTCGAGGTGTTGCTAGTTGGTGCGGAGATTCCAATTCGATAAGAGCTTTAGAGCTATAGCCAGTGCTTTAATCTTTTCACCAATACATCAAACACAATCATTCTCCCTCCAAAGTATTCTGGTCCTCCGATCCTACTTACTCTGCCATCTCGCGCCTCTTTGACGCTGTCGCGGACAAGTCCATTGAAGGACGGTTAATGCCATGAACTGACGTCAAGGATCAGATCTGTATCCCGGATCACTTTCACGACGGTAGATTTCCAAGCGGCTTTTACTGCCTCTCCAGGCGCTCGCTGAAACTGAACGTACAAGAATAACACTGCGTCTACGTCTACAGCGATGCCTCTTCCTCTCTCGCCCTCCCCCACCATCCTCCTCCCCCACCTTCCGCCAAAGACCCTCGTCGGCATTGATCTCGTCACCTTCACATCGACAGCCAACTTTCACGGCATACGCGACCTACCGAATGGCTGGCACTTTCTATACACCGGAACAACAGAAAGCCTTTCTCTGAGATCCGGCGGGTGGTTCTACGTCGGCGATATCAGCACCTTTGACGGGAGTCACAATGGGGCCATCGTACCGGCGTCAACCAGAAGTCTGGGGCCGGATATTTTCGTCTGGAAATGGAATTCGGAGACAGAGACCCTGGAGCCTCTACGAGCAGGCAGCGATGCAGACAGGCAGGAGGCGATGCGGCATAAAGCGAATTTAGGCGCTGTCTGGCAGCGTGGTGGGCTGTTCCGGTACCGCAGTCGTGTCTCGTCATCGCGGCCATCGCAGTCGCAGTCGCAAACGGAGCAACAGGGTCCTGTTCAGGAAGACATTGATGAAGGTGATGAGGAAGAGGGCAGAAAAGATTGGGCAGATTTGACGAACAGTATTTCCCCAAGTCTTCTGTCGCGGATTATTGGCGACCCTGTACTGGACGTCGATGGTCGGCCTCGATGGATGGTCACATCTGGTAGCACTGCAGAAAGGGATAGTGATAAGATTCCAGGGCTTCCGGATCCCAAGTCTGAGGATCTGGCTCAGGTTACTGGGGAGCAGGAAAGTGAATTCTCGTTTCTTCCTATTGATCTGAAGCGCACATGGAGAGAAGGGGCTATTGGACGGGAGAGGACCGAAGCGGCGCAAGATCGATCATGGGCATTGGGAGATCTGATTCAACGATATTCTGATGGTGGAGACCTCGAAGGAAAGACGGGAGAGGCGCAGATTCTGGGTGAACTTCAACTCACTTTCTTGATGGTTCTGACATTGATGAACTACTCGTGCCTGCAACAATGGAAAAGACTACTGGAACTAGTCTTGACCTGCCAGAATGCGATCAAGGATCGTGAGCCTTTTATGGCCAGCGTTCTCCGATTGCTTCTGCTACAGCTCAAACGGTGTGATGATGTCGAAGGTGGACTGTTCGATATTGACGGAGCCGAGGGCGGGGCATTTCTGCGCAAACTCCTGATGAAGTTCAGGCGAACTCTGTATGAAGTCATTGACAACCCCGGTCCTGCACTGAAGACCGAGTTCGACAAGCTGGCTACGTGGGTCAGAGACGAATACGACTGGGAATTGGATCGCGAAGCATTTGTTCGCCGGGGCATGGTCCAACTGGAGGACGGCGAGGAGGTTGAGCTGGAAATGGAAGATGATGGAGACGACGAGACAGGAGAGTATGCTCCCCTCGTTGTCGATCTCGGCGAAGGGAACACGACGCAGGATCTGGACACGGATGATATGGATACTCCATAGGCAAGTAGCCTCTGATGAATGACACTCTCTAGTGTGTAATTCAGTCGGCTCTTTATACGCCATCGCGATTCCTTTTGACTCTGTGCGACATTCACCTGTGCATCTCAGAGTAAGCGACTACAGATGACGTCTATACCACCAGCAGTTATGTGACGAGCGAACAGATCTCCAGCTTATTCCGCTATTGATTCGTTACTCTCTGGGCAAGCTACCATGCCCACGCCTCATTGAGGGCGAATCAAAACGAGGCATTTTAACGGTCGTCAGGATCATCCTTCATACCAACAAGAAGATTTGAAAGGGTATTAGAATTCCAAAAGCTAAAGTTCAGTACATAACTATAAAAAACTGGCAGGCTCTGCATGAAAACTCCGTTCTAGCCATCATCCCGCATGCAACACATTGTCACTTTGGGTCTATGTCTATGGGCAAAAAACGGATGCATCCAACTTAATTTTCGACCTCTCCCTCGATTACATAGGACCATTCATGGTTCTCCTTGCCATACATGATGGCCTCCAACCAAGATCTGATCTGGGCAGTGTATCCTGCACGCTCAACGCCCGCATCAACCATGTCCATGTCGAGATCGCCATTCCTGATGAGCTTCACAGGAGTGATGAAGTACTATTTTGCATTAGCGAAAGGATGCGTGAGAGTTGCCGAGTGAAGGTTGACTTACAGCAGTGCCGGAGACGAATGCTTCCACGATGCGTCCCTCCTTCCATGCCTGCTCAACATCTCCGATAGTAAGCGCCTTTTCCACAACCTCAACAGGTGCAAGGCTTCCGACAGGCTTGGCCAATCTCGACCGCGCCAGCTCCAGCACGCTGCGACGGGTGACACCGGCAAGAATGAGCTGGTTCTCAAGGGGCGCGGTGACGAGCTCGAGTTTGCCAGTGTTCTTGTTCTCCCAGACAATGAAGAAATTGCTGGCGCCGGCCTCGGTCACTTGACGGTCCTCCCCGAAGAGCCAGAGGACTTGGTCAAAGCCCAAGGCTTGAGCTTGACCGTGGGCTGCCAGGGAAGGGCCATAGTTAGCTCCGAGCTTCGCGTAACCGAAGCCACCAGGCCAGGCACGGATTGTGTCAGGGTGGGAGGCGAGAAGCTTCAAGCCAGGCTTGGTGCCAGGCTCGACGGGCTTCTTGGACGGGTCAGGCCATGGCACGGCAATAATGAAGAGGAGGGCTTCCTTGGGTGTTTGCACGCCCAGATGGGCCCCGCTGCCGATCAACGTGGGACGAAGGTAAAGGAATCGACCGGGTTGATCCTTGGGGAGCCAGCCTATTGGAGAAAAAAGTCCTGTGTTAGTCCATGTCAAGGAATCTTTTGAAGAAAGGGTGCATACGGGGTCCATCGATCTGCATCAACTTGGCGATAAGCACCTTGAGCTCTTCAAACCGAAAACTGGGCAAAGAAGCTCTCTGGGCACTCATGACAAGTCTCTCGCCGTTGCAGTCTGGCCGGAACAGACGCAATTTGCCGTCGTATCCTCGGTACACCTTCATACCCTCGAAGCATTCAGTAGCATAGTGCAGGCAGCCGGCGGTCGGCGGAATGCTGAGATTCTCGTATGGTCTGATTTCGGGGGTCTCCCATCCATTGTTCACTGTCCATCTGACGGTGACCATGTGGTCTGTACAGTGCGAGTGACTGAGTTCTTCCGGGGAACCGGGTTCAGGAACCAGACGCAGGTTTGTGGACCGAGTTACCTTGACGGTCGAGGCATCAAGCTCTCGTACTGTCTGCGCGATGGAACCCATGACTGGCTTGGTGTGATGGTTGCCGATACGATTCGAGAATTGTATTATCGTAGAACCCGAGTATGACAAAAGGTGCAAAGGTTGACCGAGGGCCGAGCAAGGGGCTCAATTTCAATTGACTTTCAGTTCGGACTTTGTGAGTCACTATCAGATCCGGCGATTGTCCGAACTATAAAGTTGAATCCGCCTGCGATAACGGAGCCTGAGGAAATACAAGCAAATGGTGACAGTCTACAGAAGAGAACAACCTGACCAAGACGGGTCCAGATGATTGTTACTATATAAATGATGAACTACATCATGATTTCTCCGATCGAGAAGAAGACGGGAGGGGCGATAGCAAAAAGTTTTCTTGCCGAGCGGAGCCATTCTTAGAAATCGCCATCGATATCCGCAGCATGGAGTGGAATCTATTGCAATGATCTAGCCGTAATGTCCTCTTGATGGATCTCCAATGTGGTTACAGATGCTTCTGGGAAGATCTATATTTTTCAACATTCCTATCTAGCCGCGTTCTCTATGACAGCAACAAAAACTGCTTGATCGCATTCCCCTGTCGATGACTTGCAGGAGCAAATGAGCAATAAGACTGAACCCCGCTAGTCCACTTCCGGGATCGCGCGATGCTAGAAGCGGGCAATATCTAGACTTTTGTAGTAGGCGGAGAGACATAGCACTTACCGCCTTCTTCTTCCTCATTCAAAGCCTGACAAGGGGAGCCGATTCTAGCCGAGCGGTTATCAAGGGTGACATTTGATTCCTCCGACGGTGACGAGTCCCAGCGCACCAGACAATGATGTGGAGCACCCGCAGAAGAATAATAAAGAAAACTTATCGCAGACGGCCAGACGCTGTTGAATAAGCTCATGGGCCATGCTTCTCTCCCAATGTGGAATAGAAAGCTGATCAAATATGTTGGTACTGACCTATGCTTTGGGACATCCGTGGTTGAACCGTGTGTCGTTGCATCGGAACCTCTATCCTGCCAGTGGAAACCATGGATTACCAACCCATGATCCATCACAGCTGTAGCTTCACCGCCGGACCCGAGCAAGGTGTCGCCACAACCAGTCCATTGGTGCAGACCTTGACCTGGCATTGATATGGTTATGGATATCCATGATGTATCGTGGGTGTCAATGTCCTACCTGTGCATCACCGAACTGAAGTCCACTCGGGTGATGGGTAAAGTATCCGAGGTCGAGCTGGTAGTGGCTAGCTACTACTATCTCGATGAGTGTCACTACCTTACCTGCTGAGGTTATTCCCCTTCATCATGTAGTCAGGCAAGTAGCGATGAATCATGAATATTAAGCCAAGTTATTAGGTAAATCTCCATGCCGTCAAAGGGATTTGATATGCGTAAACACCTACCTATTCTATTGGTACATCTGCCCTGACCCATGATCCACGAAGCAAACATCATATCAGTGTGCTGTAAAATTCTATATTATCGATGATCCACCATAATTGCTACTAGGACCGATATGAACCGACAGTCCTCAACGATCAAAGGCCTAAGGGTTAGATGCTAAGTACGATACAGGAAACGATAGGTCGAGATGCAGACCCATTTTTCAGTTTCGGTCATCTAGTCGGAGTGGCGACTCGTGGAGGAACTAGTATCATGGATAGGAAAAATAGACCAAAGGCTGACAAGGTCAAAAAGTTGCGTCTTAATAGTACTGCCTGTCAATCAAAAAGAAGCAATGTTAATTTGATAGATGCGGGGAAAAGTTTACGTATCGCCACGGCTATGACGTTCCTGTGCAACGACCAGTCAAATTGAGGGTGAGTGAAGCGGACGATCTCCGTTGGATTGTTGCCATGTACATACTGACGTACATCATATTTTGACTCTTAGTTACTAAATGGTTGAGGTACTCAGCTGTGTTGTATTTTGGTTGTCGGCTGATTCGGATCTGCCCTAGATCTGCCCTGAGCTACGGATTGAGTGGACTCAAGGATCGAATCGATATCCACAGATGGTACTCCGTGGTTATGATTTCCGGGGCTCTGGTTGCCACGCACGCTGCAGCCCACGCTCCACAACTCCACATGATGGACAAAGTAAGGTAGAAAGATAGACAGATGAAAAAGCACCAAGACAAGCGGGAAGGGCAGATTTGGCTTGGTTGTCATTCTGATATCAAATGAGGAGGCCTCAACCTGGAAGCTAGGTTAGTACACTCGTATATCCGAGTATGATACCTCTCTGAGAGGTACAAGTTGGGATTTGGGAACCCCCTTGCACGAGGGAGGCTGGACTGGCTGGGCTGATGTAAGTCCAGGTAGACAGCTCTAACACTGGACAGACAGACAGAAGACTCAAGCAATGAGAACGAACCCAACTTGAATAATGGAGCTCGACCCCAACACTATCCGTGGCGTTTCGCACTCGGTGTTCTCTTCCGTCCTATTATCTTTCTGCCGATCTTTCGGCCGGCAGCGATCCCTTCCATTAACTCTTCCCGTGCCTTCCAATGTTTCTCCGCTGCTAGATGACTAGGAGATAGAATTTGCATCAAAATCTTTATAATGCACCTGTGAGTCCTGGGCGTCAGGTCTGTTAGCGCGTGTTGGTTCACCAAGGTTGAATGTCTTGCTCGTGCGTCTTGATCAACATAGTTCAATGCTAAACGAGTAAATCCGCGTCAACAAGGTATCGCCGTGTCAACCCTAATGTAGTTGACCAATTCGGAACATTCGAGGAGGGGTTCTGCGTTATCATTTGGGTTCCAATATCAATCAAGGGGATGGGTACATTTGTACGTCTCTATACTCAACACTTTGAGACGGCGCTTGGTTGTACAGATAGTTGTAATCAAGCCGGGCTGGAGGGCCGGCAAAACCGTCAGACGCGTGCCTATTCGGTTAGCAAGAATGGAAGGAGGAAGGACGTGATGAATTGATGAATTGCAGAGAGGACAGTGGACCAGAAATTTGAAGACATAACAGAGAAAAGTTTGATGCTAGGCAAGCATCAGCTGAAGTAGACTGATCGCTCCCTCATGGTGGTGCATAGAAATTACCATGGGTATGGTGTATCTAGCCCCGGCCCCTTTAAGAGGGTGTCTTTTGACAGTAAGCTCCAAGTATCTGTCCATGGACAGCCCAAAATCTCTGCCCGCAACAGGCTGTTCCAATGGTCTTAAATAGCCTGTAGTTTCCCCAGTACCTTACTTTACCTCAGCATGAAAAAAAGGAGGCTCCATCACTGTTAGCAATTCTAGGTGGCCTTCGCTCCACATATGAATTAGTAGTGAGCAAACCACACCCAAATAAGATGTGCTGATTCAAGTGAGCCTTAACTTCTTCCAGCCAATCCAGCTCTGTTAGCAGCAAGTTGTGTTGGGTGTTGGTACCAAACGCCCTGACTATGCCTCATTATTTTTCTGGATTTCCCTCATCTGTCAAATATTGCCACAAAGGGTTCCTATCGGCTGTAGACGGTAGTTCAGTTCTCTTTTCTTCAACAAGCTTCCCAGCATCCGCAACCAGGCTCCCTTACTGCCATACCGACGTCCACAATCCCGAGTATCAGTACATACGTTCGTCCTGTCGCTCCTGCGCTTCGAGAGGATTGGTCAATGAAAGCGAGACACGATAACAATTGGGGTCTGGAGCAAACCGTGATCGTCGGGAATTGAAGTCCGCTCTCTGTTCCAATTCAAAGCTGCATGAGTCTGGATGGATTGTCATTGCCGCCAAGCCCTTATTGTTTGTCAGTAGCAACAACATCCCATTCCTCTTTTCCCAAGGAGCATCGTCACGCCATTACCAGCTTTCCTGGAGTGAATCATAAGCAGAGAAAAATGAGTAATGTTGCGCCGTGAGACCGTCTGTGTTAGTCTCTGCGGTGAGATAGTCTCCTACTGCCGAGAGTGAAGAAGATGTGGCCGGAGATGGCATCGGATGATCAGGACAAGCAGCTTCCTACCCTCGCCCCGGGCCCACGAGGTCCCATTACGCTGAACACCACAACTGTATCACGGCCAAAGAAGATTTCCACGGCGTGCTTACCATGTAAGCAGGCGAAAAGAAAGGTAGGAGTAGAGATTTTCTGTTAGCTCTAATCGCAGAAACAAGCGGGACGGGTTGATTAGGCAAGATCCTTCCGCGTCGTTTCCAACATCCTTTTTGGCTTCAACCAACTCAAATACACCAGCTCATAGCTAATGATCATTGACTTCCTTTGAACCTACAGTGCAGCGGCCGACCACCACACTGTAAATCCTGCAAGATCACAGATGCCGAATGCATCTTCGATGAGTCCCTAGACCTGAGGCGCAAGGTCGCGGCTAAACGAAACCTCGAAGAGTTGTCCTATTACCGAAGCTTGCTATACGCTCTGCTCGAGGCACTTCGCACTTCAGACGAGACCGAATTAAGCAAAATCCTGGATCACATCCGCGGTTCTCCATCGCTCAACAGCATTGCAGTTCTCGTGGCAGGGCCGACCATAGACCCAAGCGATGTCAGTTCCGAGGACGTCAAAGGTGGTTCTGAGGAGTCCAGCTCGAAATCTGACTCGCAGGAACCCGCATACCTCGATACACACTCTCGAATAACCTTGGAGAAACTTTGTGATATTCCTCTAGTCCAGGTCCCTGCTAAGCCTTGGACAGCCGTCACCAATGACGGTCAGCTTGTTTCGCATTTGGTCTCTTTATACTTCACGTGGGACAATCCCCTGGTGCAGATCGTGGATCAGAATGTCTTTCTGGAGCATATGAAAGCAGGGAAGCCGAACTCGGAGTTCTGTACGCCGTTACTGGTGAATAGTGTTCTGGCCATGGCAAGTGTACGATGTCTCCCCCAACTCTGTTGAAGGCAGCGTTCAGTTTTTGACTTCGGCAGCTGTACTCTGATTTCCCTGATGTCTTTGCTGTTCCCTCAGAAGTGGCTTCGCGCGGCCGGCATTTCCTTACGGAAGCAGAGAGACTTTGGAGGGCCGAAGAAGGCCAGGCTTCGCTGGCGAATATCCAGGCGGTAGTCCTGATGAGTTATGTGTATGTCGCTTGCACTGAGCGTTGTTGGAGCTGGAACGCCTCTAACTTCCTTACTCGTGGTCCGAGACGCTAATGTTTCCGATCAGTTTTAAATCTCAAGGGAAGGGTCAACTTGGCTGGCTCATGCTTAAGCAAGGTGTGCAACTTGCGCAAGATTTTGGGCTCTTCCAGGCATCAAGAGCACTACCTCAAAGAAGGTGGTCAGTCCAATCTGAGCGTGTTGCAGCAATCACTGCATGGGGGGTTTATATCATGAACTCGTATGATCGAGAGCATCCCGTGACGGCATGCATGGCTGATCTTTTGTGACAGGCAGGTATCTATGGAACTACAAAGGGTGTCGGCCTTGAGACATCCCGCCTCCAACCTGTCCAGCGAGGAAGAAGCTACCGACAAAACCATGTGGAGCCCATACCCTCTGACGAACAGGCTTGACTATGTAAAAAAGCCGGCCCGTCTTCGTTATGCCATGCGGAAGTTGGCCGACCTGACGCTGATTACGGTGGACATCCAAGAGCTGTTGTTTGAAAAGGTGTTCGAGATGACCGTCGAGCGACTCTGGGCTGCGGCGAGGGTGTTCTTTTCGCGCTTAGAAACGTGGCTCGTAGATCTGAAAGGCGCAATGAAAGATGAGGATCTGTGTATGCCACACATTTCGTTCCTGAGGTACGTATGTGGTCTGTGTCAGTACGGAGTAACGAAGTCCTCACCATAATTACAGGACCAGGTGTCACCAAACAGTCATGTCGATGTCCAGCTTTCTTTTGGAGCACATGAGGCCCGAACTACCACAAAACTCACCTAAAATCCAACAGGCGACCAAAATTCGACTTCGAGCTGCGAAAGAAATTGGTTGTTGTCTGCGTCAGCAGCGCCAGACTTACGGTCTCGAACAAATTCCAAGATACCTGCTCGAGGCTGTCAATAGCAGTTGTCTTGTTCTGGTTACCGACTTGGGCGATGAGGAATCGCAAGGATTGTTTGCTGAGACGTGTCGATACCTGGTCGCGTTGAGGAGAAGGCTGACGAAGGTGGAGGAGATGATCATGAGGATTGAGTCCCTCGTGGGCGCCGATACCTTCGCAAGGGCCGCCGGTTACTCGCGTTAGGCTCTGGGTAAACCATCTCCATTATGCTTTGACGACCTCTAGGTAAGCCAATGTACGAAGCGGTTGGAATACTGATGAAGCAAATGAATAGGGCTGGGTCAAAGTCTTGAGAAAGGGGCCAATGGGCGGGAGACGAAGGGTGGGGACGGAGACGATCTGATGGTAACGCGTTCAGTAATGAAGCGTCATGAGGCGGTCAGTGTTGACACAAGGTTCTTGTTATCAGACAGACAGGATGTCGATGCTGAAGAGCATCCATCATAATGAAGTTGAACAAAAACGAAGCATGGCCAATCCTTGTGTCATTTGGCAGTCATGATAGAACAGCGTCCTTCCTTGGAAGTGCTGGCGGTCCATGGAGAACGACCAGATACTCTCAAGGGACTCAATGAACTCTATGACTGGGATTTTATTTGCGATGCTCGCATCCCGATTTCTTGGAGTGATCATCTCGAGTTTATGTCTAAGAAATGGACGGATGTGTGGATGGATGGAATGTGGACGACCTGTGTGCTACTCAACGGGAGAACGCTGAGTTGAAGCTACAGAGTATGGTATCCTGTATAACTTGCAAAGACTATGCAAAGTGCATGTAGATCTAGCAGGTAAAGCCTGGTAGGTAGGAGCTTCTACGAATATTGCTGAATAGCTGCGTCATGTATCCAAGCATTAATCCATGGTTGACACCATACCTCATACTACCCAGGTATTATCCACTATATTCTCAGCTCACGATTCTCCCGTATGGTAGGGCTGTTATAGGATAGCCCAGCTGGAAAAGACGCTTTTACAGGCCTTTTCCCAAAATGGCAGGGCAGGGCATGGCACTCCAGGAGTCCAGGAGTCCAGGAGTCCAGGGTCACAGGCACTCCGCCAGTCCACCTGGAGCACAAGCTTGATGTTAAGCGGCCCAAGCAATTGTTGGTCATTGCACTCAATCCGGAGAAACCCCTGGAGCTTACATTGGTCTAGGTCTTGTGACTCTTGTCTAGTGAGTAATCCAAGCCCTACTTATGCATGGTCCTTCACTCGAGCAGCTTTGGAGGTGTATGTACTGCACTTAGCTTCAATGACCTGGTTATGAAATTCGATGTTATCGTAACACATGGAAGGTTTAGCCTCTTTCTAATTGCTAGTTTGCTCTGGGCTCTGCATGCTTATAATTTCTGAATCTAAGATATAACACTACAGAGGTCTCGTCAATGATGAAAAGTCACAGTCGTAACCAAGTGATTGCACATAGACAAGGAAAAGCCACGCAGCTTCCCATCTGATAGCCTGAAGATACATTTCGGTTTAGGAAGAACAGACTCATTGGTTCTCGGCCTAGGACTCCTTTCGCTTCGTGATGGCCAGGTACCATTCACTTAACACTTCCAGCATGGCTATGGATGAACCTTCCTTATTTGGAAAGATTCAAGATTCATGGAGGACAGTCAAGGAAGGAAGGTCACGTGGTAATTATGGCATAAATGCATAAATGACTCAGCTCAGTTACTATGCACAGATAAGATAAACACAAACCTCTTCAAGCGAAAACCCTCAAAATTCGACGCCGCCGAAACAATCGAAATCCCACACGCCGACGTCAACCAGAACAGCCGAACGACGCATCTCCCTCCGCAGCTTTCGCTTGCCGACCCGTCCCGATACGATCTCACTGGATATTTCCCGTTATCGGATCACCTCCAGAGCCAATATGTCGTACGAAGAGCGCGTCAATGCGCACCCTAACCTGGGCGACGAGTCCGATGTCGAGGAGGAGGCGCTCGTCAACGACTACCGCGAGCAAGTGAATTTTGACGATGGCATGAGCGAGCTGGAGCGCACAACATCCGTTGGAACCGGTTCCCAGACACAGGATCTCCAGGCTCAGCTTGCCGCTGCTGCGACCCCGCTTGAATACCAGGCCACTCTCGAGACCAAGTTCGCTAGCTATGACAACTACTGCAGCCTGTTCCACTACATCCTGAACTCAGAAGGCCCTGTCGAGCTAGAGGTCCCCTCTGTATGTCGTGATTCTATCCCAGTTTGCCCCAAGGAAGCAATTTTCCGCGGGGCTCGGTGTCTTTTCTCTGTGGCTGCGCCAATGTCGTGCCATGACCGCTGTTGAGACGATTGCTAACTGAGCATTTTCATTTCTTTGTATAGTACTACTGGGCCTGGGATGTGATCGATGAATTCATCTACCAGTTTGAATCATTCTGCCGCTACCGTAATCGTGTCGCCCGCAGCGGCTCCAACGAAGAGGAGGCACAACTCCTGCGCGAGAACCCAAACACATGGGGCTGCTACTCCGTCCTCAACGTTCTTTACTCTCTTATTCAAAAATCGCAGATTAACGAACAATTGGCTGCTATCAAGCGTGGAGAGGATCCGATGGCATTCGCTGGTGAATACGGCTCCCGCCCTCTTTATAAGATGCTGGGATACTTCTCGATCATCGGTCTGCTGCGTGTCCACTGCTTGCTGGGCGACTTCAGCCTTGCTCTCAAGACCCTCGATGACATTGAGATGAACAAGAAGGCCATGTTCGCTCGCGTCATGGCAGCCCACTTCACCACTTACTACTATGTGGGTTTCTCGTACATGATGATGCGTCGTTACGGCGATGCCATTCGCATGTTCAGTCACATTCTGGTCTATGTCTCGCGGACCAAGAACTTCCAAAAGGGTGGCAACAGCTATGATGCCATTGCTAAGAAGAACGACCAGATGTATGCTCTGATCGCGATCTGCGTGGCTCTACATCCCACTCGTCTGGACGACACTATCCACTCGGCTCTGCGTGAGAAGTACGGCGAGCAGCTCCTTCGTCTCCAGCACGGCGGTCCCGATGCCCTTCCTCTGTTTGAGGAGCTCTTCCGCTCAGCGTGCCCCAAGTTCATCAGCCCCACTCCCCCCGACTTTGACAACCCGGCTCTCAACATCGACCCTGTCGACCACCACACCGCTATTTTCATGGACGAGGTTAAGAACACCTTATACAACCCCACCATCCGGTCGTACCTCAAGCTCTACACGACCATGGACCTGAAGAAACTCGCCGGTTTCCTCGAGGTCCAGCCCGAGGTGCTCCGCTCTTGGCTGCTGGTGAACAAGCAGCGCAGCCGTCAGGTGCGCTGGGTCGAGGGTGGCCTGCTGGAGGGTGAGATCGTCAGCGCGAACGACCTCGACTACGCACTGGAGAATGACCTGATCCACGTCAGCGAGACCAAGGCCGGCCGCCGTCTGGTGGACTGGTACCTGAGAAACCTGGCCAGAGTTTACTAGATGGCTACCTCCTTTCACTCCGAACCTCAGCCTGAGACTTTGAAATGAGGTATGTGTTATGTCAGTGCATATGAGACGAGAGGCATCTAAGTGGACACCGAGCAGTCCAGCGGTAACGCCTCGACCGCTCCAGGAGTTATGAAAAGCCGATCAGGGGCTAGAGGTTGCAGCTAAGAGTGGTCAACGCGAGTAGGGCCTTTGGATAACCCTACTCTCAAGTGATGCCATTCATTCTTCCGTGAAAGAAAACAGAGGGGTAAAAAGAGAACAGTAGGGCAAGGATTAGCCCCTCTCATGATGAATTTTGTTCCGCATCCACTTTTTCTCCATGTTCATTTTAAGTTCTTGTTTGTTTTTAACAAGCTGTATCTCAGGTTTACGGCCTTGATTTGCTCGGGACACGGGTTCGGTCGCGATCAAAATGAGTTTAGATGGTTGATTCAGGGGCGTAAATGTTACATTTATGTTTCTCTAATTCCCTTTTATACGGTCTATGCATCATGTTTACAAATAAAAGGATGTTGTCATTTCAGTAATGGTCCCTCAGCTGCGGTTCAACAGTCGCAGAAGATTCAATTGACATGGAGGTCCTGGTCGTCGCCCAAATGACAAGTGGGGTATAGTATCTATTACTCTATCTGATAAAATATTGTGATATACATTGAAGAGCATGCGCAATCGGTCCTGATATCTCAGCATCCAAAAAGCTGGTCAAGGAGACTTTTTTAATCCTTGACGTCGAAGCTCGTTCCGCAACCGCAGTTGCTCGTTGCCCGCGGATTATCAACAATCTTGAATTGACTGCCAATCAGTTCCATGGTATAGTCGACTGTGCTCCCGGATAATAGTTCCAAGGATGGTTCATCCATGACCACCTTTGCTTCGCCGGACCCCGAGGTTGTGCCCTGTTCGGGTTCGGCTTCGAATACCGTGTCTTCCTCAGGGTCAATCTTCGAGGCTGCCTCGAGAGACATGAGATACTGGAAGCCGTGACACCCTCCGCTGGTAACAGTGATTCGAAGATGGTGGTATGGATTTTCCTCCTTTATTGCAGACGGGGAAGAGGATGGATCCGTGATTTCTCGAAGACGCTGGCCAGCAAGTCAGTACTCATTGAATGAGAAGTAGAAAAAAAAAGTGATAAAATGATGGGCAAAAATGAAACCAAGCAAAAAATAAAAGATGCAAAAACATACAACAGCCGGGATTCGCTGGTGGTCACCCACCCAACTACTAACCGGCCGGCGTGTGGCTTAAGTACGGCTGAGCGGACGGGAAGCCCTGTTTTCCACACCCTATGGTCGTATGTGCTAGAAGTGCAATCAAAGAGGCTTATACCACGGTGACGCAGCTGTTCTCCTCCCGACAAAGCGCTCTCATGCATGTAAAATCCCAAGCAAGCCACGGCAGATTGTACCCTTCGCGGTCCGACGCATGATGTCCGCAAAGTGACAGAAAGCAATTTTAAGAAACTGATCCAACATACCTCCGCTGCCCGAGGCGAAATATTGATCATCAACGTATTCCCTTCATCGTCCACCCTCGGATTCTGTACAACTCTTACACCCGGCCGAGGAGTTGATGTGGAGAAGGCGCAACGCTGGCGGTAATTCAGGGAACGTCTTGCGGAGGGGATCCGAAACGAAGCATTGGTCGTAGAGGGAATGAAAGAGCTCGAAATAGACCGAGGAATAGTAGCGCTGCAGGAGGAGAAAGGCGCGGACAAGCGACAGACCGAATTCGATGCTCTGCCGGATGTGAAGCGTACGACCGCCACTCCAGACATGTTTTGGCGTCGCGATAGCCGAAGAGCGGCTGAGGATATCGCTGGCTGAGACATTATTGCAGTAGGATTTAGGAGTCGTCAAGATGTTTGTCGAAGAAGTTGCATATTAATTGCGAGTCCTTACAATAAGGCGATGCTTGCCATCAGCAGGCTTGATTACATATCCGGCAAACACCTTAAGTTTCCTGTTAGTCAGACAGTTCCACATGACGCCATTGGTCGGCCGTGTCGGTAAGCAGCGGCAGAATAATGATTTCTGCCGATGATGATCGTCATGGAGGGGTGACAACTATAAGGCTCAATGGAAATGCTGCTATGACTCGCTGTTGAGCTTAGTCTCGAAACAGACCACATCTTGCAGTAATCTGTGATAGTTTGGCTAAATATACTTCACATTTTCGTTCACGTAACGTTCACGCGGAATGGGTTCTCGACTACATGTTCGGGAAATCCAGAGCGGACCCCCGCTTCCCTACGCAGATGATATCAGGGCATTCTCCAAAGAGTACGCAGAGTCACTAGATGCACAAGACCCTTTGCATCGCTTCAGAGACGAGTTCATCATTCCGTCAAAAAAGGATCTAAAAAGAAAGACTCTGTTCCCAAACAATGGTATGTACGTACGGCTTCGTATAGACTCCCCAGTTGCTCCGCTAATACAAGCTGTGTCTGCTTCCATGTTGCAGAAACTGAAGAGACGCCTGATGAAAAATGTATTTACCTTTGTGGCAACTCGCTTGGACTCCAGCCTCGTAGCACCCGGAAATACATCGAATATTACCTTCAGACATGGGCAACAAAGGGTGTAATGGGTCATTTTGTTCCGCATGATGACCAGCTGCTTCCTCCATTTGTTGATGTCGATGAGGCTGGATCCAAACTCATGGCCCCGATTGTGGGTGCATTGGAAAGCGAAGTAGCAGTGATGGGCACGTTGACGACCAACCTGCATCTTCTGATGGCCAGCTTCTATCGACCCACTCAGGAAAGATATAAGATCATCATCGAAGGCAAGGCATTTCCGAGTGATCATGTATGTTTTCTGGAGGGGATTCCACCTTCGAAGTCATGTGGCCAAAGCTAACAAAATCCGAGTTAGTATGCCGTTGAATCCCAGATCGTGCATCACAATCTCGACCCAAAGGATGCCATGATCCTTATAGAGCCAGAAGACCTTGATCGGCCCATTTTGGACACCGAATATATCCTCCGAGTCATCGATGAGAATGCGTCGAGCACTGCTCTGATTCTCCTATCCGCAATCCAATTTTATACCGGGCAATACTTCGATATCAAAAGGATCACCGCTCATGCCCAGTCTAAAGGTATTCTTGTTGGCTGGGATTGTGCCCACGCAGCAGGCAATGTTGACCTACAATTGCATGACTGGAACGTCGATTTCGCTGCTTGGTGTACTTACAAGTACCTCAACGCCGGACCTGGAGGGATGGCCGCTTTGTTTGTGCATGAGAGGCATGGCCGAGTGGACTTGGAGCAGGCCGGTTCTGGGAAGGAGCCTTTCCGTCCGCGGTTTTCTGGCTGGTGGGGAGGGGATAAGGAAACTCGTTTCTTGATGAACAACCGTATGTTGACCTCGTCGATTCAGTTGTTTTATATTGAATTTCTGACCTTGTATGACCAGACTTCGTGCCCCAGCAAGGAGCGGCCGGGTTTCAGCTATCCAACCCATCAGTCCTGGATATGAATGCAGTAGTGGCATCATTGGAATTGTTCAACCAGACATCGATGGCTGAAATTCGCGAAAAGTCCTTGAACCTCACGGGATACCTGGAACACCTCCTTCTCCACTACCGTCAGTCCGAGAGTTCCGAGAAGAAACCATTCAGCATCATCACTCCATCAAATCCAGCGGAGCGTGGAGCTCAATTGAGTATACGTCTCCAACCAGGCCTTCTTGACAGTGTCCTTGAATCGTTGGATGAGAATGCAGTAATTATAGACGAGAGGAAACCAGACGTCATTCGGGTTGCACCGGCACCTCTGTATAACACGTATGTAGAGGTGTGGCGATTCGCTCAGATCTTCCATCTTGCCTGTGATAAAGCGCTTCGTGCTCGAGAGTAACATAGCAACACTGATGGCACCGATATTGTTACGAGCCAACTGATATACATACCTTGACCGATATATACAGCATTGAAGATTGGGAGCATTATGAACCATGGAGAGAGATAAAAGTGGACAGAAGACGGCATTTCGGCTGATCTCTTATTGTTTCTATTTTGAAGATTCTCGTGGATATACACTCAACCAAAGGCAAAATAAGCTCGTTCCAGAGGTTGTCGTTCTGACTCCCAAGCAAGCCAATCTGATCTGGTAGTCCTGTTTTGGAGTTTCGTATCAGTAAATCTGCAAGAGATAAAACTAGATGAGCACAAGGGTGATAGATCATACGGCAAAAGTCCCATGGCATTAACCTTCCAAATTCCCAGTCCCAGCAAACCCAGTTGCATCAGGACATAAACAGCCTTCACTCCGATCAACTTCCCACGAATGCCTTCGGTGTCAAACTTCGCGAAGACAGTATTGGTGCTCATCAAACCCTGTATTGGGCCCTTGAACAACATGAAGACCATCATGATACTGAAGATCTGAAGGCTGTTTCCAGACATGTACATCATGATCGCATTCATGGGGATCTGCTTCGAAGGAGCGAGGGCAATCTCCCATGCCTTTTTCAGCTTTAGAGTATCGGTTTCGTCAGGCTTAGCGGTGCTGGAGGTAGTTGATTGCTGTTGAGCACGCTAATTAACAACACAGTCAGTCTTGCTTCGAACCATGGCTGCCCTCACTGAGATGATTCTACATATCGAGAGTGACTTACGCCCTTGCCTAGTACTTTGCTGCTGGAGAATCCTGGAGGATCAGGGATACTGGACGCCGCCTTGGTAGGACGCGGCATAGGGGTGTTCAACGCAACCACCCAGTGCGGCGGCGGCGGCGGATTGAAAGGTTTGGACGCCATGCTGGATGAATTGGCGCAAGGACACGGCAAGCGCCGTTCTTTTGAAGCCAAAAACGTGGATGTGCCAGGAGAGTGCGCGAGTTGAAGCAAGGTCACAAAGATGCAGGTTGATGACCGGGACGGAGTTCATCTAATCGGTGGTCGAAACTCCCCACAAGCACGCGGAGCAGGCGGCAGCCGATCCACTCCTGATTCTCTGAGCTATTCGACGGATCCAGAACGTTTAAACCACAATGATATTTGACCACATATATCTAATCTCATTTTCTTACTTGAGTCGTTGTGTCTATTACTTGATATTTCCGACGACGCGATATCCCACGCCAATCCCAGATTTGATTCAGTGAAGACTTGAGCGTCCGCCATACAGACAATTTGTCAAATCGACTTGACCACCACGATTCCCCAAGGCATGGAGGCGTTGAAAGAGCAGAGCAGCTGAGGGAAATTGCACGGCCGTCTGGAACGATCATCCCTTTTTCTAAATCGCCCTTGACAAGATTCATGTGAATCTGCGACGAAGCCAAGTCCAATCCTCACGCGGGAACGTTCGCAGTCTTGAAAGGAGCTAAAGAGACTCTATTTGCCCGTCCGCAAAGCCACACACCATGAGTTCCAGCGGGGGTGATGCGAAGCTGTTCGCTAGGGTACGTTTATATGCTTGCTTTGGTGGTCATCGGACCTATCGAGATATGGAAGCGCGACCAAGCACTCCATGGACGCATTGCCTTATCTCCCCCTCTCCTCCCCCCTCACGTCGAGTCCGTCTTGGAGCGTCGTCTAATCGATGGACTGGCTGGCATTCTTGCCCCTTGTATTCTTCCAGAAGCCCGCTTACCCTTGTATACTTGCTTCCATCATATTGTTATCTCCTTATATGATTCCAAATCCGATATATCACATTTCCCTCAATGTTCATCGCTGTGCTTCCTCATGCGACCCACTATGGCTTACCATTTTCTCAATCTTCACAGGGCAAAGTCGCCGAGTTGCGACAGGAGCTCAATAGCGGCGGCAAGAAGGACAAGAATTTCTCGGCGAAGAAAATTGCGCTCAAGAAGATCGTTGCCAATATGACAATGAGCAACAATGACATGGTCGCATTATTTCCCGATGTGATCGGTTGTATGAACTTGCCCAGCCTGGAGATAAAGAAGATGTACGTCCCTAGGGAGGAGAACGGATACAGGCGCAGACACTAGACGACTGACTCTGTACAATAGGTGCTTTCTCTTCCTGGTCAACTACTCAAGGATGAAGCCCGATATCGCGTTGAAGGCGCTGCCCATATTGGTTGATGTATGGACGACCATGTATTGATAAACGCTCTTATTCATGAGCTAACATCGAGTCTCAGGATATGGAAGACTCGAACCCGCTTGTGCGCGCGTTGGCTCTGCGAACTATCTCATATGTGCACGTTCGCGAATTCGTCGAAGCAACCGTCCAGCCTCTCAAACGATTGATGGGGGACATAGATCCTTATGTTCGCAAAACTGCAGCTTTTTGCGTTTCAAAGCTCTACGAGCACGATAAGAAAATGGTTGAGGGCTCTGATCTCATTGATCGGCTCAACCGAATGCTCAAGGATGAGAATCCAACCGTTGTGTCGAGTGTTCTTGCTTCTTTGACAGATATTTGGGGACGAAGTGAATCGATATCCCTGACGATTGACTATGCAAGTGCCTCAAAACTTGTTTCTATCCTACCAGACTGTTCTGAGTACGATGATCTGCCCTTTATCCTTCCGTATGCTTTGTCCCGCACTACTAACAATTACCTAGATGGGGACAAACCTACATCCTTGATGCTTTGATGGCATATGTGCCTCAGGACACAGCAGAAGCACTCCTGCTCGCCGAGCGTGTAGCTCCTCGCCTTTCCCACTCCAACTCCTCTGTCGTCCTCACGTCGATCCGTGTCATCCTCTATCTCATGAACTACATAGCCGATGAAAGGCACATCACTTCTCTGTCGAAGAAGCTGTCACCGCCTCTCGTTACTCTGCTATCGAAACCTCCAGAAGTGCAGTACTTGGCTCTCCGAAATGCCATTCTCATTCTACAGAAAAGACCCGAGGTTCTACGGAACGACATCCGAGTATTTTTCTGCAATTACAACGACCCGATTTATGTCAAAGTGACCAAACTCGAGTTAATATTTATGCTGACCACAAAGGAGAATATCGGCATTGTGCTAGCTGAGTTGCGAGAGTGAGTCCAATGCTCCCCAGCCATATGTCCATTGACTGACTTGGTACAAAGATATGCAACCGAGATCGATGTTCATTTCGTGCGAAAAGCCGTTCGTGCCATTGGCAAACTGGCCATCAAAATTGAATCTGCAGCACGGCAGTGCATCGACACTCTCCTGGAGTTGGTTAATGCCAAAGTCCCTTATATTGTGCAAGAGGCGACTGTTGTCATTCGAAACATCTTTCGCAAGTATCCCAACCAGTACGAAAGCATCATTAGCAACGTCATTCAGAATATCGACGAGCTGGATGAACCAGAAGCAAAGGCAGCCATCATCTGGATCATCGGGCAATATGCAGATCGCATTGAGAACTCAGACGGATTGCTCCAGGATTACCTGGCCACTTTCCACGACGAGACGGTTGAAGTGCAACTGGCCCTCTTGACGGCCACCGTCAAGCTGTTCATCCAACGCCCCACCAAGGGCCAACAGCTCGTACCTCAAGTGCTAAAATGGTGTACGGAAGAAACAGACGACCCGGATCTCAGGGATAGAGGGTACATGTACTGGCGTCTGCTGTCGACCGACCCGGCTACCGCGAAGCAGGTCGTGATGGGCCAGAAACCGCCCATCAGCGCAGAAAGCGAGAAGCTGGATTCGCGGACCCTGGAAGAACTCTGCTTAAACGTCGGCACCCTGGCAACCGTGTACCTCAAACCGGTCCAGCAAGTTTTCCGCTCTGCGCGGACCCGACGCCTGCAGTACAGCCCTGCCCTACAGAAACCCCAAGACGAGAACGAAAATAGTGCTTGGCAATTCCTCTCAGGTACTGGGGCGGATTCAGGCGTTCTTACCAATCCATCATCGACGAACGGTTCTGGTACCGGTGCAAACGGTATGAATGCCGCCGTGAGTGCCGCAGACATGTACTTCAACAGCGTTGGAAGCCAGCAGATGGCGGCACTCGACCTGGGTGGTCGAGAAGACGGCGGTGCTGGCGGTGGTGGAGCCTCGCAGACTCAATACGTGGTCAACCAGAACCAGCAGCAGGTGTACCAGCCTCAGCTGGCTGGAGGGGCGGCGACAGGCGAGTTGCTATTGTTGTAATGTAGGATAGGTCTCTTCGATTCTTCTGTAAGAAATGTTTTTTTACACTTAAATCCAGCGTTGTCGGCCGTAGACATTCGTGATACCTTTATAATCCAATCCTTGCATTCTCACACCTGAACTCCGTCGTGTTACTTTCAATTCGATAAAATATGATTCTGAAATTGGCGCGGAGGAACTGGTGCTCAAAGCACAAAAGTGATTACTTTTTTCCTAGCCGGTGGGCAACGAAAGCGGAGCTATTGGTTTGATGCGAAGTCGTGGGTATAACAGCTGCTTGAAACTAATTTCATGCCCGATGCCGAAATTGAACGCCAGAGAGAAGCTCCCGATACAGAAATAACCAATAAAGAACTGGGAACATAAGGGATGACAATGCTCAAGACATGGCACGGCGTCCATTAATCCTCCATCTTTGCCAAGCCACCACGACTGCGTCGAATCCGATCATCCAGATTATCTTCCTGGAGCTGACGATGGAGTTGACCAACAAAGCGGCCTCGTTCAGACCGCTGCTTTTCGTCTGCCTCGCGCTCTTTCTCTTCCATAGCTGTGACCTCGGCAATGCGCTTAAGACGCTTTTGTTCCAACTCGTCTGCGTTGGACATCATCTCAGCCAGCTTTCTTTTGCGATCCGCTTCCAGATCCCTTTCTTTGTTATCAACAGCTTCATCTCTAGTATTCAAAGCCCGTCCCCTAGGACTCGAGTCTCTGGGTCCCTTGTTATCTCTCCTGTCGTTGCCTCGGTAGGATGATTCTGTCCGATCAGGGTTTCGAGAGTCTCTGTGATATCCATTGCTCCTGTCCTCTGTCCGGCGTCTATCGGAGTAATGATCGCCGCGTCGAGGGGATGGCGAACGACCTTGATAAGATCCTCGCCGTGTCGAGTGGTCATATGGGTCATCACGGTTCTTGTATCTGCTGGAATGACGGTCCCCGTCTTCCCTATCCGCTCTGCGGTCTCTGTCACTCCGACGATCATCCTTCCAATCACGGTCTCTGCGCTCATCTCTGCGCTCATCCCGCCTATCTCTCTCATCTCTGTAGTCTCGATCATCCCCTTGTTTCCTGTCGGACCGCTCTGGCGACAGGGGAGACCGAGACCTGTGCCGATGTGACCGATGGCGGTGAGAACGGTGTGCATCCTCATCTCCATGTCTCGAGCGTCTATGGCTGCGCTCCCGATCGCGACTCCGATCGCGGTCACCACGGTCACGACGGCGTTCCCTATCCCTATCACGATCCCTGTCACGGTCCCGATCGCGCTCGCTATGCCGACTCCGTCTCACCGATTCCTTCACCATATTCTCATAAGCGGCCTGCTCGCGCTTCTTGATCTCGAGCAACGGATCCGCCATGACCTTCGCCATGGTGTCACGGGGGTTATTCACAGGCGGCGGGGCAGCATTAGCCGCCACGACATCAGTCCCCTTCTCCAGCTTCTTGCTCTCATCGTTTTTGAGTAGAATTCCATCAATACGGCGCTTGCCTAATAGGTATCCCTCCATCTCTTCCGCATAGTGACCTGTTGCAGTCGACGGCGCCTGGTACATCCAATCGACCCGATTCAGCTGGCGACCTTTCCCCGAAGATTCCTGCAAGCGCTGTAGTTCTTGGATTTGGCGCTCTTCTTCCCGTTCACGTCGGAGTTGATCGATGCGTTTGCGTTCTTCTAGAGCTCGTTTCTCCTCCGCCCACACGCGCTCCTGATTGCGGAGCAGTGACGGATGCCATGATCTGATGTTTGGTTAGTAAGAGTCACAAAGATGGATACTTGTGGCTGTGGAAATGTAGGCACTTACTTCTTCAAATTCAGATCGCCACCCATTTTGACAATGATGATGCTGTCAAGCTGCGATGGTTGTGGGGGAAGAGTGGTGAAGCTCGAAGATAAGGAAATCGGAGTTGGGCTGAATGCCTAATCAGGAAACGACGGAAATCAGGTTGCCACCGTTTTTATGCCATTAATTTCAGGCATCAACATTAGCAAACCTGCAGCACCACAGGCCTACGCAGCAACGACGCACTACTATGATACGTAATTCAGTGAGAATTAGACAGTGATAGATAACCGCTAAAAGCACTTCATAAGCAGTTTAATGAAGACGAAGCATTAGTAGATACATGGAAGCAGAAATAAATGGCTCGAAAGTGATCAAATAGTTGGTGAGGAAACCTGAGAACCGCAGGCAGCTAATGAAGCAGCTCCCTGCCGGCAGGATCCATGTACATGAAAGAAAATTAAACATGTACCCGAATCAACCTGAAAGCTTAGGTATCTGCAGAACCGCCTGCGCTTTCGTAGATCTCCTGTAGAATATTAAAGGATGAAGGAGAGAAGGCAAGGACAAGATAGAGATCATATTTCCTCCCATACACGTAACACATACAATCTTCATATTCGGTGGCTACCTGTAAATCTCAGCGTAGAGTGCTTTTGCAACTTACGTAGCGCCATGGCCTGGCATTCTCAACTCTCCCAGCCCACCCAGGTTCGAGGCATAACTCGCCACACCTTGCATTCTCCACTTCGCAGATCATTGAGCTTGAAGCTCTCTACCTTCACCTTTTTGCTTTCTCTGCCTTGTTCCCATGCGCGGATCTTCTTCTTGGTACCGTCCCAGTCAACGACAATACCGACATGGTCCGGTTTACCGACTTCAGCATTGTATTTCTGGTGCATTGTGCCTCGGTGGCCTTGGAACCGCGCGTTGCGAAAAGTGACGATGTCTCCAGCTCGGATCTCGTCGTTCTGTTGCACAGATGCATTGGCCAAATTTGCATAAACCAAGGCACCATAGGCGCGTGTACCGACGGGGAGGAGTGCATCTTTCAACGGACTAAGCAGATGCTGGACCAAGCCAAAGGGGGTACCATCCGAGACAGTGGTATTCTGAATAGCATTCACAGCATCGGAGATACGTGTACCGAATTGAGCATGCGCCTTCTCAAGCTGGTCCTGGCGCGGCTGCAGCGGCGGAGGTTCGTGACGCTGCTCCAAGGAAACATCCGAAGGATTTCGGGCATCAAATGACACTGTGATCACGGTCTGCGAATAGTCCATGAACAGGACATAGACATCTTTTGAAATCGTGGTCTTTCCACCCCGCTTAGTGGACGTGGATTCCTCCACTTCAAAAAGAATATCCTTGCGATTTTGGAAAACAGGCGGCGGGTTGTTAGGCTGTGCCCACCAGAGAGAGCCTTCTGCCAGATCCACATCCATAGCAATATAGCCCTGATCAACGGACGGACGAGACGCATCCATAGATCTCCGCAGATTAGGCTGGCCCCTAGGAATGTCTAAAGATGCACGATTACTTCGTGGAGCTGACGGTGGTGGCGCACTAGGCGGCAGAGTGGGAGGAGGCGCAAAAGACTCTCTCTTTTCCAGAGGCGGGGCTGCTGATCTCTCCGAAGGGCTTTGCACGGGAGACGCGTCGTACATGTCTTCAGAATCATCTTCAGCAGCCTGTGAAGGAGCCACCGGGGGTGACTCTGGGCGCCCAAGAGGCACAGGTGGCACTCTCGGTGCAGGCAAGCCATGCTGAGGCGCAGAATAGCGATATGGATCATATTCTTCTTCCCCTCCGAAAGACAGCTCTCTGTGAGGAGGCGGGGGCGGAGGTCCTCTAGGAGACCCAAGAGAACCGCCCCCGCTGCTCTTTGGTGGCTGGATGGGTGGCGGCGGTGGAACGGCTCTGGGTGCAGAAGGAGGTGGCGGAGGAGGAAGGCGGCCCTCCTGAGGGCTCCGTGGAGACTGAAGAGAATGATCATCTGTTATAGTACCGTCGTCAACGCTAGAATCGCGGCCATGAGATTTCAAGGCATCTTTGAATTTGGCCCCAGATGCAATATCGGTATCGTAGTCGCCATCGTACTCTGTGACTTCTCCTTCGAGGTCTTCACCAGCTTGGCGAGGTTGCGAGACTGCGCTTGCTCTGCTATCGACAGTTGATCTACGCCGGATATTGCCAGGAGGTGGCGGGGGTGGAGCCCGGCCCTGAAACTGTGGTGACATCGGTGGATTTGTCGGAACTGGCGGAGGTGGGCGACTCAATCTCTTCTCCGAGGGAAGAGTAGGAGACTTTGGAGAAGTAGCGTCGTAGGTTGAGGAGCGCCGCGAATCAAGATGGTCGGGAAGGGCAGGAGCCGGAACCGACGGAGCAGCTGCAGGCTGCTCCTGCTCCGCTTCGGCAGCGTTCAAAGATAGATCTGTAGCACGTACGGAAAGTTCGTCGTCCGACTCCTCACCTAGGTCAGCAGAAGCAGGAGTCTTCGGAGGAGGAGGGACAGGCCGAGATTCTCCTAGGTGTTAGCGCTGCCTAACTCAAGATATAGGAAGCCATAATCATTAGACTCACCTAGAACAGCCGGTGGAGACAGCGGCCGGTCCTGAGGAATTGGAGGCGGGGCTGGTCGTGTTTCTCTCGGCGGACGCGGGGGTACCGGACGCTCTGTAAGATGTAAGTGATGGTCCAAAATCGCCTGTGATCATTGTCGGCAGGACAAACAAGGATGCGTACCCTGAGGTGCGGCAGGCCTCTCGGTAGGAGCGCGACGAGAAGGATCCTCCTCCACGACGTCCTCTACATCAGGAATTTCCTGAGGAGGACGCTGCTCAATGAGGGAAGCAGGCTGAGGCACCTCCTCGTCCTTCTCTACGCTTGGAGAAGCTGCTGTCGGTCTAGCAGTGTTCATTCCCGGCAATGCCATCACGGGGACTGGTGGCGCAGTTGCCGGAGCAGCCCGATCTGAGTCTTCCGGCCTTTTCTCTGTCTCCGCAGCCGCCTTTGGTTTGCGAGCTCCTGCGGCCGGAACAGGCATCCCACCAGGAGGACCAAAGAACCCCATCATACCCATGCCACCGCTCATCTTGGCCATTCTTTCCCTGAGCTCCATCCTACGCTTGATTTCGGGGTCAATCTCTTCCTCTTCCTCTTCTTCGTCACTCTCATCTCCCTCGTCCGGTTCAAGCTTGTCGCTAGCCTCCCTCTTTCTCTCAGGATCCGGTGCTTGACGAGTCTCGGTCCCAGAACGATCTTCGAGGTCATCCTTGCTTGTTGAAGTCTCTTCCGCATCCTCAGTATCGGCGGCGGCGGAATAGTCGGCGTCATTAGCATCACTGGCCAGATCTGGTCCAGGCGGGGGCGTTCCTGACTGTCCCTCAGGGAGCGGGCCAGGCTTCACCGTCTCGACACTGTGATCCCGCGCCGATGGAGCTGCACCAGAGCTTTCTTGCTCCTGTTCTTCCATGGCGGTGCGGTCCTCATGAGATTCAGTACGCTGCTTAGGAGGCCTCTTAGCCTTCTCCTTCTTCTGAGCTGCTTCAGCATGGCGAGCCGCTTGCTCCAATTGCTGCTTCTGCAAAAGGGCAATTCGCTCCTTTAAGCTGGTCGGCTTTGGCTGATCTTCCGCCCCTTCTTCAGTTGCTTCGGTGGGTGCAGGTCTGCTTTCAGAAACAGGAGGCTCGCGCATAGCACGCTCCTGTACTTCTGGATCCTCTTCCCGCCGGTAGATCTTCGGAGGCGGCTCTCTGGGTGGAGGGACATATGAATTCTTGCTTGGAGGCGGCGCAACAAATGGTTTCTTGATGAACGTATTCTGGCCGCTGAAACCTCCTGGCTTGTAAGGTGCGATAGGCGGCGCAGCGGGTTTGTTGAAAGCCGCGATGCGGTCCTTAAATGATGACCCACTAGGTTTCTCTGCAACCGGGGGAGGTGCTGGTTTAGATGACGATTTGATGGCTGGCTCTTTCGGCTCACTTGAGGCCGAGGGAGCGACCGGAGGGGCTGCCGGAATTGAAGCTTGACCTTGAACTGGCTGTGGCGGAGAAGAGGCCTCAAACGCCGGCGCTTGCGCAGTAACCGGAGGTGATTTGGGCGGTTCCTGCACGGGCTCCTGCTCTAGCAGAGGGGCGCTCTCCGATGCTGGCTCCGGAGAGTGGAGGCGTTCTGCATGAGTTTCCGCAGCAGCGGGTTCGGACGGAGCGACAACATTGGCTTCTTTCTTTGGTCTGCTAGGGCGTGTCGGCCGCGGGGGTGCAGGAGGTTCGTACCTCTCGACGAAATTCTTCGGGAAGATGCCTTCTACCTTGACCCCCGCGTCGTTCGTGTACTCGCCAAAATACCACTCCGCATCTTCCTCGGCAGTAACGGTTATGATTTGGCCGATTGGGAAATTAAGGTCATCATCATGGTCCGAAGTGTACTCGAAGACCGATTTGACCGTGAATGGTGGGCTGGACATCTGGCAAGCCGAACTCTGTTGCGAAGAATTTGATGGTAGTCGAAATATCAGGCTAATTGGCACAAAATGGCAAGATAGAAGCGCTGCGGCTGGTCCACAATGGACGGACGGAGAAAGGAGCTCTATGCGTTATCAAGAGAAACCTTCCTGGACGATCCCAATGCAGTTGGTCATATGGAAATGCACTTTGTGAATGAAGGAATGTATGCTGGATGTAAAAGAAAGTAATCTGTCAGCCTGATCGATCCACAGTATGTACGTCAGAGTATATGCCCCTAAGGCATGGGAGCACCTTGAGACTGATCACTGAATTAAGTCACTCACTATACAAAGGGGCACTGGTCTTAGATGAGACAAAGTGCCTGTGAGACTTAATGACAAGGATGTGGAAAAATAACGGGGTCGAGTAGTTTAGGCAAGACGAAGAGGAGGAGACATTGAGGGGAATCACGGAGGTGGCAGAGTGGTGGTCGTCACTGTCGGCGGGACAAGGAGCTCCACCACGGGCGATCAGCGGCTACCTGGGAACAATGCCGCCAACAAATTCACTTTCTACAGCTGGAGTGCTTATCCTTCAACGAGATACACTGGACCAAAAGACTACTACTTTCAAGTACTCGAATTTCAATCTTATCTTCCTTTGGTGCTTGTTTGAGTTGAATCTCGACTACATCATCCCACTGCTGGCTCAGTAAAAACTCTCATCGAAATCCGGGGTTTCCCTCGGTGCCGAAACACCACTACTTCTATCAGCTTCCTTTTTTTGCTTTTCTTATTCTGCTCCTGAGCACAAAGATAGTGTCGCACGCTCCTGAGGTCACTCATATTTAAAGCTCATCATGTCCGCAAATAAACCTGTTCTAAAAACTTCTCTTCCAACTGCACATGCCGCCTCCTCACTAGCAGCACCACAAAATACCAGCAATGCCCGTCGTGCGCCACCCAAGTCGAAGGCGCTCAAGCACCAAAATGGCCAACCTACGAACAAGTCAAACGTCGATCCACGACATCTCGCAATCGCCATGCATCATGCGCACCAGATTCAGGCACAGAAAGACACAGAAGCTCTAATCCTAGACCGCATCCTCGAGCTCGTCGCTTTTCCTTCGTCGCCGTCAGCAGACCCTGCCGCGCCGTCTGCCGAAGACGCTCGAGCGTTCAAAGCAGCCCTTGTTCCCTTCCAGCCTGCCGACTACGACAATTTGATACTTGAACGGAACATCGAAGGCCTTTGTGGATATGGTTTATGTCCCCGTGAGCACCGTAAAGAGGATGTTGGAGGCAAGTACAGGATCACATGGGGCGCCAAGGGTAGTGGTCCTGGGGGTCGTGGGCGCGAGATGAATATTGTTCCGAAAGAGAAGCTCGAAATGTGGTGTTCGGATGAATGCGCCGAACGAGCGATGTATATACGGGTGCAGTTGGCAGAGGAACCTGCATGGGAGCGCCGGGATGGTGCCCACGGCAAGGAGCTCTCATTACTCGAAGAAGACAGAGCAAGGGCACGAAAAGGAAAAAGCAGAATGACCAGTTCAGCCACCTTGAAAGACGTCACTGGTCGATTGGAAGATCTTCACATGGAAGGAACTGAAGGGCCGAATGATCTTGCCAGCGCCGTCTCTGGCATATCCCTTCTTGATGACGCTCGCTCCCGTGAGCTGGCCAGGGAACGTGGAGATGCAAATCCAGCTCTTCGAGCCGGCAGAGTGGATATAGCAATTCGAGAGAACGAGGATCTTTCCCACGAGGTCGCGCCTCCGCAAATGCGGCCAGGCGATGACAAAGGAGGCTCCATTGAAGGTTACGTGCCAAAGGACATGGATCTTGATATGCATCAATCTCATCAGGTTTGACATGGCTTGTTTACGACACAGTCTGATGAGATGTTTTGCTTTGTGGTTCTACGGCGTCTTTGTGTTTATGACGATACCCCATTTACTGTTGTAGATAGACCGGAATAATCCAAATCTGATCCAATGCGGTGCAGTTGGTGGTGCAGTTCGCAGAAAAGGTTGCGACTCGTTGATGACATCCTGGACATCATGCAGACAAATCCTTCTACGCATTGTCCGCTCCGAGGCGGATAGTAAGCAAAAGGAGAAATTTTGGCAATCAAGCGTCATCTCCACCAGGAGAATCGGCGACACCTTTCTCAGCGAGAATCATGTTCATTCCTGTGTCTCTAGGCTAAATGATAGCTGCGAAGCCAGCCAGAGCGAGCATGATTGATAACGCCATAGATCGACCGAAGACAATCATTAATTTTTTTCATCGAGGCTTGAGGGTGCGCGAATCTACCGGAAGCGGCGGGGGCGCTCCTGAACCTGCTGCTGGGCGACGTTGACAACGTTGACCTTGAGGTTGTCGAACTGTAGTGGAGAATATTAGTTAACGAACTGATTTTAAATCACGAGCAACCGCGCTGAAAGGCTGAACTTACGCCCATGGACTTGAGGAGGTCCTTGGTGTCGGCATCGACATCGAGCTGGCCGGACTCGGTCTGGGAAACATCCAGAGCGGAGACCTCAGGAACGTACTGATCCTTGCGCTCACGCTCCTCCTCCTGCAGCTTGAAAGAGATACCGCGGACAGGGCCACGCTGGATACGCTTCATAAGGTGGGTGGTGTAACCAGCGATCTGGTTTTTCGTCAGTAAGTCATGTCCCGACTGCTGTACAGCCCACTATTAGATTGCCTACCTTGTTGCGAAGACGCTTGGAGGCAATGATAGCGATCTCATCGCAAAGACGCTTGTTGGTCTCGAAGTCGAGCGTCAACTTGGGGTAGTAGCGCTCGATGATGACCTTGGCGGACCTCTTGACTGTCTATCGAAGAAAAAACCATTTCGTCAGAATTGACACTCTTTGGGCCCTCACTCGAAGATAACTCAGGATGATTTCTCTGTAACTTACCTTGGTTCTAACGCGACCCATTTTGGCGGTTGTGTGCTGGCTGGATGGATGTTCGAAAGACGAGACCTAATCCGTTCTATTTTCTTGCTATATTGGAAGGACTGGTGTGCGGAAACCCTAATTATGATCACATGATGGGCCTTACCCTCACTGGACGCCAAGAGATTAGTCGGGAGTCAACCATTGCATGGGATCGAGGTGCGCTTTTCCCAATGAGGTAAGTACATAATTGTTCCCAGGCTTATCAACGGAACACTCGACGAGTGCAGATTGCCAAACTTCTACCATTGAGCACATTTCTCTCTTGTGAGAAGTTGGAAATGACATTCGAAATGTTCATTTGCCTCCAAAATTCAATTTACATAATGCATCCAACTTTATAACACAGAATCAGTAGGAAACAAGAGTAATCTAATCGTACAGCCAGCCCTCCGTATCGCCCGGCATAGACCTCGTGAGAGACTCTTAAATAGAGCTGAGGGTCCTCAAAAGGTTTCGTGCAACGTCCTCTCTACCTTTATCGGGCTGCTCTAATGCAGACATATCCCCTCCCCTCCGAGTATGGCGCAATGTTGGCAATGTGTCCAACCTGGGCACCACACGTTGCTCCCCACGGGCGACCTGGGAAATACTGGTCGAGGTGGGCTTCTGGTATTCCTCAATACCATAAGGCGCCTTAGCAGTTGCGCTAGCCCGGTATGACGCCAGGCCGATTCTACCGTCCGAGTCAACCGAAGCACGGATGGGAGTAACCCAGTACTTCGCACCACCGGGGATGGATGCGTCGAAGTACGCAAGACCTGCTGGCGAGCCTTGTTCAATGAAAGTCATGGCGTTGAGATCTTCCACCGCAATACCACCCACACCAGCAATAGCCTTAGATGTTTTGCCCTTGAACCGACCCTTCGGCCGCAGGATACGGGCCTGCACAGGGCGTTGGTAGGCCTGGGGACCGAATTTCGGGTGGTTGTAGATCAGAGCGTGAGACCGTGTATATGACAGACCAGCAGAAGGGTGTGTCTTCGGGGGACCGGATACAGCATACTCCGCAGAGGAGAGTTTGGTACCTGGAGATTGGTAGTACTTGTGTCCGATACGGTCGCTAGGGACGGCGGGGGGAGATGGAAGATCCAACAGTTCGAAGACCACGGGGCCGAGAGAGAAAGGGTCGGCTCGCAGCGATTTGATGTACCTTTGGAACTCTTCCTCGGTGACGTTGAGCGGACCGAGTGCTTCTAGATCAAGGCCGTTATCCTGGGCTTGCTTTCTGCGTTCAGCAGTTCGCTTGGCAATGTAGTGTTCACGGAGCTTCTGGAGTAGCTCAGGCTTCCTCGCGCGCACTTTATTTAGATAAGCATTGAACTCCGCCTCCGTCTGTCCCGCGAGCCAAGGCCCAGAATGTCTGAACTGTTTGGCACCAGGGTCCTGAAGGCCTTTGCTCGTATCTGTATTGTCAACCACGGATTCGAAAGGGCTTTGGTGTCTAGGCACCATGCTAGTCGCGTAGTTGACCTTGGAAGGAAGTGACATGGGCATGTGAAGCTCCTGGAACTTCTCCAAGGTCACCGTGTGGTCGGCAGCGGATTCGAAGTCTGTGACATGTTCAAATGTGTCGAGCGCGTTGACGCGGACGATAGGCCGGGACGACTTTTCTGATGTGGACTTTGCAGGAAGCGGTCGCTTCAAACCCCAATCTCCTCTTGCTAGCGACGAAGCCGGGGTGACAATGGATGCTCGGATCGGATGAGGCAGGGTTGCGGTGTCGGATTCGAAAACAATCCTCGAGGTTGCATCGTGCTGGGGTAATGGTAAGGCTGATGGAAGCGCGAAAAGACGGGACTTCCGAAGAAGATTCGCCGTCGGTGATAACCTGGCTGTCGCCATGGGCGTTATTGAAGACAATTGCAACGCCTCGATGTTGTCTCTTCGATGCGGAGCGAGCTGGAGAAAAGTTGATTGCACCATGCATGCCAAGCCGCGTACGGCGAGTCGCAGCGCCCAGAAGCGCAGCTTAGTTGGCTGAATTTCCCCAATAACTGTCGTTGTATCTCTGTGAATATGATAAACGGTCTACATTATTATTCTTATTTTATCATGGACTTCAACCAACGTAAGATAGAAATATCTCTTTTCAAGGCACAAATGTTATATGCATTGAGCTCTATTGCTACACTATACTCGACCTTTTCTTGCTGTTCATGCCCCAACAGCAAACAACGACTTGACTGTTTCTGTAACTGATTGCTTCAATGACCGGTACTGGATACCCAAGACCTCGATTGATTTTTTGTTGTTAAACCCGTATACACCAGCCGGCGTATCATCTGGCGAGTCCTTGGGGGGTAGTTTATCAGCCAGCTCAGGATATGCCTCGCGAATGATGTCAGCCACGGCCTTATTCGAGAAATGGCCGGCCGTGAGGAAGAATCTTTGGCCACCTGCTTCCGGGACCTCGATAGCTCTGACATGTGCCAGCGCGACATCATGGACATCCACCCAGAGGAATGTGCCTGTAGGCGGAAGGCCGTCTTTGCAATGGCCACGGACCATATCGGCAATCCGTTTATTGGAAGTGTTGATGGCGTCGAGCGAGTTCAAGTAGTGCACGATTGGACCCAGCACCAAAGGTGGGTTGATGGTTGCAATGTCAAAGTTCGGTTTCTCTTTTTCGACAAAGTCCCATGCAGCCTTCTCTGCGAAAGTCTTGGGGTAGGCGCATATGTCAGCCAAGCACAATGCGAATACGAGGTTGTATACATACCTTACTACCTCTGTAGGTTGTAGCAGGATCTTGCAGCGCTTCTTCCCAGGTAACGGGGTTCCAGTTCTCCTCGCTGTACTCCTTGGCATGCTGCTTGGCATTGAGAATTGCTGCAAAAGATGACGTGATAACGACTCTCTTGACCGTTGGTGCGTAGGCCTTGATCGCCTTGAGGATACCCGTCGTTCCCTTGATTGCAGGGTCCAAGAGATCCTTTACGGGATCGGTAACATTGAAGTGGAAAGGAGAGGCAGTGTGAAGGACATAGTCGAATGGCGGATTAGATTTGACGGCCTTGACAGCGATTAGCTCAGAGTTGCTGGATGGATCAAGCCAGTTTGGCATTGACGGCCTCAAGAAAAAGCGTTCTTACCTCATCGAAAGCTCCCTCTGCTGCGATGTCTTTGACAATAACAAAAGACAGCTTCTCCTTTGGTGTATTGGGATGAGCTTCGAGAATCTTCTGGCCCTTCTCCTCGGATCGAACAGTTGTCACAACATCATATCTATATTGCATCCCGGTCAGCTCACCCAGGGCAGCCGATGGCTATAAGTATCCTGCACTTACCCGCGTGACAGCAGCACATCAATACAATGAGCGGCGATGAAGCCACTGCCCCCTAGACCGAGCATTAGGCCACAGACCTAACGGCCAGGATGGGAACTTGGAAGATGCTTACCAGTCAGAAGAACTTTAACCATTTTGCCGGTGATTGAGAAGGGTCTGGTTGCATCAAATTGCCTATGTGGGGGATCCAAGTGAAGATACGTCCCAGAGGAGGCACACTGCCTTTAAGTAGTCTTGCATCCTCCGTCTTTCGCAATCTTCCCCACTATTATTGCGACCTAGTAGTGTTGCGGTTGCCATTGGACTCGCAAATCAGACGTATCGCGATGATTACAAATATCACAGAAAGTTTGGGTCAATCAAGACGGAAACAGATGGAAGAAGACGTCCTTAAGTCCGTCGGATTAATATCCTGGAGGCTAGCACGCGGGCCGAAGTCCATTCAATATCTTGAGCCATTTGGGGAGGGGTAATTGTCGGTTTGGTGGGGTTTCCCCGATGAAGCAGATGACGTCGGAGTCGAACACTGATATAAGGTACTTCAGACGTTTTGAAAGGAGTCAGTTCTCCGGTGTAACATGGCGCAGATTTCAAATGGGTTGCGAAATAGATATAGAGGCTTTATAAATTGCAACTAGTAGATTACTAGTCGATTATGGCTAATCCATGCTGGCCGTATACTTACTTTCTTGAACACTGGCTACATTGTGTTCTTATCACTCTAGTAGCCATAACCCGTGTCTAGATACAGACAGCCCCGACTCAAAAAGCATGCTGCAACCAATTCTCACCCCCGAAAAACTGTGGCCGGGTGGCATTCCATCCACCGTCCGGATCCATCAAAATGGCGATATTTCTTACGACGAGATGAGGGAGGAATCAAAAGGATGGTGCCAATTTGTGCAGGTATGTCATTCTGCTAAATTTACCAGTAGGCTAGTCCCTGACACCACTGTTTTTTGCATAGGAGGAGTGGGTTCCAAAAACCGATCTTATTGAAGAGATGCAACAGCGACGAGCACTCATCGAGAGGTGGGCCAGTTCAGATCAGGCCTTTCGAGACGTAAGTGGGAACTCATTTATCGATATCATCCCACCATGAAACTAGTCTAAAGATGCTCTTCCAGTCTTATCAAGAGCGTGCTCCTTTACGAGACTCACCACTGGACTATCCCCCACATCTTCTCTCTGGCCAGTATCTGAAGCGCTTCTTTTGCTTAGTGCCAGTGGATAAGGAGCATCATGCAGATAACTACACACGTCTTGTTAAGCTCCTTATCCTCTTGTACATCCATGACAATACGAATGTCGCCCATCCGATGACAGCATATGGAGATTGGGAGTCCCCTCATATTCCCTACATTATGGCCGATTCATCTGCAGCATTAGATATCGCCGACCCGTCTTCTCCCCACAATTTGATATCCAACATTTATCTGCAACCGGCTGATTTCAACGCTGTGTCTATGACCCGCTCGGGTACAGTGATATTCCCCAGGGAACAATCATGGGCTGGATATACTGTAATCAATCAGGACAGTCTGAAACGAGGGCGGGTAGAAATGATGACTTTCAAGGCTAATGGGGAAATATCGCTTCATGCCATCGTCCTGCCCTGGCGCTTTGCTGGGATCATGGCCCACCATACCGGCACTGGAAAGCCTTTGAGTCGACTACTTGATTACAATGATTATCCATTTGCGAACCCCGGCTTTAATAAACCGTAAAGTTCTCTTATATTCCTGTATCGTGATTCGGAATAGTATACTGATATGAGACAGGTTGAATATGGATGACCCGCTTCTCGCAATCGTGGATTCTGCCATGCAGCGAAGACTCCTTAGTAATATCCTTGATCTAGCGGATTGGGAGGATGAGCTCAGGATATTTGCGCCAGGATACATGGAATTGGAAGCCCAGGGCCGAGCCATTGACTATGATTTGGCCAATCTATCGACAGATGTATTGGATGGCCATGCTCATCATACACGAGAGATGAAGGAGAGACGGAGGACAACCGGGTCGTATTTCTAAAAAAATGCTGGGAACGGTTACTCTACGTATGATCTCTGGAAGCTGTAGGATGTTAGCAATTGTCCATGTTCGAAGGGACGAGCCTTTGCCGAGGAGATCGGAAACTCAGAGTTCCCGGACAGCACCCCTGTGCTCCTCTAAGTGTCTGCATTAAAATATACTGTGCTCTGGGACCAGATAGCACCTATTGAATGCACCGGGGCCGTACTTGAGAGACATCAAGAATGTCTTGTCGCTTGAGTAGAGACCGCCTAGGAGAGTCAACCCTGTTCGGAAATTGTTCCTTGTCACACACGCGACAGGGATTGACGGCAATGAATCCCTAGACTGCTTGCTAATCGAGCTTGGGTGGTCGTGCTATGTATGCTCCTTGAGTGCAACTCAATCACTTATTTGAGAATATGGGATTCTCACAGAGCTTTTGTTCCAATGTGGAATGCTTGCTATCAGGTATTGTTATTGCTGCAGGGGCAACTCTGTAAATAGTAAGGTAGGCATTGATTGTAGCGAAAAGGATCAATATGGGCTCTGCTCTAGAACGTTGCTTGCGGACACGTGCAAAGAGACCAGGGTCATCTGATGAGGTCACATTTGGGATCCCGAGTAGTGCCCGAGTCCATGGAACAGAAAGCTTCGGTTACACAGTCTTGAATTCAGTCTTTTGACAGATGAAGCGCATATGAGAACCCCTAGTAGTATCTTTATTCTTTCGAAAACTCTAAGCCTGTATCGTGAAGCATATATTGCCCGATCCAGCTGGTTTGTAAGTAGAACCGCGGTAAGGTATCTCCCGGCAAGGTATCAAACCGGTGAAGAGATACCTCAAGACCATCTCGGCTTCATAGTACAAAATAGCGCATTGCAATAGTCATCCATGCTTGAAAAGGGTTGTTGTACCTCTTAGTTTCTAGAAAAGAGGTTGACTAAGTAATAGCCAAGTGAGTAATCAGTTTCGGGGCTGGATACTGAGCAGATGCCCCAGGCGAGAACAGCTGTGGTCCGTGCACAAACCCGCCAGGCTCTTGAGACCTTCACCTCATCCATCACTACTGAAGCCCACTACTGTCCCATCGACTTCCTGTCTTTCATGTCGACTTCGTGTTAAATTGCATGCCCTAGAGGTTGACTTCAAATGTCCACCCTGGGGTGTGGTCTACCAACATGGCGCAAGCAGGTCCAATTACGGACATCACCCAGCGACTCTTCATCGAGTTGAAGTCCAAGAATGAGGAGACGCGCGTAAGAGCTTCATTTGAGCTCTACGATAACGTCCTGGCTATATCGAGAGGTAACACTTTGCATTTCGGTCGCATCCAGAACTTGGCTAATTCCGAATGATTTCGAACCCCGCAGATTGGCCTCCAGAGAAGTTCCTCGAATTCTATAACGCTGTCAGTCAACGCATCGCGCAGCTTGTGGTCACCGGCAGTGACGCACATGAACGGATCGGCGGACTTTTGGCTCTCGATCGCTTGATTGATTTCGATGGCGTCGATGCGGCTCAGAAAACCACGCGGTTCGCTAGTTATCTGCGCAGCGCCTTACGCAGCAACGACAATGCAGTGCTGGTCTATGCAGCTCGATCTTTGGGACGTTTGGCGAAGCCGGGCGGCGCTCTTACTGCGGAATTGGTCGAAAGTGAGATTCAGTCGGCATTAGAATGGCTTCAGTCAGAACGACAGGAGAGCAGGCGCTTCGCTGCTGTGCTTGTCATAAGAGAGCTTGCCAAAGGCTCGCCAACTCTCCTTTATGGCTTCGTTCCACAGATCTTCGAACTCATCTGGGTCGCTCTGCGGGACCCCAAGGTTCTTATCCGAGAAACAGCCGCAGAAGCGGTCTCTGAGTGCTTTGAGATCATAGCCGCCAGAGACGTTCAAGTCCGACAATTGTGGTTTGCGAGAATATACGAGGAAGCACTTTTGGGCCTCAAATCAAGCAATGTGGACTGGGTACATGGATCGCTCCTAGTACTCAAGGAGCTTCTCCTCAAAGGAGCAATGTTCATGAACGAGCATTATCGGAATGCATGTGAGATTGTTCTCCGTCTAAAGGATCACCGCGACCATAAGATTCGGGCCCAAGTAGTCCAGACAATCCCTATACTCGCTTCCTACGCCCCTGTCGACTTTACAGAAATCTACCTACATAGATTCATGATTTACCTGCAGGCGCAACTGAAGAGAGACAAGGAACGAGACGCAGCATTCATAGCGATTGGAAAAATCGCCAATGCAGTCGGTGCTGCCATTGCACAGTATCTTGATGGAATCATTATCTACATACGCGAAGGATTGGCGCTGAAAGCGTAAGTCTCAATGCTCCTATGTCATTGGAAGTGAGCTAACATTTGCAAGTCGAAATCGAGCCGCTGTAAATGAAGCACCAATGTTTGAGTGCATCAGCATGCTATCTTTAGCTGTTGAGCAGGCGCTCAGTAAATACATGGAATCTTTGCTTGACCCTATATTTGCGTGCGGGTTGAGCGAATCACTGACGCAAGCACTCGTTGACATGGCTCACTATATCCCGCCTATCAAACCTATCATCCAGGAAAAACTCTTGGATATGCTCAGTTTGATCCTTCATGGGACGCCCTTCCGTCCCCTCGGTTGCCCAGAGAGCAGGCTACCTCCCATGCCGTCATTCGCAAAGGACTTCGCTCCCCAGGAGTTGCACTCTGATGCGGAAATTGCTCTGGCACTTCATACCCTGGGAAGTTTTGATTTCTCAGGTCACATTCTCAATGAATTTGTGCGCGATGTGGCCATTAATTACGTCGAGAACGACAACCCTGAGATTCGGAAGGCTGCAGCGCTCACCTGCTGCCAGCTTTTTGTTCATGATCCGATCATCAATCAGACAAGCAGTCATTCCATACAGGTTGTCAGCGAAGTGATTGATAAATTATTGACTGTTGGGATCGGTGACCCCGACCCAGAGATCCGACGTACCGTACTATGGTCACTGGATCGCAAATTTGATCGTCATCTCGCAAGACCAGAAAACATCCGCTGCCTGTTCTTGGCCGTAAACGACGAAGTATTTGCCGTTCGGGAAGCTGCAATTTGCATCATTGGCCGCCTTTCGAGCGTCAACCCAGCCTATGTGTTCCCGCCACTACGAAAATTGCTAGTCAATCTTCTGACAGGCCTTGGGTTCGCGAGCACAGCTCGACAGAAGGAGGAGAGTGCTCAACTCATCAGCCTATTTGTCTCAAATGCGACCAAACTTATTAGGTCGTATGTCGATCCTATGGTCACAACTTTACTTCCGAAGGCGACGGATACCAACCCAGGCGTCGCCTCGACCACTCTGAAAGCTCTCGGAGAACTGGCGAGTGTTGGGGGCGCGGAAATGAGAAATTACCTCCCGCAGCTCATGCCAATTATCCTGGACTCATTGCAGGATCTCTCTTCACATGCTAAGCGAGAGTCGGCCTTGCGAACGCTGGGCCAATTAGCCAGCAACTCTGGCTATGTCATTGACCCATTTCTGGAATATCCTCATCTACTTGCCGTTCTCATTAATATCATCAAGACAGAGCAAACTGGGTCTCTGCGCAAAGAGACCATCAAGCTACTGGGAATCCTTGGCGCTCTTGATCCGTACAAATACCAACAGATCAGTGAAATCGAACCGGATGTCCACCACATCAACGAGATCCAGACAGTCTCTGATGTTGCCCTCATCATGCAGGGTCTCACGCCTTCCAACGAGGAGTATTATCCAACTGTCGTCATCCATACCTTGATGCAGAATATCTTGCGTGAGAATTCCCTCGCTCAGTATCACTCTGCGGTCATTGATGCGATTGTTACAATCTTCAAGACTCTGGGTTTAAAGTGTGTGCCGTTTCTTGGGCAGATCATACCCGGCTTCATATCGGTCATCAGAGGTTCGCCGCCTAGCCGCCTAGAATCCTACTTCAACCAGATGGCTATCCTGGTGAATATTGTTCGACAACATATTCGAGCCTTCCTCCCCGAGATTATCGAGGTCATCCAGGAATTCTGGGATTCATCCTACCAAGTGCAAGCGACTATCTTGTCACTCATTGAAGCGATAGCCAAGTCTCTCGAGGGTGAGTTCAAAAAGTACCTGGCAGCCATGATTCCTTCAATGTTGGACACTCTTGAGAAGGACAACACCCCTCGCCGCCAGCCTTCAGAAAGGATTCTCCACGCGTTCCTCACCTTTGGCGCCAGTGGGGAAGAATACATGCATCTGATCATCCCCGCTATGGTACGCCTCTTTGAGAGAGCCCAGAATCCTCAAAGTATCAGGAAGTCGGCCATCGATAGCCTCACAAAGCTGTCGCGGCAAGTAAATGTTTCCGACTTTGCATCTTTGATGATTCACTCCTTGGCTCGAGTTGTTGCAAGCAACGACCGGACCTTAAGACAAGCAGCCATGGACTGTATCTGTGCTCTCATCTTCCAGCTCGGCCAGGATTTCTGCCACTACATAAATCTGCTGAACAAGGTCTTGACACATCACCAGATCAATCATGTCAATTACCAAATTCTAGTTTCCAAACTTCAAAAGGGTGATCCGCTTCCACAGGACTTGAATCCCGATGAAACTACGGGTACACTGGCGGATGAATCTAGCTATTCTGACATTGGCCAGAAGAAAATGGTTGTCAACCAGCAACATCTGAAGAATGCTTGGGACGCCTCTCAAAAGTCAACGCGTGAAGACTGGCAGGAATGGATACGACGATTCAGCGTGGAGCTTTTGAAAGAATCGCCTTCGCCAGCACTACGAGCATGCGCCAGTTTGGCTGGTATCTACCAGCCGTTAGCAAGGGACCTCTTCAACGCAGCATTTGTATCCTGCTGGACGGAGCTGTACGATCAATATCAAGAAGAGCTTGTACGCTCGATTGAGAAGGCTCTCACTTCACCGAATATCCCTCCTGAGATACTCCAGATTCTTCTCAATCTTGCGGAGTTTATGGAGCATGATGATAAAGCTCTGCCCATTGACATTCGTACACTTGGCAAGTATGCCGCAAAGTGTCATGCATTTGCCAAGGCGCTCCATTATAAAGAGCTGGAATTCGAGCAAGATCAGAACTCGGGCGCCGTGGAGGCTTTGATCACCATTAACAACCAGCTTCAGCAGTCTGACGCCGCTATTGGTATCCTTCGCAAAGCCCAAGCCTACCGGGATGTAGAGCTGAAGGAGACATGGTTTGAGAAACTTCAGCGATGGGAAGAGGCACTTGCTGCGTACAAACGTCGGGAGAAAATTGATCCAGACTCCTTTGGTGTCACTATGGGCAAGATGCGGTGTCTGCATGCGCTTGGCGAGTGGAAGGTATTATCTGACCTGGCCCAAGAGAAGTGGAACCAGGCTTCGCTAGAACATCGCAGAGCCATTGCTCCCCTAGCAGCTGCAGCTGCATGGGGACGAGGTCAATGGGAGCTGATGGATTCCTACTTGGGTGTGATGAAAGAGCAGTCTCCGGATAGGTCTTTCTTCGGTGCAATTCTTGCGATCCATCGGAATCAATTTGATGAGGCGACAATGTACATTGAGAAAGCTCGCAACGGCCTCGACACGGAGCTATCAGCGTTACTGGGAGAGTCATATAACCGTGCCTACAACGTTGTCGTTCGTGTTCAGATGCTTGCTGAATTGGAGGAGATCATCACCTATAAGCAGAACGTTGGCGACCCTGAGAAGCAGGAGTCAATGCGTCAGACGTGGAACAAGAGATTGCTCGGCTGCCAACAGAACGTTGAAGTATGGCAGCGCATGCTCAAAGTCAGGGCGCTTGTCACTTCACCCCGCGAGAACCTTGATATGTGGATTAAGTTTGCCAACCTTTGCCGCAAATCCAATCGCATGGGACTTGCCGAACGGTCTCTCGCATCTTTGGAGACCGTTATCACTGACAATAACGGTACAAGGACTATCGCTCCTCCCGAAGTGACCTACGCTCGCTTGAAATTTAATTGGGCGACTGGTCGTCAGCGCGAAGCTCTTCAGATGCTAAAAGAGTTCACTGCAAATCTGACGGATGACTTGAATCGCTTTAACGCGCTCATGGTATCGCAGTCCGATCACAATGGAATCAATGGGGTCAATGGGGTCAATGGTGTCAATGGTGTCAATGGAATTACAGAGGCAAATCATGCGGATATAATGGGTCTCCGTGAACGTATTGGCGATGTAGCCAAGTTCCGCAAACTTCTCTCTAAGAGTTATCTTAGGCAGGGAGAGTGGCAGACGACTCTGCAACGAGGCGACTGGAAGCCCGAACACGTCCGCGAGGTTCTTGGCGCGTATTCCGCTGCCACGAAATACAACCGCGACTCGTACAAAGCCTGGCATTCCTGGGCTTTGGCCAACTTTGAAGTTGTGACAACGATTGCCAGCCAGACAAGCAGGGACGGGAGTATCAAGCCCGTAGTCCCTGGCCATATTGTGACAGAGCATGTCATACCTGCCATTGGAGGCTTCCTCAGATCAATCGCTTTGTCGTCGACCTCGTCTCTTCAGGATACGCTGAGACTTCTGACCCTCTGGTTCACTTACGGCGGTGACCAAGAAGTGAATAATGTTGTTACAGAAGGCTTCACTGCAGTGAACATTGACACCTGGCTTGCGGTAACTCCACAACTCATTGCTCGTATCAACCAGCCCAACCTCAAGGTTCGAACCGCTGTCCATCGTCTACTGGCCGAAGTGGGCAAGGCCCACCCGCAGGCGCTGGTGTACCCATTGACCGTTGCGATGAAATCGCATATCACCCGCCGTTCGCAATCCGCCAGCACCATTATGGATAGTATGCGGCAGCACAGTGCTACCTTGGTTGAGCAAGCCGATCTTGTCAGTCATGAATTGATTCGAGTCGCGGTTCTGTGGCACGAACTCTGGCATGAAGGCCTGGAGGAAGCCTCTCGACTCTACTTTGGTGACCATGATGTGGAGGGCATGTTTGCAACTCTGGCGCCACTGCATGAGATGCTTGACAAGGGTGCGGAGACCCTACGTGAGGTTTCTTTCGCCCAGGCATTTGGACGGGATCTTGCAGAGGCGAAGCACTATTGTATGCTGTATCGCGAGACGGAAGAAATCGGCGATCTGAACCAAGCTTGGGATCTCTACTATACTGTGTTCCGCAAGATTAGCCGGCAGCTTCCACAGTTGTCGACTCTTGACCTCAAATATGTCTCTCCCAGGCTCAAGGACTGCCATGACCTTGCCCTTGCTGTTCCCGGAACCTACCAGAGTGGCAGACCAATCATCCGAATCATCAGCTTTGATCCTATATTGCACGTGCTTCAAACTAAGAAGCGACCCCGACGAATGACTCTGAAGGGAAGTAACGGAAGCTCTTACATGTATGCCCTCAAGGGGCACGAGGACATTCGGCAAGATGAGAGAGTCATGCAGTTATTCGGTCTTGTGAACACCTTGCTTGATAACGATGGTGAAGCCTTCAAACGACATCTTTCCGTCCAGCGGTTCCCTGCAATCCCCTTGTCTCAGAACTCTGGTCTCATCGGATGGGTCTGCAACAGCGATACATTACATGCACTGATCAAGGAATACCGTGAAAGTCGCCGCATCCTACTCAATATCGAACACCGTATTATGCTGCAGATGGCACCAGATTACGACAATCTCACTCTGATGCAAAAGGTCGAGGTCTTTGGATACGCCATGGACAACACTACCGGAAAGGATCTGTATCGTGTTCTGTGGCTCAAGAGTAAGAGTTCCGAGGCCTGGCTTGAGCGACGGACGAATTACACAAGATCTCTGGGAGTCATGTCAATGGTAGGCTATATTCTTGGTCTGGGTGACCGCCATCCATCCAACCTTCTGCTGGAGCGCGCCACCGGAAGAGTGGTTCATATCGATTTTGGTGACTGCTTCGAGGTGGCAATGCACCGTGAGAAGTATCCAGAGAGGGTACCCTTCCGGTTGACTCGCATGTTGACTTTCGCCATGGAAGTCAGCAATATCGAGGGAAGCTACCGTATCACTTGCGAGGCTGTTATGCGCGTGATCAGAGACAACAAGGATTCACTTATGGCGGTTCTGGAAGCGGTACGTCTTATCTTTTTAACTCAATATTCTATTGGGATCCTATTTGAAACTAATTTTGATTTTTTACTACAGTTCATTCATGATCCCTTGATCAACTGGCGTCTGAACATTCGCGAGTCGCCAGAACGGCCGCCGTTCAGCACTGAGCGCCGACAGTCGATTACGTCGGTCATGAATCATGACCATGGCGTTCAGCCCAGCAATTTCTCCCGTCACCGTCGTCCATCTATCCTCGACGGTGGCATCCTCGATGTCCAGGAGGGCATTCCGCCTGAAGCGCGTGAGGCACAGAATGCACGAGCGGTGCAGGTGCTTGCTCGAGTAAAGGAGAAGCTCACAGGTAGAGACTTCAAGCCCACTGAAGAGCTCAATGTGAGTGATCAAGTGGACAAACTTCTCGCGCAGGCAACGAGCGTGGAGAACATATGTCAGCATTGGATTGGATGGTGTAGTTTCTGGTGATCCTCCTTCTGCAGTCTAAATTTTCTGGAGTCTTATAATGGCGCGAATTGTGTTACGGTGGTTTCTTGCACGGCGTTGATATTCCCCCTTTCTTCCCTTTTTTTGTATGTATGTCTTCTGCCGTTATTATGTTCCTCTCTTCCACCTCGATTCTTTTTCGACTGCCACGATTATCTTGATTATCGGGCTGCATCGTTGTATCCAGTTTTCCCTGAGGAAATGGGGGACATTTCGGGGTCTGTATGTGGTTTAATGATTGTTGACACTCACGAAGTATGCAGTAGAGCACATAAATGGCCTGCGATAGACATCATTACGGTATAAAGCTATTTTGAATGCACTGTTCTTTTACAGTTCCTTTCAACAGACTGTTCTATGAGCGACACTTGCATGGGCAAATCATTTCCACATCCACTCGCAAGCCGAGGTCGCCAGGGGTCCGTGACTTCAGCTTGCATCCAAGAAGCGGAGAAATCCTGGCCAGTTCCTTTCGTTTCCTTTCTGCATCCTCACCTCTCCTCCGTCTCATCCATTAGTTGGCGATTCTATTTCAAGCGGCAAAGTATCTATTTGATACTTGCCCGAAATCGATGAACCATGACGCCCGCGGACCCAGACGCCCATCCTGTCGTTCGCAACGCTCTCCGCATCACCCTCAGCGCCAAGGAATACAAGCTCCTCCACGAATACATCATCCAGCGCACACCTCCGTCCATCCAAGACAAGGCTCCCTCGCCATCTCGATATGAGGCCCTCGTCCGATCAAAGAACAAGCAGAATGACGCCGCGCTGCGGGCCTCCCTGCGAGTCTTCCTCGTCTCCGGCGGTGTTCTGAAGCTCGTAGACGCAATCGTCCGCCGCATCCAAGGTGATCTGTCCAAGTAAGAAGTCGATGTCCAATATCACGCAAACAATTCAGAATAATAGTATAGTAGAATGCGCTGACGCTGACACTTCGCTCCACGCTAGGAAGAAACCACGCTCCTCAATCCTCCACTCCCCCAACTTCCGCCTCTCCCTCTCGCTCTCCCTCGTCCTCCTCCTCCACCGCTTCCTCCATCGCTTCTTCGTCAAACTCCGCACGAACCTCCGCACAGATGACGCGCGGCCCTTCCGCGAGCGCAATCCGCGCGTCTCCAGGGCCCTGACGTCGCGGTATGCCCCTGCCGTCGGGGCAAGCATGGCCGGTTTCGCGCTGGGCATTTGTCCGCAGACGCAGCTGCGGATTACGGCGGCGATTTATGCGGGGACGCGGACGGTGGAGTTTGTGTTTAATGCGCTGGAGGAGAAAGGGTGGTTTGGGGATCGGCCTTGGTGGTTCGGGAGCTGGTTGTTGATGCCTGTGTCGTGTGCGCAGCTGTTCCATGCGTTTGTTTTTGATCGCGAGACGGTGCCGAAGGTATGTTCTCTGAGAGCGAGAGCTTCTGGCCCGAAAGGCATGTACTGATTGATGCTTTAGTGGTTCGGAAACATTCTGTTCAGATTGTCCCCCAGCTACATCCGCGGTCGACCAGAGAGTCTGCCGGCGGAGTTTCCGTGGCCGGACAAGGAAGCAGTGGTCGATTCACTGGCAAACATTGCCAGGTTGCGGTGGCCGTGAGTTCTACATTCTATGGATAGCATACAGTGTCCAGGATATTGATTCTATAACGCAACAGAGCATTTATTTCGCCGATTCTGCACCCTGCCGACCCGAATACTCTGCCATCGGCAGTCAAGTTTATTTCACCTATTACTGGGCCCGCGCACCCATCTATTTCTAGCCTGGCATGTGCTCTACTTCACCCGAGCAGCCCCAGCTGCGGCACCGCATTCCTGCATCATATTCTCCTCTCAGTGCCACCCCTTGCTCGGTTCCTGACTACCGTCACCCTGGCGCTGTCAGTGCTCAAATTCAAGACAATCTTGTCTCAACCAATCTCGGCGGTGAATAACCTCTCAAAGAAGATCATCAAGCTGACAGCCATTCTGTCCGCCGCGGCTGGGTCTGCATGGGGCACTTTGTGTCTCTGGAATGCCATCCTGCCGCGCTCCGTCCTCCCCACGAAGCGCTTCTTCCTCAGCGGTGCTGTCGCAGGCATGCCGTTTGCCTTCCTGGGAAATAGTCGTAGCATCTTCATGTACTTCTTCCGGCTGGCCGTGCGCTCGGCATGGGACGTTGGTGTCAAACGTGGCCTTTGGAAAGGCTGGAAGGGTGGAGACTTGTGGATCATTGTCCTCGCCTGGGCGGTCGTGGGCTCCTTGCTGGAGAATAGACCATCCGCTGTCCAGGGTAAAGGTGTTCGAAAGTCCTTGGCGTGGTTGCGAGGAGATGGTTTCGTGGACCCTGTGGAGGCTGCGGCGAAGAAGAAGGCCAGAAAGACATCGGCGCAAAAGCAATCTGGCAATGAGTCGCGAGCGTAATGTACTCGGCCTGTCGTTTTGAGCGTCCTTTCTCATTTGACTTCTGTTTCGCTTTCAATCTTGCGCCTTGGTGGTATGTTTCTGTATCTTAGTCTTACAGCGATGAGTATGCATCGTGGCTAGTCATTCATCGGCACCTGGTCTTTCGATACCATTTTTTATAGCAAATAGTCCGACATTGCGCCAGTAGCATCGATCATTGCATTCCTGCGAGTCTTAGCTGTTCCTCAACGTACTCTTGCTTGACGACAAGAGGAGGACGAGCACGAGAAGCAGTGTTCGCAGATGAGGGCGAAGGTAGCGGAGGCGTTGATGGGTTTTGTACATCTTCTCCTGCTGACTTCAGGTTAGTGACCCTGACATTCAGGCTATGCGATCAGACTCACACTGTGAAACCAAATAAAAAACAGGATCTCGGCCACCTTCGGCATGAATCTGCGAGTTTATTGCACCACGCCATTGGCTTTGAGTCGACAACGGTACCGTGATCGGCGGTAGGCCGAGCGAGCGAGACACCACGTTGGCTGGAGGGCGATATTCCAAACGATGCGCAGTAAAGTCGTAGCCACACTGTGCCTCAACTATCGAAAGCCAATGGTCAAAGTCCAAGTCAATGAGCCGCGGTATGAAATCGATTTTGCGAGATTCTGGGGTTGTAAGAAGGTCTTGCATCGAGCATAGGCCATGCTTAGATGGGTCCACTTCGTTCAGAACCCATATGTTCCGAGAGAGCAGATCTGGCAGAGAAGGTTGGGGTGGAGCAGCTTGAGTCGGTGTTGTCTTGGCTCTTTTGCTCGCGGGCTCTGCGACAGTCTCTTCCTGCACAGTGACTGCAGCTCCGGCCACATCGACTGCATTGACCTGCTGATCAACTGTATTGCTGGGATTACTGCTGGGGAGCTGATCAACCTCATGATTATCTTCCTGTTCGACTCTCTGACTTCCGTGGACAACGCTGCTGCCCTGGTCGATGCTTGACGGCGGTTCGGCGGCCGGGATCTGTCTTCCGCGTGCAGCAAGGTAATGTACATGTTCGTTCTTGATCTTATAGGCCATCCCCATCAGCCCGTCCATCCGAGTCTTGTTGAAACAGGCATCTTGGACGAAGCCCGGTAGTCGGTGCAAGTTCGATTGTATCCACTCTTGCAGTTCTGTTCTGGCAGCCTTCGACTTGTACCCTTTGTCCAATTTGCCATGCGCGGTCATCAACTGCGTCAGGACGCGCCTCAACTCATGGATCTCCTTATCCGTCCCGCCCAAATACGTGGCAAATAATTTTTGGTTCCAGTTACGGGGACGCGGGGAGTCCATGACGGGTATTGCAAAGTTATCTGTACGATGAGGGGCCGAATTGACGAGATGAAGAATCTAAAGGCATGTGAGTGAGATGAATCAACCTTACCTTTCGAGAACTCACTGACCTACCTAGAGCGAAGAAATGGTGACTCTTGCGCACGACTTTTAAGCTAGTCTCTGCTCTTACTCCAACGAGGACGCGACGGATGACGCGCGGGTAAAGAGTAATTATGCGATGAATTGAAGGGACTCTGGTGAGAGCTGAAAGGAGTTCAAAATGCCATTGCAACGAATCATCAGGGTCTGTTCAGTCAGTATCTCTAATGAGCAGAGATGAATGAAAAGTTCAAAGACTGCCATGACTGCTAAAACAATCAGAACTATGCGGACAGCTCTGCGGGGAAAGGAGAAAGTCCGGCGGTGAGCACGTGAAAGGCCACCGCTAGCAGGACCCTGGCCTACTTCTAAGTCCTACGCAGAAGGTTGAGCAGTGATTCACTGAAGCTTCGCATAGATACAGGACCAAGGCTGTTATAGGATCAGTGAACGCGCCATTATACAGTTGACAAAACGACAACAAAAAGAGAAGGATTATATTCCGTTGCGGGGAATCGAACCCCGATCTCCTGTGTGAAAGACAGGTATGATAGCCGTTACACTACAACGGAGCAATGATAGGCTTCATTATCTTGACATTGATATAAGAATATTCATCTCTAAGGAAGACAGTAATGTCGCTGTTCTTATCCTTCTATTAATATTGGACGAGGGATACTTCACGGGCAGCAGGTCAAGTAGTTAGGAAGTCAAGTGATAGGTCGTGTCCGAGGTGGACACCAGTTCGCCGAAGGTAGAGAGAAAGATAGATTTATAGAAAGGAGAGGTAATAGTGATCAACGAAGCGCAACTAAAGGAAAGAGAAGGGATACCCTTCCTCCAGAACAATAATTGTATTATCTTGCTCTGCATCTACCCTGCGCCCTGAGATACGGATTAATACGGAGTCAAAGTAACAATTCTCTGTTACACTCTCATGGCGCATCATCCATCCTTATGGCTCAAGGTCTCTGCCCTGATTCACTAAGCCGACAAAAGCATCAAAGATTGAAAGCCCCAACCATTTTGGATAGTACTCCATAGACTCATAGCGCAGCCACTGAAGCGGGGAAAGTTGCTGGATCAAGGAAATCGGCCTGGAGCCCTGGAAGCTCTTTTCCGACCTTTTCCCCGCTGGTGCTCTGAGTGGATCCTCTGGAACAATCTGGATACTACTGGTAGGTAGTATCACTGGAAGTCATTCAGATACCTTACTGGGTTCCTATTTCCTGGTCTCAAAGCTCCTCAATGGAGATGCCACGAGTCTCTCGCCTGTTTGAGCCTTTGAGCTCTCAGCTCCCCGATCTGCGTTGCGCAACTTGTCCTCACCGTGGGGGGTAAGTAAGACACATCGGTGTTGTTTGTCCAACGATCTGTTGCAGCAGACATAGCGGTCTGCACTTCTCAGAGCTTGGAAAGGATCTTCCTGGCCGATTTAAGTCTTCTTGCTCGTCCCTAGTCTGGCGAGTGTCTGTTTCCATTATTCTGTCCTTCACTGACCAATTGGCCTATAATCATCAATTTCAACCTTCACAGCCTATTGTCTCCCTCATCTTTTGCTGTCCTGCCACAATGTCCGCCAGAAAGTTGAAGATTGGCTGCGCAGGTCTCGGTCGGATGGGCAAGCGCCATGCTCTGAACTTTCTGGAGCGCACGCCGCGAGCAGAATTGGTTGCTGCCAGCTCCCCAGACGATGCAGAGCTAGAGTGGGCAAAGGTCCACCTTGCCCCTTACGGAGTGAAGCTATATAAGAATTATGACGACATGCTCAAGCACGAAGGCCTAGAAGCTGTTGTTGTGGCTTCTGCAACTGCTGTGCACGCGGAGCAGGCAATCAAAGCCATTGAGGCCAACAAGCATGTCCTCTGCGAGAAGCCCCTGTCCACAAGTGTCGAAATTGTATGTCCTTGCATGTTCCCTTTTGCTCCTGCAACCTGCACTGACACTTACGCTGCCAGTCGCAAACCGTCCTCGACGCAGCCGCCAGAAAGCCCGAACTCAAGGTTATGTGCGGATTCTCCCGGCGGTTCGACGCTTCATACCGCGACGCGCACAAGAAGATGACCGAGGGCTCCATCGGCTCTCCCTCCGTGATGCGCAGCCAGACCTGCGACAAGCTCGACCCCACCGGCTTCTTCGTTGCCTACGCAGAGTTCTCGGGGGGCATCTTCGTCGACTGCTCGATCCACGACATCGATCTGGCGCTATGGTTCTTCGGCCAGGACAGCAAGGTCAAGTCCGTCTCGGCGGTAGGCATCACGGCCGTCGAGCCGGACCTCCGCAAACACAACGACCGCGATAACGCAGTGGGTCTGGTCGAGTTCTACAATGGCAAGGTTGCATACTTCTACGCCTCGCGCATGATGGCCGCGGGCCAGGAAGACACCACCGAGATCATCGGCACCCAGGGCAAGCTCACCGTCAACGCTCAGCCAGCCCTCAATCTGGTCAACATCTTCGACAGCACGGGCCTGCGTCGAGAGCTCCCGCAGCACTACTACGACCGTTTTGAGTATGCATTTGTCACAGAGGCTAATGAGTTCACGGCCTCATGCCTCGACAACAAAGACGTCCCTGTGAAGCTTGAGGGTGCTGTCCAGGCCGTTCGGATAGGAAGCGCTCTCCAAGAATCTCTGATTACAGGTCAGAAGATCTTTTTCGATGAGGCGGGCAACCGTGTCGATAAGCCGAGACTTTAGCCATTTGCTCTCTTTCGTGTTTGTTGCATAATTGCATGACTGCAGGTTATACATAGATAGATATCAATATGAACTCACTACCACGAGTCGCCTTCGGGATTCTCCAGTGTCCTGCCAAAGACGACCCGTTTACTTGGATATTGATTTGAAATCTCTGCAACGCCAGACCCGTCTTTTTCTCAATTGCCACTGTAGATATACTCGAAGATCGAATCGTTGCGGAAAAGAGATTTCATTGTATACTCCGCCACCGACACGGAACCCTATTTCCGACACACCGTCTCGTCGACAACGTGCGGGATGCAATGAGCATTATGAGATCATGTATGCTGAAAAGCAGAATTTTCTTGAAGGAAAGGACAGACGATGGAAATGATATCGTTCCTGGTACGGCATGCAACACTGCGTATCAGGGATTATTCCTATATCGCTGCGGATTACAATCACAGAGTAGATCATTGCAATCGAGAAGGGTCATTGAAGTATTTTGCTGGCCGTATACCAGACAGAGTAGAACTGCATTAAACTGCGCCTGCAGCCTATCCAAAGTCCTCGCTTGGGAGGGCTGGTAACAGGAGAAAATCTATTAAGATCGAAGAAGCATGCAATTAATCGAAGTCGTAAGATCATCCATCGCTTTCGTCAAATGAGGGCAGAAGGTGTATGAAACTGTGTAAACGGAACGCCGAAATCCACGAAAAGGAAAATTTTCATGATGCAAATGCAAGGCGAACTGTCTACCACTTGATCACCTTGTTTGGGAAGAACTCATCGATGAGTTCGAGGTAGTAGGGCTGTGGAATAAGAGAGTTAGCTATGAGTCTGGTGTCGAAATGAATGCGAGGACTGTGCGAGTCCGACTCACCTTCAATTCGTCGACAGACGGAACATCGTCGCTCTTGCTGTACAGGTCGTAGGGGTTGAACGCCTTGACGGCCTGGAGCATCTTCTGATCCTTCTCGTCCATGAACTCGTGGTAGGCGCCAGCCTGGTGCCATGGGTAGAAGGAGTGGTAACGGATCATGGCGAGGGCTTCATCGGGGAGGGTGGACTGCTCCTTGACCACGTGGTAGAGGTACTCGTCGTGACCCCAGGAGAGCATGATGTTATCAAGACCGCAGCCAGGGTTGTAGATTCCGTACTTGGTGCCGTAGATCTCATGGTCGAAGTCAGGGTTCTCTTTGAAAGACTCTTTCCCGTAGATGATGCGATCGTCGAATGCGCAGCCCACTGGGAAGGTGTCTCCAACAACATCCCACTGTCCCTTGGCATCAAAGAAATAGAGGAGCTTGCCAAGGTCGTGGATAAGGCCGGTCAGCTGCATCCATCTGGGCTTTCCATCGCGACGGATGGCCTCGGCTGACTGTAGCAGGTGCTCGATCTGGGAGAGGCTGGTGTCGGGATCAGACTCGTCGATCAGAGTGTTCAGCTTCTCCATGGCCTCCCAGATAGACATTTCAGCACGAGTCTTCGAGCGGAAGTCATTGCGAGCCTTGAGGTTGTAGGCAACTGTTTGCTTTGTGTGTTGCTCGCGATAGAAGTTCTTCACGCGGTCGCAAGCATCCTCGTACTGTCGGAATTGAGTCTTGTCCTTGTTCTTGTCGAACTCTGATTCGTCATACAATCCGCGTTCTTTCTTCATCTCATCCTTGAGGACGTTGACAGTGTCGATAGCATCCGACAGGTCTTCGAGTGCCTGTCCGTCGCGCTTGGTGTTGAACACCGCAGGTTCCGGGCTCACCGCAACTGGTGCCATTGTGTTGTAGATAAAGAAGGGTAGATGAGAGAAAGCTCTGTGTACTGCTTGTTGGTCAAGATGGAGAGAATGGAAGAGCTGGTGATGGTGCTTGGGAAGAAAGGAAGGAGAGATGCAGTGGGCGTTGCGATGTTATTATATGACCGATAGAGAGTATTCACTGTTCAGTAGCAGTGACCAGGTATATAGCATGAATACAAGTTTAACGGCATGTACCAGTGGGAATCCAGGACCCGACGTGAATACATGCTGAAAATTGCCTGAAAAGAAACCCACAACGGTGAATATGAACTGATTTGACAAAGGCTGATGCGAGTGGCATGAATGTACGGATTCTGGCTTCCGCATATTCAAGAATCCATGACAATTGACTAGTTCCAGACAGATCTCCACAGCTGCAGGATAGCGCAGATCGAAGCCACAGATCTGGACCAGGGGTCAGCCATGCTGAGAATATCTGGCTCGGGAATGGCCCATGATCCATGTCGGCTGACTTCATGATCGCGGGGCAAAGTTCGGAACTTCGGATTGCGGCCGTTGTGGCCACAGTTCAGGATTATGGTTTCCGAGGGCCTTCTGCACTCCTGTATGGACTGTGGAGTAGATTCTCCCCGGTCTTTTGATGAGTGGTGACTGCCTCCACGTGGGATGGACTCATATAACGGAATTCTCAACCCTTTCAGGAATCCTCCTCAAACTTCGTTCACGCACTCACGCTCACATTCCGTGACTCTTGGCTTTCTCTGAACGGCTGAAACGCATTGAGTATGGCAATTGACATGGTCACGCAAGGTGGAAGCGATCAGTTTTCTGGCCCTGGTCAGCTTGAGATGAAGACTGCGGCATTAGTAAATGCTCATTCAGGTTCTGCCTACAGCATAGATTCGAGGTCAGAATGGTGATGGTAGAGCGGAGGGAGGCCTGGAAATTTTCGTCATCCCCATGGCCATCGATCGTTCTGTAGCAGATCACATACACCTGGCATATAACTTATAAGCCTCTCACAAAAGAAATAATGTATAACACCTTCGCCAGACGATGACATTCCTCTTGGGGATTGTCGTAAAGATAGACCGACCCCACGGTGCTGTGATTGATGGAGAAACTCCGGTGTTTGGTCCGCATTGGCGCGGGGGCAGTTTTTATACCTATGAGGGGCAGATATTCTCCTACGTATCTGAATCCCGATTCTTTCTATTCTTTGACACTCTTTTTTCCTTTCTCATTTCTGTCTCATTACTACAATATCAAAGAACAATATAGCATCCTCTCACTTCTACCGTCGCTTCAAAAGAATCACCATGGCTGTGTACGAAACCCGCTTCAAGCTCAACACTGGTGCGGAGATCCCCGCCTTGGGTCTGGGTATGTTCTTCCCCCACGTTCGTCCGCAGTGAGCAGGCCAGCTTACTTGTGACAGGAACATGGCAATCGAAGCCTGGAGAGGTCGAGAGAGCTGTCAGCCATGCTATCTCGGTGGGATACAGACACATCGACACCGCCTACTGCTACCAGAACGAAACAGAGGTCGGCAATGGCATCAAGGAGGCGCTGCAGTCTGGAAAAGTCAAGCGTGAGGATTTGTTTGTCACCACCAAGCTGTGGTGCACATACCATACACGAGTCGAAGAGGCTCTGGACAAGAGCTTGAAGAACCTGGGCTTGGACTACGTTGATCTCTACCTGATGCACTGGCCCTTGGCCATGAACCCTGAGGGTAAGAATGTTCCAGCTTTTCGTTTGACAACCACAGATGAGTCAGTCTAATTGATTTAAGGAAACCATGAGCTGTTCCCCAAGCATCCCGACGGCTCTCGGGACATTGTCCACTCCCACTCCCACATCACCACCTGGAAGAGCATGGAGAAGCTGCTGGCCACAGGCAAAACCAAGGCTATTGGTGTCTCCAACTACAGCAAGAGGTACCTCGAGCAGCTACTGCCCGAGGCGACTGTTGTTCCGGCCGTCAACCAGATCGAGAACCACCCATCTCTTCCTCAACAGGAGATTGTAGATTTCTGCAAGGAGAAGGGGATTCACATCACCGCATACAGCCCTCTGGGAAGCACAGGAAGCCCCTTGTTCACCGCAGAGCCTATTGTCGAGGTTGCGAAGAAGAGAGGAGTCAGCCCGGCCAGCGTGCTCCTCAGTTGGCACAGTACGTTTCTTGCCAATCCTTTCCCTGTCGTTTGGAACTCACTAACAATCTACCGCAACAGTCGCCCGTGGATCTTCTGTTCTCGCCAAGTCCGTCACACCCTCCCGTATCGAGGAGAACCGCACCAGCCTGATCAAGCTCGATGATGAGGATATGGCTACCATCGCCAAGTACACAAACGAACTCGCCGAGAAGAAGGCCTTCCAGCGTTTCGTCTATCCTCCTTTCGGTGTTGATTTCGGCTTCCCGGATAAGTCATAAGCAACTTCTTCCTATCGCTCAGGACTGGGCAACCGGTGTACATGTCAACAAAGATTGTATATAATGAATGAATGGCGGTCTTTGCGTGTCTAGAATCTAGTCTTGTATAGAAAGAAGCTTGCACAAGAAAATGCTTTCGTTTGAAATTATGAATAAGAACTCTAGTACTCAAGACATCCTGCCAAAAGGAGATGTTCAAAAGATCAACAGAGGCAATAAATACATGTCACTATCAGCAAGCAAATACACAAGACAAGCTATAGAACGTGTCAATCAGGATAATGAGTCAATGACCACAAGAGATGAAATAGAGCAGCAGAAATGATTAACTCACCGCCTCTATCATAGTCCATGCTTTCTGCCATTGTTTCGCTTCAGGCAGCATAATTCAACCGCTGTCAACACATCAATCAGGCTCTTCAGTTCACTGCAGTCACAGTTCCTTAGATCACGAGATGTAGAAATCAAACACTGGCTGCATGATAGTCGGGAATGCAAGATGATCTACTCCTTTGCCGTTTTGATCACTCTGTGCTTGACGACTACCTCCCCAACAGCCAACCCAATCCATTCCCTTTCCAGAGAAATCTCCAAAGATGCGGTAGCCGAGTCCTCCTCCGTGTCAGAGAAAACGTTCCTCGAAGTAAAGAACTCCCGATGCCCCAGCTCGAGTATCTCCGCTGGGATCTCCTGCTCGCTGCTTTGGGCACGCAGCCTAGCAAACGCACGCAGGGCCTGAACCCGTCGTTGCTCCCGCTCTAGCAGGATCGCCTGGGCCAGACTACTCGACAGAATACGGCGTGCGTTCATTTTGACAAAGGCCTCTTTCAAGTGCTTGAATGGCAGGCAGACGAGGATGGCCGAGGTGGTCACGATCTCCGGGCGTTGCTTCTGTTCCTCCAGGGCCGCGAAGGAACCGAACTTGACCTCTGCCAGCTTGGGGTTGGGGAGAGAGGGCGTCGGAGGGGAGTGTAGGTATTCGGGAATCCGGTCCGGCATGCCTTTGCAGTGGGCCTGAGGGAATAAGGTGAAGTCGGCTTCCATGCGGCTGATGACAAAGTCCAACGCGGCGGTTAGCAGATGCGGAGCCCACTTGGTCTGGAGTTCGTCGTTGGCGTCGTTGACCTTGTTTGGCGTTGCCTGGTTGTCGGTGACTGGCTGATCGGCGGAGGAATTCTCAGGCTCTGCAAGCTGGGGAGCCGTGATGAGAAATTTGGATATGCAGAAGCCAAAGTAGAAAATCAATTCGATGTTGTCCCAGTTGATGGCTTCCACAATCAGCTTGATACCCGTTTCGACAATATCACGCCGCTGAAGGAAAGCCCCGGAGCTGGCGTAGCACAGGGCGAAATCCGCCAGTGCCGTGTTGATTGGATACGGAGACGACTTGATACTCTCTTCGGTGTACCCCAGACTGAAGAGGGTCATGGACCTGAGGCGTTTCTGATTCAAGAGGGCCAATCCGTACAAACTCTGAAGCGCAATTCCAAACGCCTTGACCAACAAGAAGTTCTCTCCGGCCATCGCTACTATTTCGGGTATTTCCTGCTTGGCTGCAGATGACTTCAAAATCGAGGCGAGAAGAGGACTACGGGCGACGAACACCTTGTGCGTGCGGATGGTAATCGGTGGGAAGTTGTCTTTGCCCGACTTCAATAGGATCCGGCAGTCGTGAAATTCCTCGCTGTCATAGAGGCGAAGGACATACGCGGCGAGGGGACCGTCGTCATACTCCGTAGCGGCTTCAGGAAGTTTCTTTGCGACTGGTTGCGGGACGCGATCAGCCTCAGGCTATGCCATGATCCCATTCACTCGATGAACTCACCTCCATTTTCATACAAAGGCCAATCACCGACAGGCTTAGAGCTCGTTCCCTTATCCTTCAACGGCCAGATTGTTGAAGTCACCTCCCCGTTCTTGCCGACTGGGTGTGGCGCATACGATGGCAAATCATGGCCGAACAAGCTGTACGCTCCATTGACATATCCTCTCCGCGGGGTGTACACGCAAGTACAACAATCTCCAGCGTGATGGACACAGCAACACGAGGGCCGACGTGGGCAGTCGCAATCGGACCGGGCCTTGTGGACACAGCATGCGGGATCAAATCGGCAGGTTGCCGTTCCATGAATCTGGCAGTAGGGCAGTTTCTTGGGGGCCGTGGAAGAGAGACTCACATCCCCGTGGATCCCACTTTGCACACTCGAAGCGCGGATTGTCTCTTCGGTGGTTGCCGCAATGGAAGGGGAATGTAAAGGCGCAGCGGAGCTTTGTGTGACAAAGGAGGTGTCATGGTAGGAGTGCGAAGCGTAGCCATCTAGAAGCGAATGATCAGGAGCTACATTCACCACAGATAACATTGGAACATTGAAAACTCACATTGACTCTGACTCTGAGCCTGCGCATGCTTCTTCCCCCAGGATGCCCCATCAACAATCAGTGGGAGGCGCAGCGTATCCACAGAAGACGCAGCGAGCGACTGCGACTGGGCAGCATCCGCAGCGTCAGCCGTACTCTTGTACGACGGAGGAGACTCGCTGCGACTAGGAGCGTTCGAGTCAGCCTGCGATGACTGCTTGTTCTTATTCTGTTTCTTCTTCTTCTTATAAGCCTTCTTCTTGGCCTTTTTGTTTTCTGCGGAGCCATCAAACTGCGGGAGCACCATCGACGCCATGAGGGGAACTGAGCAGCAGCTTCTGCACAGGGCAGATCTGCAGTTGGGATCTCGGTAGTCGAACGAAGGTTCGCTGGGGGATCTGGAGGTCTGAGGACAAGATGGCAAATCAGTGATGCAGATGGAGTAGCGCCTAAGCATAGCCTTTTCCCACTCTTTTTCCTTCTTTGTCGTTGGAAGGCAGTCAGGAAAAGGATGATGGAGATGTGTTTGTACTTAGGGATGTTTCCTATGAATGGAGCAGGAATTTGAAGAAGAGAGATTTATGAGGGGTATGGAAAGATAAAGTGAGAGTAATGTGTTGTGTTGATTGATGCATGAAGAAATCTCTTGTTCTGTTACCTACTGCTGGTCGCTATAGCGATGTCGTGTCTAGGACCTGGGACTGAGCTTCACCAACAGTGTTCTCAGCATAGTGATAAGGTGACCCTCTAACTCTACACATTGTTTTAAAACTAGTTTGTATCTTTCGTGTGTGAGGGATAGCTATGCCCTGTACTCACTACTTCTATTCTCTAAAGTACTAATCGGGAATGACATAGAAACATCAGGGCTGATATTTACACGTGATTCATCTCAGTGGAATAACGCTCACAGAGGTGAAGACAGACTCCTCGGTCTCCTAGGTTCTTCTCTTTACTTTCAGAAAACAGACCAGCTTCGGGTATCATACGCTTTCTACCGTCATCTAGTCACCCTTTTGTCTTGTTTCGTCTACATTGACAATGTACCTTAGTGTTAGTTCGATGCGGATGATGTCCAAAATGAAGAGGTATCTGAATTGATAGATGCAAAGACAGGCTATATATGAATAGTAACCCCAGTAAGCAAAGAAATAATCCCATTCGCCCAACATGAAAAGAACGCAGTTGGTATATAGTCATCGACGAAAAGAATCAACCTGAATCAAGAGGTATCGAGTACACAAGGAGATAAAAGGAGGGAAATTGTGAAATCCGAGATACTACGCAGACAAGAAGAAATAGGAGATATATGAGGGAATGTGAAGAGGTCTTCGGCAATGAAATAATACAGTTAAAACATTCCTCCTTCTATGGGAACATTGGGCGGCGGGTATTGTGGGACAGCCGGTGCCGGGGGCAGAGGGGCAGCGGCAGCAGCCATGGCTTGCTGCCGGGCCGTTGAGTTCAGATTACCGCCCTCGCTGGAGGCCTTGCGGAGCTTGTTGAGTCTGGACTTGGACCCCTTGTCGTTGTCGTCGGAGAAGATGCTATGTTCTTCTTGGGGGCCGCTGACTACCGAGGCCGGATGGTACGACTCGTGCTTCTCGCCCTTGAGAGCGCCCAGGATGGTCTGGGTGGTGGTCTGGCGGCGTCGTCGTGGGTTCATAGGCGGGATTGGGGGCGTCTCCATGCCGTTACTCAAGCTTGCGCCTGGGGGAAGACCCACGGTCGGTACATTGGATGTGCATGACACAAAAGTGGGTTCGGAGATCTGAGTCTTGTCAATGACCCGCTTTTGAAGGCCGCCATGGCCTGGGGCTCGCTGGGGCAGAGCATGGGCGGCGGTTGCATGGGTGGGTAGAGATGTCGTGGAAGGATTGGGGGTCATTTCCTGTAGAGGTGGTGTGGTATTGGCGGAATACGGAGCGATTGGAGACGGCCGAGGGGACACTCCGATCATTGAAGGGTTGCTGGAGGGCGCGGGAACAGGAGGTCGATCAAAGTAGCCCGATGTGGCAGACCGACTCCCGCTGCGGTATCGTCCAGATGCGGCTGACGAGCAACGATCGTAGGATGTCGAACGATCATGGACGTCTACCGATGGGCGTGTGGAAGATGGAACCGAAGGGGCGGCTCGCTGGTCAAAGTGCGGGAACGGCTCTGGGGAGCCAGCAGCATCTTCTTCCAGTATTCCCAGATCATCGCGATCGCGGTATCGTGTTCGGCTCTTGGAGCGGCCAGAGGCGTCTGAGCTCGAACGATCCCTCTGCGACCTCATGCTTGAAGGCGGCGAGACGCCACGGCTGCGGCTCGATTCGCGGGAGTCTTCGTGACTGCTGCGGCCAAAGGCCGCCACTCTGGATCGAACAGACCTCTCTCCGGCGATCTGCGGTGAGCTGGTGTTGGAGTGCTTGCTGAAGCTGAAGGACATCTTCTCATCCTCCTCTCGCCAGGGGTCGTCCGGTACCAAGGATGGAGTGGATGCGCTGGCGAGACCCAGCGTCTTGGCATTTTTCGGGTCTTGTCTGCTGAAGAAGGGATGTTTGGGGTTCTTGCTCTTCAAAAGCGCAAATGCGTTGCCAGGCTTTGTTTGAGGGGGGTAGTCTGGTGTTTGACGCCCGGAGATCGGGCTAGCTGATCGACTGTCGCTTTCAGCGAACCCTCTCAGCTTTTCCTGCACCCTCCTGCGCCGTTCCGCGAGCTCGATCTCGAATTCTTCCCGCTCCCGTTGGGTCTCGGTGCTTCCTTGACGTCTATGCTTCGATTTCGATTCATCTTCCCAAGAAGGTACGTTGGAGTTGTCCTGTGAGTCCCTCGAGCTGTTTCCGTCCGTGGACGCGCGCTGAGAGTACCAATCGGCCGTATCCGAGCCGTTGGCCACGGATCTATCAACCTCGTCGTCGTTGGGTTTTGGTGGGAAGGCAGGAGAGTGCGGTACGTGGAATGACGAGCGATCGCTGTCACGTCGGAGGTGGGTGCGAATCAGACCACTTAGTCCCAGCCCCGAGGGTCCGAGGGTGGGTGAGTCGGGCTTCTCAGGGAGAACATTGCTGTGATCCGCAACGCTTCCTCTTTCCGATGCTTCATTCTCAGCAATAGGCTTCAAATCGCCGAGATCGGAGAACCGAACTTCAGGCAGAATGCTTTGATGTTCTTCGGGGGGAGTTGCAGCCTTGGATGGTGGGCTAGACCGGAAAGCAGGGTGCACAGCGTCAATAGCAGCCGCAACGTCCCTTGCATTGAATTCATCATCTTCATCGTCAGACGCATCGGGACTGGGGTTTGCGAAAAACGTGCCACTTGCAGGGCCGGCAGGAGAAGCTTCGATGCTCGGGGCAATCGAATGGTTCGCTGCACGATGAGACTCGCTGTAATGAGAGGAGGCAGACTCAGGTCTGGACCAGCCGCTCGTGTTTGAAAAGCCCCGGGATCGTCCAATGCGTTCCTGTGGAGTCATCTGACCGGGAGGTGATGGAGGTCGTCGAAGGGGTGGTGTGCTCCTACCCTGGTGCATCTGCAGCTGACGTCGCGTAAACTGATTCTCATCAAAAGAGGTTTGAGGCTTGTTGAAGAGGCCCATCGCCGTAGCTTTCCCATGATCTTCCGGTTGCAAGGCGGCCGCCAATGTTCCTAGTTCTTCATTCTCGCTGACAGGCGGACTCAGTGGCGGTACTCCATAGGCGGAAGTCAGTTGCGACTTTGGTACCTTGGGGTCGCTGTCATTGCTCGACAATTTTGGCGACGTGGCTGAGGATGGAGGGCTGGTCGGACGGGAAGTCTCTGGTGTTGGCTCAGTGATCCCCAGATTCTGGAGGCGGTCACGCAGATTGGTCGCGCTCCTGGAGTACGTCCGGGTAAGAAGAGGCAATTCTGGCGTACCCGCACGTTGGCGACTCAGACTTTCTAGGCGGTGCAGCGTCGTGTTCTGCTGGTTCTGTGCGGATTGTGCCAGACCTTGCCCATAGAGACGTCGAGATTTAAACGAGCCACGTTCAGCGGGCATGGACCCTATGAATCCTGGCTTGGAATTCTCGCCAGCACCACTAGTCCCTGTGGAAGATGGTTCTTCATCGATCGAGGTAGCTGCCGTTGACGTGCGACCATAGGCGGTAAGGCCCGATGCGGTTGAGGACGATGTTGTTCGTTGCATGGACGACATGCTTGATAGACCATCCTCCGATTCTTGGGCTGGAGACTCGTGCTGATTCTCCCTGGCTGCGCGCTCCTCGTCCTTTTCCTTCAGCCTCAAGCGCTGGAAAGCAGACATAGACAGGTCGTGCTCATAAAGGGCGCGTCCCAACGGTGCTCGACCCGATTCGGAGCCCGAACCATTCGCTGTCTTGGTCGGGATCTTGTAAACCTTCTGCCGTCCACCAAATAGATTGTTGCCCTCGGTTCGCCGGGCCCGGCTCATGATACTGCCATTGTGCGAACGATCGTCATCGGTCCCATAGCCACCGTCGCCGCCGGAGACGAACGAATCGGTACGGCCCAGGTTGGTCGATGACCTACCATCTATAGACGCCTCGTCAATGTCTGCCAAAAGGTTGGGACTGTGCCCGAAAAGATTCAATCGGGAAGCGCGCTTGGGGAAGAGGACGCTATCGTCACTCGCTTTGCCGATCAATGAGTCGGGGTCATCCTGTTCTCGCAGCATGCTGAAACGTGCGGACAGCTTCGGCATCAGCAAGCTGGTGCGAAAGTCATCCGTGGATGGCAGGGCATTTGCGAGGTCGAGCTCCGGTTTTTCTTCTTGTTCTTTTTTGCTTTTCCATGATAACTTGGAGGTCAACGATGTCGGTACGCTTGGTACGCTCGGTACGCTCGGTACGCTCTCCAGGTTCACGCCATCCTCCTTTACTTTCTCCTTTCTGCTTTTCCGAAATCGATTCATGGTTAGGTCGTAAGGTACGGATTTTGGTGGTAGGCGAAAGTATCCGTCCGAGGAGGGCTCGCTGATCTTCGCACAATCAAGAGTGGCCACTCGATCGAAAGATGGTATGACCCGCTACGCCGTCAATGGTTACGAGTCAGAAATGAAGCCATCGACTGTTGATAACACTGCACAGATAGAGAAAATGCGAGGAATTGATAAAACGGCGGGCAAGCAATGACATACAGAATATTGAGAAACAGAAAGTGATGAAAACGAGAGGAGAGATATCAATGTATCACGATCATGAATTCATCCCCTGCGCATACAATGTCGAACTCCGCAGCTGCGAATGGGTCGCTCTCAAAATAGCCAATTTAGATAGGGATGGGCTGAGCTATCGACAGACGGGGCGAGAGGGGTGTCACGAAGCAGGTGAAGAATCCTAGGTAGGATGGAGCTGGTCGAAGTCGACTAATGGGGAGCCTGCATAAGATGGTTGAATGTGGCTGCAATGCAATGTTGAGGGTGGCGGGAGGTATTTGGTTGGTTGTACAGTTTGACGTCTACAGTGGAGGAGAGGACCAAAGAGAGCGAAAGGATGGGTCAGGAACAATTGATTCGATTCGAGCAGTTGGTGATCAATTGGAGATATCAGAAGTGTGTGCCAACGGGATTGATGAATGAGAGACAGAAGTTGGATACGAAGGACGCTGGAATTGTGATCAGTTAACTCATCGAGAGCGATCAAGTCCAAGTCGAAGAATGGAAAAGGGAAGGGGGAAAAGGCAAAGTAATAATTGTCATGCGTCCAGACAATTTTATTTGATTATTATTATTCTTCTTTGCTCGGTATTTTTCTAGATTATTTGCTAATTAATGGATGGGACGAAGAGAAAAAAAATAAAAAAATAAAAGGATCTGGGTCCGATCGTCCAAGATACTTCCTCTTTGCACCGTTTTCTCTTTTGTGTCTTGTTCTTCTCTTCTGTTCGCGAGTGTTCCAGCGCCTAAGGATCTAGCTTAGGACTTTGCTCAGTACTAGTCTGCGTTAGTGTTCAGGTGTGCTTAATGATAGTACGCCAAATAATTCCTGGGTCCCATTAGTGACACTGGTGAGTGTTTGATTGGTAGGGATCGGCTGAGAGATCAAATTTTGATGCTGAAGTAGAAGAACACCTCCACTCGATGAGCGCAGAATCAGTTATGAACATTGCTTTTTGATGCCTCACGACCTGATTTTACCTACATTGAACAGCCTTATTATTCCCGAGGTACATGCCCCTGGTACGACAGCCATCATACCTTATTCATTTCGACCACAGGAACGCAAGATATAAACTGCTGAGAAACCATGGGTGACCTCCAGGATACACTACGGTACTTCATACTAGCGCCGAGCGTCCCTTGCAGGTCCCGCACACAATAGTCCAATCGGATGCTGCAATAACAGCGGGGATGAGAGGTGTTTCAGGTACCATACAGTATGGATTGTTTTGATACACAATTAAGGTATGGAAATATGAATCCGTAATATTCGTCCTGTTTTCACAGCAGGGGGATTTTTCTGCTGGTCCCTGCTTATCTTGGTCCGGAGTCATGATGCTTACATGGATGATGGAACGAGATTTATTCGATAATTAGGTTTGTCGCAGTTCATGGAATATAGATTCGTTCAACCACATGGACAAATCTGGTCCTTTCCACGGGATGTGGGCCGATCTGGGGCTAGGAGTGAGGAGTCAGGACGAAGGCTGAGCTGGAGCCTCAGTGAAGAACAATTGGAAACTGGAGGACTGCATGAGGATGGATCTCAGTATCCCATCAGTCCTGCATACTCAGTCTCAGTATGGATTCGTCAATGAACAGCCTACAGCCTGTCTACTCGATGTCTTCAAATCCAAGGTTGTACGATATGCATGGTAAGCGCTCTGTGAACTGTCCATGTGTTTGGTCCTCGACGACATTCAGATACACTTGCACTAGGGAGGAGACACTCCATAATGATCTCACAATCAGAGCTCAGGTTGTGGCTCTACTCTGGATTCTCATGAAAGAACATCGGATTTGAACACTGACTCTGTTGGTGCTAGGAGAGTTACTAAATTCCCGGTTTTCCCCCATCTTGATAACATCAAGTAGACGTCATCACTCGCTTGAGAACTAAGTTTGACCAGAGATATGAGAGGTGTTAGATTGTCCCATATAGACTGGTAACAAAGTTGTACAGAAAACCAGATAATCTACTCTGTAGTGAACAATGTCAACTGTATGCCTCAAATCTAACAAACTCCAAATGTGAAAGCAATGTTCTCCGTGGACCCAAAGGCTTGAAGCAGAGTTTTAACATCAGACGAGTCGACGACGCAATAATATCACAGTTACTCTCCGAGTCACAGGGTTCCGACGTATCACACTTCATTTCATGTGTGGTCTTGCATAGGCCCACAGGTCATCCCGGCCATAGGACGCTGCAAATAATGGAAGTATCCAGATTTTAGCGAGATGAGCATGTCTAAACGAGGACCATCTCACCATCCGAGCTTCGAAGATCGTGGTTCCTGCTTGAGAGCATCTGTCTAGTCACGAGTGACCATCCTACGACGATCACTGAACCACTCCGTCGGATGATGGAATGAAATGAACCTGTTAATCGCAACAGTGAACGGAAACAGCAAGGAAATATCGAGGACTGTCCATCAGTGCAGTATCGCTGTGACCATGAACAATACCTGGGTAACGCCACGGATTGTTTCCAATCGGAAAATCCTTCATAATTGGTGTACTGGCAGGCTGACAGCCGTTGGCAAGGTAAATTACCGGTCCTTAGCATCAAACCTTGCGAACTTGCGAAGTCCTGGATGGATTGGCTCGTACGGAACTTCTAAGCTTGAGCGGCAGGAGTTGGAGACCTCCCTTGGTGCCCAATAGCAATTATTACTGAATCCTTCGGGGGCCTGTGGCTGTGGGACATTGTCACAGGCCAGCTTAGTGTGGTTTGAGTGGTGCTGGTACAGTACCAGATATACAAGACGCGACTGTATTGTTGAGTTTGCCAAACGGGTGGATGCCCCTGACTAGTACTAGAATGGATAAGTGGTATTCCCACGCAGCCTTGACAGACCCAATACTAAGGTACCTTAGATTCAATAATAATTTACAGATACAGCTCGATCTCCAGTCAGGTCTGTCTCTTGTGTGCTTCCTTTCGTACGGAGTATGTGATAAAGGTTAGACTTGATTAAGCAAGCCTGTGGATTGTAGGGTCATTCATTGTGCTAAGTACATTCCAGCAGAAACAATGAGGTTCTCCCTCTTGAAACTCTGTAGTCAAACATTCTCAGTCCCCCAGGCCTGGACCTTTCGGGTTTTTGGGTCCTTCATTAAACCGTCTCCTCATCAGATCATCATTGGTCGCCTTCCTCAAGATCATTATCCAGACTCCACCACGATATTATTAAGGTGTAAAGGCTGGAACTCAACATCTCGCTATCTACGGAGTACGGAGTCTCTACCCCATGTCTCACAATCAAGATGCAGGAATGCATCGTTGAACGTGAATCAAGCGAGGCGTAGCCGACGTCTAGTCTCTACTCTCTAGTCAGCGACCAAGCTTTGCGTAAATGATTCAATATAGACTCCCAGTTTCAACTTTCAATCCTTTTAGAGGCGTCGTTTCATCGAAGTATCAAACTCCTGAGGTAGTCCACCAAGGAATCATAATCACCATCTTTAATCTGTGCATTTTGGATGTAGCTTCCCATTGGCTCCTGTCCCTACGTCACCAGTGCACTTAAAGTAAGACATCTAATCCGGTTTAATTAAGATCAGTCGCTTGTCAGCCTGAAGCGACAACTGGGGATGTTCGGTGTGGTGTGGATATTCGAACGAGTTCAACTGTCAATAAAGGGTTTCTGAGACTTTCATGGTAATATCCATTCTGTGATAAACAAATCCCTTACTGAATGATGAAATTCGCCAATTAGTGGGGAGTGTTGATACTTCTACTCTTCTTGGTTGTCAACGGTGACGGATTGCGTTGCTGCTACCACTGATATATACTCCGTAACCAAGGGTAGATGGGAGGTATATACAGCACCCGTACACCAACAAGAGGCGAACGTCTTTTCTTTGATGAACTCTGATGTTAATTGATTCTAATGAGCTCTCCATGCCTGATGCGATGAACTAGGAGTATATCAACCTGCAATGCAATGAAGCCTCCAGCTCAAAACAATCGATAGTGCCAAGTCGATGACGCAATAGAACACCACCACAATTATCAATCCACATTGCACCCCCATTGCACCCACTTCTCTCGACAATCAGCTCCAAATAGTAATCCTCTACTTTACAAGCTATCTAGACACGTACCTTTTGTCAATAAACCACCGATACCCCTTGCACAATGCAAGTCCTCCTCCTCGGCGGCCACGGCAAGGTAGCCCAGAAACTAACCCCCCTCCTCCTCGCCCGCGCCTGGAACGTCACCAGCGTTATCCGCAACGCCGAACACGAGAACGAGATCCTCGCCCTGGGAAAAGGCAAAGGCGCAAGAGGCAAACTCTCCGTTCTCCTATCCAGCCTGGAGGACGTGAAAAGCGACGCCGACGCGAAGAAGATCATTGACGCCGTGTCCCCGGATTATGTAGTTTGGTCGGCCGGTATTCATCCACCCTAGTGGAACGTCCACCGCGGCAGGTGATTGTGATTGACTGACCGAATAAACCACAGGAGCCGGAGGCAAAGGCGGCCCCGAGCGGACCTTCGCCATCGACGAACGGGCCGCAAAGCACTTCCTTGCTGCGTCGTTCGCGTCGCCCCGCGTCACCAAGTTCCTGCTCGTCTCGTGGTTGGGTAGTCGACGGGTCCAGCCCAGCTGGATGTCAGATGAGGATTGGGCGGCTATTCAGAAGGTGTTTAATAATGTTCTTCCTACGTATGCCAAGGCCAAGCTCGAGGCGGACGAGTACATGACTGCGTTGGCGGCGCGGCGCAAGCAGGCCGGTGGGCCGAAGTTGCAGGCGATCTGTCTGCGGCCGGGGACGTTGACTGATGAGCCTGCGACGGGACGGGTGGCGCTGGGAAAGACGAGGGGGCAGGGGAAGGTGACGAGGGAGGATGTCGCCAGGGTGGCGGATCAGCTGCTGGCTAGGGCGGATACGGAGGGTTGGTATGATTTGCTGAATGGGGAGGAGCCGATAGAGGAGGCTGTTGAACGAGTAGCGCGGGAAAAAGTGGACGCCGTTGATGGGGAGGATGTTGATGGCATGGTGAAGCGCTTCTTCTCGTGATCCTGCATCTTACAGGGTTGCCGCTATAAAGTGGAACTACGATTTCGGATTGTCATGAAGGTGGCCCCATATCTATCAATGTTCGTTATATACGTGACTTTACAGCTTAGCCTTGGGAGCAGAGGCCCCTAGAGCCTTGCTGGCATCCTCCTTGGCCTGCTTCTTGAGAACCCGTCGCAGGATTTTCCCACTCGGACTCTTGGGGATCTCGTCCACGAATCTCACACCCCCACGCAGCCGCTTGTGGTATGCAACCTTGCTATCCAGCCACTGGACGATCCTCGTGGCTTCCTCCTCGGCAGTGATGTTCGAGTTCTTGCTCTTCGCGCTTCGCACAATGTAAGCAAGTGGCACTTCGGTTCCGTGTGCTTCGCTCTCCACACCAAGCACAGCGACATCATCGACCGCCGCGTTGTCTACCAGAATTCCTTCCAGCTCCGCCGGAGCGACCTGGAAGCCCTTGTACTTGATGAGCTCCTTGACACGATCTGTGATATAGAAGTTGTTATCCTTGTCTTGGTAGCCCACGTCTCCCGTCCGGAACCATCCGTCCTTGGAAAGGCAGTTGGCCGTCGCCTCCGTGTTGTTGTGGTAGCCCAGGAAAACGTTGGGTCCGCGCAGGTACAGCTCGCCCACCTCGCCCACAGGCACTTCGCGAGGTTCGGACCCATCTTCAGGCATGGTCATATACTTGGCTTCCATGTTGGGAAGCAACTTGCCCACGGAACCAATGCTTGTGCGCCACTCTCCCCATGGCTGGGTGTGGGTAGTTGGACTGGTCTCGCTGAGACCGTATCCCTGCTTGATACCGGTCTTAATACGTTTATAAACAGTCTCGACAAGCTCCTGCGTGAGTGGTGCGGCACCAGAGTTCATCATACGGAGACTGGACAGATCGTACTTGTCGACAATAGGATGCTTGCCGAGCAACAGTACGACCGGAGGCACCACGTAGCTGAATGTGATACGGTAATTCTGCACATGGGCACACCACTTCTCGATGTCGAACTTTGGCATGACGTATAGCTCGTAGCCTTGGTAGATGGTCTGGTGGACCAGGCAGGTCAAACCTGAAGCCTCTGTCAGTATAACAGGTCACAAGACGTCATGCAACCGCAGGACTGACCGTAGATGTGGTAAAAGGGAAGGAAAGCCAAAATCCGATCTCCCTTTCCATCTGTGCCACCAATCCAACTCAGCTGCTTATCCTCTCCTGACGCAAGTTGGAGGGAATTGGCGACAATGTTCGTATGACTCAGCATGACTCCCTTGGGGACACCAGTAGTCCCGGACGAATAGACCAGGAATGACAGATCCGTTGCAGGATTGATTTTGGTCTTGCGGTACCTAGTTGCCCCCGAAATGTTCCTGATCGAACTGAAATGCTTAAACTTGGCTTGCGGGTCGCGCTCATCGCCGATGAGGATAATGCGGTCTTCAGTGATCCCTGCCTGCTTTGCAGCCTCCGTGGCGACTGGTAGCAGCGCCATCTGAGTGATGAGAGCCTTAGCACCCGCGTTCTTCAACTGAAAGGCCAGCTCCTCTACGGTGTACGCGGGATTCGCTGGAGATACCACACCCCCAGCCCAGTGAGTCCCCCATGTCACAGCCGGTGTATCGATGCAGTTGGGTGTGAAGAGCGCAAGCACATCTCCCTTCTTCCAGTCCAGGAGGGCCTTCAGGCCCTTGCCAAATGTGAGCGCCGTCTCTTTTACATCTTTGTAGGTATATTGTCGTCTTGTGTCGGCGTCTATGTAGATGACTGTTTAGAGTTAGTTTTCAGGTCGGTGCCTGGAAAGAACAAGGGATACACAAACCCTTGTCATCCGGAAAAGGCCGGTCCTTCCTCTCAAAGAGAAAGGTCCAGAGGTCGACATTGGGAATGTCTATCGAAGGGTACGGTGAGGAGACGGGCATGATGACTAGAAGATGCGGGGAAGTGTAGACAGAGGAGATTAGAACCGGATGACTGAAATGTCAATAGGACGAGTGTGAACGTGACTGTAGAGTTCAACAGGAACAATCGCAGACTTTAGCAGAGATAAAGAAGAGACAAGGGCACACCAGACGACACTCTCTGATATGGCGATGGATAATAACCTTGGAACTACTCATCGACACCCGGCTCACTGCCTCGGTATCCTCGCTGTTAAGGGCGCCAATACCCGAGATGCGGAGACTCTACATCGGCCATCAGCGGCAATGAAGGCCAATTACTGATAGACCTGAGTAAGGTAACAGCCATGCGAGTCTTCCAAACAGCTTTAGATAGAATTAGTCGCTTGACGAAGGAACCCATTCATCTATCCAAGTTGATAAATAGAACATCACTACCGGATCTCTCGGTATTTGCATCGGTAGGGCTCACAGCCTTTTGCCCCATTGGGATTATGTTGTCTGGTAAGTGGGGAACTGGGGGAACATGGGATGACTAAGAAAGCAACAATTATTGGGCGGGATATCGATTTGTGGAAGGATATCCCTCTTCTAGGTAGACTAGATCACTAGATACTCCCTGAAATCCCAACACAACATTACATTACTATCAGGACGAGTATCTCTTCATGAGTCCTTACAAACAAAGGGTATTTAGAGAGGTACGGTACATGTTCAGGGACTGACAGCAGCAGAGTGTACTGTTTAGCATACAGTGATAGACATCTATGCAACCCTTCCATATCAGACAATCTCAAGTCTCTTCCTTCGAATCGACAGTGCAGTCAGATCATCAGACTTCCTCAGTCAAACCTCCTGTCGCAGTCTAGTCTGCTTAAAACCATTTGAAGCATTCCCAACTGACAGTGTGACAGGGCATTTTGACGTTCCCCGCCATCGCTTGGCGGGCCAATCAAAACGCACCAAACCCCATCGCGAAAGGGATATAAACCACTTTAATCTGTTCCCAAGTGCCTTCGGGCATTTGGTCAATTTGAAACGATACAGAGAAGATTAGCATGGCCCCTGCACTAAGGATGACACGCTCAATCAAAGAGAAGCTACCAGTTTTTTTTTCTACTTCCAGACCTTATCTGGAGGTGTTGAGTTTCCTGCAGCTTCTGCGTGAGCGGAGAGGTCCTTGGTTCGAGACAGGCCTGAGCCTTTTTTTCCCTCTGTTTTTTTTTTTTTATATGTCTTCTAGACTCGACCTTCAAACTCGGACAGACAGTATGTCAAAATTCCATGCCTCATCGTAACATCGCTCTCTAGCTATGCATATATAATGCTGAAACATAGCAATGTAGGTCTAATACATGATCTCGAAATTAAAAAGGGAAGAAAAGATGCACCCCTACATCAGGCTCGTCCGCCCACCAATCTCCCGACCTGCTTCACCATTCGGCATTTCGCCATTACGTCCCTCCACGAACTCACTGTAGATGGCCTGCAACCGCCTGCGCTCATTCACGCTGAGTGAGCAGCGTGTGGTAGAAAGGGACCGCTCCATGTGTTCCCACCGGACCACGATCTCCTCGCGCGGTGCTTCTTCTGTGGCCCCATTGGTGGCTGGGGCGGCAGTGCTTGTCCCCTGCTCGATCTGGCGTTGCCGACGTCGAGCGTTCTTGATGGCTTCGATTCTGGCAGCGACGACGGCTGGTGGGGGCAGAGAGACGGCGCCAGCTCTTTGCTCCGACGTCGAGTACAGGAACTGGATGAATGACTTGCCGCTGGTGCTCGATGTAGGCTTGGCGCTGCTCTTTATTGTTGCTTTGTCGGTTGTTCCCGAATGGTCGCCAAGTGCATCGTGAACAGCTTCTAGATGGGCATTATACACGACGGCTTGCAAATCAGCTCCAGAGAAGCCCTCGGTTCTTGCAGCTATTTCGTCCATACGAGCAACAACCTCGGCGTCCATCACAAGCTTTGTACTCACAGCTCGAATGATATCGACCCGGTCCGAATGACTTGGCATGTCGCAGAGCAGAGACTTGTCCAATCGTCCGGGGCGGAGCAACGCAGGGTCAATCAGGTCGGGCCGAGACGTGGCAGCGAGAACATACACGCCTGAAAGACCTTCCGCACCATCCATCTGTGTGAGAAGCTGGTTGACAACACGATCCGTGACGCCGGTGGAGTCGTGGCCACGCTTGGGAGCAATACTGTCGAATTCATCAAAGAAGAGAATGCACGGCCGTGCAGCCTGGGCTCGTTCAAACAGGTCACGCACACTCTTTTCACTTGCACCGATATACTTGTTCAGGATTTCGGGACCCTTGACGCTGATGAAGTTCAGGCCACATTCGCCCGCTATCGCACTAGCCAGAAGCGTCTTCCCGCATCCCGGAAAGCCGTACAGAAGCAAGCCTGAACGCAAACGCAGAGGACACTGCGCGAAGATAGGCGCATACTTGGTCGGGTACTGCAAGGTCTCCAACAGCATCTTCCGGGTTTCGTGCAGACCACCAATAGCTGAGAATGTCGTGGTAGAGGAGGTGAGCGTGACATTGCGCAGAGATGCCGGAGTGAACCCTTTGATCGCATTCTCAAAGTCCTCAGCACCCAGAGTGACTGCTTTGGATGCAGCCAGAGGGTCTTGAACGGACCGTATCAGAGCCTCATTCCGTGCCCGAGCGACAAGCAAGACCAGATCGCCGGGCATGTATCCATCTGTCTTCCCAGCCAGATCCAGGAAGTCGAGGTCTCGTGCTAGAATAAAGCCATCTGCTCCAGCGGAGCTCAGACGGCTTCCAGGGTTCGAAGGATCCAACCAGGAGTCTTGAGTGGACGTGCTCGCCGTTCGCGCATGACCATTGGCAAGGCTGGTGGAGGGTCGATCATGACTCGTCAGCTTCTCAAGCACTTTGCGCCGTCCTTCCTTGTCAGGCGCTCTTAGATGGATGATCTCTCGGACGACATGGCCCCCGATGATGACGTTGTTCAACGACTCTTTCGATTGTGCGGTCGCTAGCAGCACCACAGAAGAGTTCATTGAGCAGTATTCTCGCACCATCGAACAGATTACCTCACTGTTTTGACGGCTGCGACCATTGTCTCCTCCTACCTGCAGCTCAGTTTCCACCGGGCATAGCTTATCAAGATCGTCCAGGATCACAACGGACTGCCCGCCAAGACGAGCACACCATGAAGCAGACATGAACAGGCGATTGAGGGTCTCCTTGATGTTCGAGATTCGAGTTTCATCAGTGACAAGTTTACGGCAAGAGAAATATTTCACGTTGAACAAGTGGTCTTTTCGCAGACGATGTGCCAGCAAATGCGTGAGCGCTGTCTTTCCTGACCCGAGACCGCCCGTCACCAAGACAGAAGTTGATTTGGTCAAGTTATCAAGGGACTGAGAAATAACCTGGTCGATACCAACCAGCTCGGGGATACTGCTGGGAAGAGGCTCCTCGGTGGGTAACGATAATTGGCCTTGTTCAGCAGGCCTGGGAATCTCAGCTTGCACCTCCAGCGATAGCTTCGCTTCGGACCCCAAAACCCATCCGAGCATCTGTTTGGGGCCGTCAGAACTGCTTTTCAAGGGAGGATCGAATCGGACAATAGCGCCATCGAACGCGGACACCGTTTGATTTTCGAATCTTGGTAAAATCATACCGTCGGTTAAAGGGCCAGACAACAGCCCTTTATCCGTCCCGGTGCTACCATAAATCACTTTGATACGCTCAAGCAACGCATCCCTGGCTGCTGCGGTGTCAGCGCCAAATTTGAGCCCGTCCTTTTTCTTAGTAGAATCAGACATGAAAGGGTAGATCTTAAGCGTCCTGACTATAGACCGTTGCAACTGCGGAGGAGCTGCTTCAACACGAATAATGCCCCCAACCATACCTTCAGCGGCCAGCGCGGAGCATAGCGGAGTGGACATGGCGATATGCTGACTGTCTGGAGAGTCTACCCAAGGGGCTAACCTAGCCACCAGTTTTGTCGCCGGTGCCCCTGCTTCGCTTGCCTTCTGCTCCGCTTGGTTCATCTGTTGTTGGGGATCCGGTGGCGCCTTTAATCCCGCGGGTTGGACGACAGTAACGCAGACCCAGCTGGCCCCACGAAGCTCACTTGTTGCAAGCATGTCAGGGTCGAGCCACACGCGGAAGCCCTCATTGGCATCATCCTCGAATTCTCCTTCGAAGTACGGCTCAACCAATCGGCGATCCACTCCTCGGAAAAAGAGAGCGCCTCTACTTGTCGAGTCGGAGTGGCCGCTCTTTGGTCGCACCGTGCTTCCACTACTTCTCCCACCGACGCTTTTCCTGCTGCTGCCATTCACGCTTCGGCTATCGCCCCTTGGACCTCTTGAGGTAGTTTTAGGGCGTACCTTTGGCGCAACAATAACTTCTGCATCAGGTGCTATTTTCGCAAACGGTGATGTGTTCGGTGGTGCGGGAGTAAGCGAGGTAATGACAATGTTAGCGGTGGATGTCGGAGAAAGGTGCAGCGCAAGGGGATGCATGTGCTCTGACTGGGCCGAGCTGTACGTAGGATTAGGGAGGGCGCGGATTTGCGACAGGAGATTGAGCTCCAGGAAATTCGCATGAAGCTCAATAACTAAAAACAACGTTTGTCAGCTGATGTGATCATTCAGTCTCACATGGAGGGCAGCGCATACTCTCCCAATCTTCCGGAGTTAATGGCTCGATATTAATGGTGTGAGCGACTGGCGGATCAAGGTGAATGTATATCCCAACCTGGATGCGCGTGAGAAACCCGTGGTAACCAGAGTCTCCAAGAGAGGGACTTACCTTCTGCCCTTCTGAGAGGCCCAGAACTCTTCCGAACGTGGTATCTAGCTCAACAGTAGAGACGTCCAGCTCTCTCGTAGATCCACTATTAATTCCTTCACGACCAACGACAGGTGCGAGCTTTCGCTTGCTCGGCATTCCCGTCCATCCTAGGTAACATGATCGCTGCGCCGAGTTGCTGTTGGCCCTCCCCGAAGCGGGACGATATTGTAGCTCGACTATGACATTCTGTGCTGCCTAGAAACAGAATTAGATGCTTGTAAATCGAAATCAAGAGTCCCACGGGATGGCGACGCACCGTGTTGGCATTGACCAGCAGTGCGACAAGTGATGGAGGCAAGTTCACTAGACAGTTCTTCAAAGGTACGAGTGCGACTTCCGCTGTGCTGGAGGGTTTTCTGGGCGCCATTTTTCGGCGCTGATACTCAAAACCCTGCTGTGCAAAAGGATTAGGAGAGAAGTTTCACGATGTCTGGAGGAAGAGAAACATCGACAACCGACAGATAGCATCTCCCCGGACTTCATTGACTCCGCAAATCAAATGCCCGCCCTGCGCCGTTCGCCGAGTCGGTCCGCCTCATGCATTTCGGACCGAGACATTTTCCGTTCCGCCCCACGTGTCATTGGGACTAGTCCATTCCTAGACTAGTGCAATTTGAGGAATGGAAACGCGTCTCTTTCGCGTCGCGACGTGTTTTGCGCCGAAAAGCTGCGGGCGCCAAAGCTCCACTAACGAAAGTACACTAAGCTACCAGCCAACCTCACACCTCTAGAGTCCTTGATTTCTTCTTCTCTGGTTGATGGGAATCTGATCTTGTCGTCAACTGCACTAATTTGCCAGCTCAAGGTCAATTGAATTGGCTTGCTCGATTGCCTCACTATGGCTCTCCTTCAGTACCCTCCGCCAGTCGACTATGCGGCGCAATTGAACGCCTTCAAAGACTTTTTACAGCATTTCAAAACCTTTGAATCTGCTTCCGAAGCTGCTGCGACGCAGGCGATTGAAGATCTTCACATCGACGGCGATGCTACCAGCGATGAGTACGACTTTATGGACGATGTGGAAAACGAGAACGGGGCACAAGGGGCCGGAACACGCCGCGGGCGTCGAGAACCGAAGCTCAAGTACATGCAGATCCTGCAGGACATAGCAGATCGCGAACGGACAAACATTCTGATTGAATTGGATGACTTGGCTACAGTAAGTGTCCGGGATCTCTAGGTTGTGAGGCAGTACCTAATCCTGTGTGCTAGTTCGAGAAATCCCTGCCGGAGGACACAGATTTGAAGCTCGTCGAGTCCATACAACGGAATACCAAGCGCTACATCGATGTTTTCTCTGATGCGGTCGATGCTGTTATGCCGAAAGAGACGAAAGAAATCACGTATGCTCAGTGGACTGTACTTTGAAAGAATGCTCCAGCTAACGGCCTACAGCTTCAAGGACGATGTTCTGGATGTCATCATGTCGCAACGTGAAAAGCGAAACGAGGCCATGGCGATGGCTGCGGAGGCCGATATGGATGCGGCTGCGGCTCCGTCGATGTTTCCTCCTGAGTTGACTCGTCGATACACCCTCAATTTCAAGCCGGTTACTCCGTCAGGGTCGAGCACCGACCGGGACTCCAAGGCTCTTGCAGTCCGCAATGTGCGAGCAGAACACCTGGGCAGTCTTATCACGGTCCGCGGCATCACAACTCGTGTCTCAGACGTCAAACCATCAGTCCAGATCAACGCCTATACTTGCGATCGGTGTGGATGTGAAGTGTTTCAGCCGGTTACCACAAAACAATTTCTTCCTATGACTGAGTGCTTGTCTGAAGAGTGCAAGCAGAACAACTCGAAGGGACAATTGTTTCTTTCCACTCGTGCTTCAAAATTCGTTCCCTTCCAGGAGGTCAAGATTCAAGAAATGGCAGATCAGGTTCCTGTTGGTCATATTCCACGGACACTAACCATTCACTGCCACGGAAGTCTAACGCGACAGCTCAACCCTGGAGATGTTGTTGACGTTGCCGGCATCTTCCTTCCCACACCTTACACGGGGTTTAGGGCCATCCGTGCGGGTCTCTTAACCGACACATACATGGAAGCTCAGCACATCACACATCACAAGAAGTCTTACAATGATCTGACGATGGACAGTCGGACGCTCCGGAAGATTGAACAATATCAAAAGTCTGGAAATATGTACGAGTACCTGTCTCGTTCCATTGCTCCCGAGATTTACGGCCATCTCGATGTGAAGAAAGCCTTGCTTCTTCTGCTCATTGGAGGTGTGACAAAGGAAATGGGCGACGGCATGCACATCCGTGGTGACATCAATATCTGCCTGATGGGTGATCCTGGTGTTGCCAAATCGCAGCTGCTGAAATACATCACCAAGGTTGCGCCGCGAGGCGTGTACACTACTGGACGAGGTAGCAGCGGTGTTGGTCTTACGGCTGCTGTTATGAGAGATCCTGTAACGGATGAGATGGTGTTGGAGGGAGGAGCCCTGGTTTTGGCGGATAATGGCATTTGCTGTATCGATGAATTCGACAAGATGGATGATTCCGATCGAACTGCCATCCATGAAGTCATGGAGCAACAGACCATTTCCATTTCCAAGGCGGGTATCACAACAACCCTGAACGCTCGTACCTCCATCCTTGCTGCAGCCAACCCTCTCTATGGACGGTACAATCCGCGAATCTCTCCAGTAGAGAACATCAACCTTCCCGCCGCGTTGCTCTCCCGTTTCGACGTCATGTTCCTCATCCTGGACACTCCATCGCGGGAAGCCGATGAAGAATTGGCCAACCACGTTGCGTACGTCCACATGCACAACAAACACCCAGAGACCGAGGATGCTGGAGTTTTGTTCACACCACATGAAGTCCGTCAGTACATCGCTAAGGCGCGCACGTATCGGCCGGTCGTGCCCTCGTCAGTTTCCGATTACATGGTCGGAGCTTACGTGAGAATGAGGAAGCAGCAAAAGGCCGACGAAGCCAGCAAGAAGCAATTCTCTCATGTGACTCCCCGTACTTTGCTTGGTATTGTTCGTCTCTCGCAAGCCCTTGCCCGTCTTCGCTTCAGCGAAGAGGTCATCAGGGAGGACGTCGACGAGGCTTTGCGCCTTGTCGAGGTCAGCAAAGCATCGCTGGCCAATGACGGTCACTCCGGTGTGGACCAGAGCCCCAGCAGCAAGATCTACAATCTCATCCGTGGAATGCGGGAGAGCGGTGCTGCCGCTGTTGGGGACGGTGAAGAGGGTGAACTCAGCATGAGAAGGATTAGAGAACGCGTTCTTGCCAAGGGCTTCACGGAAGATCAGCTCACAATGGCGATCGACGAATATGAAGAGCTTAATGTACGTGTTGTCAGCTTGAGTATTCCCCCGTTGGTCTTACTAATGTATTTGCTTCTTTGTAGGTTTGGCAAGTCGTTAACAACGGGTCTCGCCTCATCTTCTTGGATCTCGGCGGTGATGAGGCAATGGACATCTAATAGGCCAGCGAACGATTGCAGTTCAGCCTGGCTGAAAGTAATCACTGGGGTCTGCTGCAACTCCTGGTTTAATGTCGATCAGTTTTCGGTCTTTTTGGTGGATAGGTTATTGTTCTCCGTATGAGCAAGAGCATGGGATTTACGCAAGTCCTTGATGAGAGGTAGATTTCGGAAACTGGTGTTATGGCGTATATTACATTGTTATTATTTTCGAAAGGTGCTGGGATAAGAATCAATGCATAATTACTTCTGGTAGACTCGATGTAAGCCATATGACAAAGTTTATGGACAAAGTATTGAACTATCAGTATTCACATTGGTGAAGGAGTGATATATACGAGTCTTGCATGACAGTACAGAAGAAGCAGATCTAATGAAGGAATGTGGTCGTGGAACGCTCGTTCCCAGCTCATAACCCAGTCTCAGCACAACATACGCATCACGTCACCCCATCAAACAGCACACTTGTCATAGATAGGAACCTCGGCACACAGGTCCGGACCTGCGCCGTAGGGGTTGTCACAGAGGGTGTTGCACTCGGTGCTCTCGGGGGTGAAGACCAGGAACTGGTAGTTGGGCATATTCAGACGGAACTGCTTGGTGACGTCGTGGTTGTCCTTCGAGGCCTTGTAGCCGGCACGGCAGGCGCAGTGGAAGCGGGTGCCGGTGTTGATGCAGGAGGTGGTAATGTCGCAGTGGTTCTGGCCGGAGAGCGGGTTGCAAGTTCCGCACTTTGGGGGGATGCTGGAGGAGAAGACGAGGGAGGCGGAGGCGAGGAAGAGGGTGGTGAGGATGGAGAGGTTCTTCATGTTGGTGGTTGCGGGTTGGTTGAGAGGTAGCTCAGAGTTTGGTAGGTTTGGAAGTGTGCTTTGATGCTTTCTTTGCTGGAAGATGCCTTGATGCTTAAGAAGAGATCGGGTGTTGATCGAGAGCCCTAGCCCTCTTTATATACCTTTGCATTGTCCGGTAGGAGATCGAGTCTCCCACACATAGACGCAAACATGCAACTGTAAGTAAGGCCTTCCATGGCCGTGAGGCACTGCACAAGCCATCCAAACGGCATCTTCTCTCCGACGCGACTGACATCCACGTCATAAGACGGTGAAGGCGCAAATGGTAACAAAGAGAGGTCTCTGAGACATGTCTCTCAATCGCACAGCGGACAGGCTTCGGTGGCCATCGTCGTAGCTTGGATGTCTCCCAGCTGAAGCTGACTGGACGTGTGTCAGATCGAGGCTTCCTCGGATTGGTAGTTGCAATACGAGCTTTGGAACATGGACAGGTGAGTCGCTAGTATTTCCCCGCAAATGCATCTGACGTACCGAGTTCAACCCGGCAAAAGAAACTCAGAGACACCCGTCAAAAACAGTCATCGAGTCTGAGGGAGCCTCATCCGACATGGCCTGGTCAGACTGAGTCGTGATCTGTGATTGGAAATGTTCGGGCCATATTTAGCAGCAGAACCGTCTGGTAGTATCCGTAGAATTGGATGGACCACATGACCAACCGAACATGAGAAACCGCTTGTTAGACTTCGAGCGGCACGAAGACCCAATGCCTTGGTGAGATGCGGTCATCGAACGGTAGAAGGTATCTCAGAAAGGCGGAGAAATGTGCACGCTTTCAGGCCGTCAATGATACTGGAACCTGGCGAATGGGAACCAACTATATGCGAGGTCGAGAGGAGAAACTCAGACACCTCACCTGTCAGATCCAAGAGATGCATCGAATAAGGGCATGAAGTAGAACTCTTCGATTGAAATCTACAGCGTTGGCTATTTTTAGCAAGGAAAGTAGATTTATGTATCATGCTCAAGTCACTCGAAGTTCAACCACTGCAACCCGCCATCCTTCGTGGCAAAAGCTTGGTCATTTGATCCTTCAAGAGAGCCAGCCATCGGATTCATGACCGTCAACATTTGCAGGTTGGATATGCGCAAGACCAAGACGGCGCACAGCCTACAGATGGGTCCTGGAAGCCTCCGGTTCCCCAATCAATTCCAAGAAGCTCTCATGAACTTCGTCGGTAAGATCGCTAGCCTGCAGGCTCCTACCTTTGGCATTGAACGCCCTCCGAGAACATTCCCGAGTGATGCTACTGCCTGCCCATGCAGCCAGTAGTAGGGTTGTCGCCGGGGACATTCTCTTGTTCTCCGACTCAAGCTCAGCCAACACATCCTGCTTAGACTGCGCTTCTTTCGGGTTTTCCTCCTCGCCGGAGTCCCATAATTTGTCATGGTAAGCAGCTCTCCAAGCCAGCAGTGTACCAAGCGACCCTGTGAGTGTATCTCCCTGTCCTCCACTGCGCTTCAAGCCACCTTTCAAATCCGAGATGAGGGTCGTCACACCGTTTGAAATCACGTCGTGTGGGCCTTTTTGAATAATTGTCACACCGCCTAAGGCCCGTGAAAGTTGCTCGCAAGCCTGCGATTCTTTGTTCGTCTTGTCGCCTTCATCAGTCTGTTTTGCAATCTGTGCTAGACTGGGAACTTCAATGCCCAACGCCTTGGCCAATCGACTGAATTCCATGACATTGGGGGTCAAGATACAGTCCTTGTAGCCCTTGACCAGGTCGGGATCCTCCGTGACGAGAAGCAGACCGTCAGCGTCAAGAACAAAGGGTATCGACCGGGACCGCGCCTCTTTCATGACTTCCGTGACCACTTTGAGAGTCACTCCGTCACGACCTAGCCCCGGGCCAATTACTAACGCATGCAGCCGAGATAGCATGGAAACAATAGGGCTAGCAAGCGCGGAAGCATCGATGCTGTTGGGGTTGCTAACCGACTCGGTGCTCGGAAGCAATGGATGCACCATCAGATTCGGAGAGTAGGACTTGATGACCTGGAAAGCTACGTCAGTCCGAACATTCAGAACTTACGAAGGCTTTGTTGATTACGAACCGTAGCTGCAGATTTGGCACAAATGACATGGCTCTTTACTTAATTAGAATCATCATACTGGGCCGGCACAGACTTGCTCGACTCACCATATCACATCCTGCGCTGCAGTTAGTCAACCGATACCAAGCGGTCAGCTATGGCTACTTTGGTAACGTACCTAATCGAGCTGATGCCATTGCAGAGAAGTATGGAGCTCCTGTGTAGCTTTACGATTATGAACATCTGCACTCAAATAGTTGTAAAGGAAGCCCTTCGACATACTCTAACGAGCCTCCAATGACAGCCACACGTCCATGCTGACCTTTTCTCTCGTCAGCCCTTGATTGTCCTTCTAAGAAAGAGGATTCTGTGAGTTCTCAGCCGAATCGAGCATACCTTTGTGGAACTTCTCCAGCAAGGGAGGCACAATCTTGCGCGCTTTTTTGAACAGGACCTTCGAGGAGGTCGATACATGTACCGTTTCCATTTCGAGTCTGTTGCGATATCCCAAAAAATGGCCAATAGATGAATGCAAGGACGATGAACTGGATGAGAAGGAGCTCTATCCAAGTGATACTTTATTCTGAAGGCAAGCCGGAATATAATGGTGTCGGTGATGTCACCGCCTATCAAGTGGGGCAACCAGCAGCTCCAAACAGGCAGCACAAACGGTTGATATGTCAGTTTTGATTTGGCCATGGACCGCAATAAATGTCATAGATGTCTTATCTATCTACCTCTTAGCAGGGAATAGAAAAGAGGAGGATGAACATGTAAGAATGACGCCCGCTTTCTGCAAATATACCGCATAAACCAGGTACAACCGAACCAGCGAGTAAAAAAGACGAGTAGCCCACCCTCTATCGACACCTTGACGCTCGCTCGCTGATGCCAAGTGGAAAGAAAAATATATGAACGCCATGAGAAAGCAAAAGGGACAAAAAGAAAAACCGACCAGGACTGAGGGACAAGTGAATATGCACAAAGGGAAGAATAGAATTCGTATGTAGAATATAGCCACGGGGTATCCCTCGCTGATGCTCCGTATGCATATTAGGAAATTTGTTGTTGAAAAGTGATGGATCACCGAATGAAGGCAGCGGTTCAGCTCACGATCGACTCCTAGCAGCCAATGCTGCGAGTTTCTTCCGTCGCTCAAGCTTTTCCTGCTTGGCCGCAAGCTCGGCGCGCAGTTCCTCTTCATCCTCTTTCCTCGCAGCTTTCAATGCAGCCATTTCTTCCTCCTCGACATCATCGTAACCAGCTTCCATGTCAGATGATCCGGAGTAGTAGTCATCGTAATCGTCGGCAAAATCTCCTTCGTCTTCTTCGTCTGTTGCCAGGTACTCATTCATTCTGGCGCGCTTACTAGCCCGAGACTGTGCTTTTGGCTCGCGTGAGCCGCGTCGACTTGGTAGGCCGGCTGTCCCCCGGTACTCCAGCTGCGTTGGAGTCGTTGGAGTCTGCGACGGTCTTGCTGTGCCCTTGTAGGCTAATTCCTCATGTTCCCGTTTTCTGGCAAGTTTCCCATCACCAGACCTGATTCCAGTTGCTCCGCCAGAAACAGCGCCGGGCTTCTTAGCCAACCGTGAATCTTTCTCTTTTGCCTGCGCCTCCATTGCTCGTCTTTTGCGTTCCGCTTTGCTGAGTTTCTCCTTGGGCACCGGTTGATGTTTGAACATGCCCACTTGCGTTGGAGCTTTCGTCTGTAGTTCCTTCGCTTTCATCATGAGATCGGCATACGATCCTTTAGGAGGGGGTTTTGAGGAGACCTGAGGCGGTTTCTGAGTAGCCGTTGGACTACTCCCGTTCGCAGGCTTGACAGAGGTTGAAGTAGCGGTCGGGCGAGATTTTGAAGCAATAGAAGCGTTGCCAGGTTTATTTGCCGTTGGCTTGGTCGATACTTGAGAAACAGGCTTCTGAGGCTGACGCAACTGATCCTCTGCTTTCCTTTTCATCCCAGCAGCAACATTCCCCTGCCCGGTAGCATTGCTACCAAGCCCATTGGTAGGCTTATATGCTTGAGATCTGACGTTTGAGGACGACACTGGTGGCGCGGGCGTTCGAATTGGAGGAGGAGGAGCGATAGGAGCTGGTCTACCCGTCTCAATAGACGAGAGCACGGAGTCAAGGAACTGTCATAGTGTTAGACATGTCAGATACTACGATGTGGAAGGAAACTGACACTCATGATGACCGCTCAGGTACACGAAAGAGCTTCAGCAGATGGGACCTGGATAACGAGATAGGAGTACTGATAAGGGTAGGTTCACCGTCGGTGGTTAGTTTGACGGGGAAACTTCATGACTTCATGAGCTGCGAGATTGAGAGAAAGGAGAGGGCTCGAAGGAATGAATATGCGTCGTTTGCCCTCTGTTGCCGATGCAAAACTAGCACATAGCGATGGCGTCTGACCGAGACAGAAATAATGGAGAAGGCGTAACGTTGCTGCCAAACGCCATCCTGTTCTTCTAGAAGCAGCTAGTCACGTGGACGCCTCAGTCACCTGGAAGTTTAAATGGAGACGCATGCGCCACAGACCCTCGCTTAGCTTAGCCGGGTCTAATGGCTCTAGCCACACCCACCAGCCGCACCGCACTTTTCTGATATTTCGATGGTTCAATTCTCCATTCCTTACTTTCTCTAACCACTTCGCTAAATCTACCAGCGAACTCGACGTCTCAGTCTCCGCCCAACTTTGCGGTTAAATCGATTGATTCTCGTGTTCGATATCTCAATAACCTCAGTACGTGCTATCAATCTGGTAGTTATTCTATCGGTGTCCACGTTGTCGTTTGTCGCATTTCTAACAGGAGATTTCCTCGCATACAGATTCAAAATGAAGCACCTCGCCGCCTACCTCCTCCTCGCCCTTGCTGGCAACACCTCCCCCTCCACTGAGGATGTCAAGGCCGTCCTCTCTTCCGTCGGCATTGACGCCGATGAGGAGCGCCTGAACAAGCTCATTGCTGAGCTCGAGGGCAAGGACCTCCAGGAGGTTAGTTCACACAGCTCGAATATTACCGAATGAGAATTTTGCACCGGTGCTGACATCGAATTCTACAACAGCTGATCGCTGAGGGTTCCGCCAAGCTCGCTTCCGTTCCCTCCGGTGGTGCTGGTGGTGCCGCTGCTCCTGCCGCTGGCGGTGCCGCTGCCGGTGGTGCTGCTGCTGCCGCTCCCGCCGAAGAGAAGGAGGAAGAGAAGGAGGAGTCCGACGAGGACATGGGCTTCGGCCTCTTCGACTAAGCGCGTTCATATATACAAGCGCAACAAAAATCATGAGATTTGGTGGGGGAGCAGAAATCTGGCAGTTATTTTCAGTATGGGGAGTAGACTCGCCCATTGGTGCCGATCAGTCTGTGTGTCTTCAGGCTTTTCGGATGCAGTTACGAGCATGCATATAAGAGCTGGAAAGAGCTTTTAGGCCAATACAGATTATGTGACCCTTCACTAATTCATCTTCATGTTCGACGTAGACTTGTGCATGTAGCTCATGATATCGAAGCGTATAGGTACGAGTGAGTGTTTGCAGGGGATAATCAGTTGAACTCGAGTCACATGCTGCCCTGATTGTGGAGAAGCGTCACCTGCCCAAGTCCAAGAAGACTCCTGAATATCCACGCGTTAATTGTAGATCTAAAGTCAAATAAGCAGCTGAACGATATCATGTAATGATCTAGATGCCTGAAAAATCAGGTCAAAAGCGGAGCATGATGGGAAGTCCCAATCAGTACTAGTGAGTTAGGGTTTGACCTAGTGCGGTCGCTTAGACGAGCCCTCCAGCCCACCTCGCAACCCGAAGCGTAGGCACAAGACTAGCCCCGACGAAGGTCCTTCAGCGACAAGACACGACACGACAACCATATTCCCCTTCGCTTTTCGAGTAACGTTCGGAAAGCGACCTTGAGAGGAACATCCGCAAAAATGGCTGACACCGAATACGTGAGTGATATTTCAGGATATAAATGGTCTTCGATACTTGGTTCGAGAGGAGCTAATGAAATCTTTGATTGCAGAACGCCGAGGAGGCTGCCGGTACGTTGTCGCAGGACACCCTTTCTTCCAATCCCTATCATACTACAGAAGAGCGCGGAATGTTTGTGGGCTATTTCGTGATGGAATACTGGGAAGAATTGATGAATCGAGATGGACTTGGTGCATAAGAGCGACCGGACGGATACGACTATGGAGAATGCGGACAGCCACACAGCAGGGTTAGGATAGACGCGCTGACAGAATTTCGCCGAACAGAGATCAAGAAGAGAAGACAGTTCCGCAAGTTCACCTACCGCGGAATTGACCTCGACCAGTATGTTCAGCAATCTTCCATCCATCCAAGAACCCTGTCACCGGCCAATTGCCCGACTCCGAACGAGCGAGGCCATCAATTTTACCATCCTTGCATGGTCATCCTTGTCGGAGTCGGGAGTTGGGATGCAGGGACAGATTGGAGAACACATGAAGGAACCGTTTTCTGATATGGAATGTGCTACAGGCTCCTCGACCTCTCCTCCGAACAGCTCCGCGATGTCGTGCACGCCCGCGCCCGCCGCAGGTTCAACCGTGGTCTGAAGCGCAAGCCCATGGGCCTGATCAAGAAGCTCCGCAAGGCCAAGCAGGAGGCCAAGCCCAACGAGAAGCCCGACCTCGTCAAGACCCACCTGCGTGACATGATCATTGTCCCCGAGATGATCGGCAGCGTCATCGGTATCTACTCCGGAAAGGAGTTCAACCAGATTGAGGTCAAGCCCGAGATGGTTGGCCACTACCTTGGTGAATTCTCCATCACATAGTATGTTCCTTGCCTCCCGCTCCCCCGTCTTGGAATGTTTTGGATCCGAGTCTAACAACCATACAGCAAGCCCGTCAAGCACGGTCGTCCCGGTATCGGTGCCACCCACTCTTCTCGTTTCATTCCCCTCAAGTAAAGAAGAAAAGCTTTCTGGAGTGTTGCGTGGAGGATCGGGCGTACGGATGTGCTGGGAGAACAAAAAGGGATGGATACCATTTGCGTCCATTGGGATTCATCAAACTTGTATGTCAAGTGCGGGTCAGCTGTTTGCATCTCAATATAAAGATCTTGTCGCCATGAAACACGAACGAACCAAAGACCAAGCTGGATCGTCAAGCTTATGATGATGAAGTTTCACCCCTCCGTTCTGCTTCGGCGGAGGCGGAAGACTTTCCCCTGTTCCTTTCACTGAGGATTAGTTAGGAATGGAAGTCTAATTACGAAGTCGAATATGCCTATTAGACGTTACAGTTCTGTAAATTCGCGTAAGTGCTCTTGTAGTTGACAAGGTACCTGGTAATTGCTACTGATCTGTCCAGTTGATCCATCTTTCCAGTCTTTTCCTATTATCTTGACGATCCTCGACCTTCTATCATATGAGCTTGCCTGAAATGTAAACACTGGACGAATCTGATCCAAAACGCACGGCACTACTAGATTCGTTACAAATCCCCGTTTCCATGAATCAGGCCTTTTCCTTCTGCAATGTCTCATTAATGACCTCATCAAGCTCGCTCCACGCTCTCCGCATGAAATGGAGCAACTCGCCAGGCCTCCGTCCCAAGCCATGGTTATACATCTGCACCGGCCCCTCCGCAAACGCCCTCCTGATTATTTTCTTGAGCGTCGGCACAGCAGAACTCCCTTCGATTTCATTCATGAGATAAAAGAGAACAGACTGCCAGATCGCGGCGTACACGGCGGATGAATCCGAATCCGAATCCTTCTTGCCGCCGAACGCGAACCCCGGCCGCCCCTGCACCATCAGCTCATTGGCGAGCATCGCAAACACCCACGCGTGCATCTGTCGAGTCGGGTGCCCCGGTTCAGGATACACAATGGGATCGATAAGACGGAAGCGGATCGCGGCGTGCACGAATGCCTCGTAGGGTTCGTCCTCTGAAAGGAGACAGGTGATTAGCTCGTCGCGCAGGGCGACCATCGGCTGACGAGTGATCGGCCACGCAGAGGTTTTGTGTAGGTCCCTCATGGCTCGTTTGATCTCATCGGCTGCTTCTGATGGGGTGAGCTGTGGACTACCGACCCGGTTTAACACGTCCATTGCCGCGCTCTCGGCGTCTTGCAAGGCGGAGAGGTCGTGCGGTTCGGCTTCGCCGAGGAAGCGGTCTTCGCGTGTGCTTGTGCCTTTCTCACACTTGGCACATCGGCATTTGAAGTAGTAGCGCTCCGAGAGCTCTTTCTGGCGGATGCGGTACGGGTTCGTGGCGTCGATGTACGATACGAATATCTCTTCGCCTTTTCGGATAGGGCGGAGAGCTTTGACGTAGAGCGCGTCACCGTCCGAGCCGACGACGGAATTGTAGTCGCAGCTGTGATTGACCAGAGCCGCATATGGGTGCAAGTAGAATCCCAGACGATCAGCCAAGGGACTGTGAAAGTTGTACGAGTTTAATTCCAGCTTTGGGACGCAAGTCAGCTCGTTATGTCATGTAAAAGAGAGAAAGGTGCAGCGGTGCAGCCAACCCACCTTGGCACCATAGTGACATATCATTTCTTCATCCATAGCGCATCCGGAGTACTTCTTCACGGCCTTCGCCGTCAGGGATATACGCTGCCACTGCTCCCAGTTCTGCGCTTGAATCTCTTCCATATGACTCTGCAGTTTGCGGAAGAGCTCCAGCTCCTCCTTTGGGTATTTGCCGCGCTCACTCCGCAGGACCATCCGAAGAATAGCCCTGGCATTGCTCGGGAGTACCCGGGGCACCAACTCCTTGAAAATCCGACATTCGAAGGAGTGAGCGAACTTCCAATCTTTCGCTTGGCAGGTCTATACCCGTTAGTGGTGAGTGATGACAGGAGCTCGGAAGGATAGAAAGATAAGTAGTAGGCTCAACTAACCTTATTACAATACTTCACAACCCGACACCCCGTACAAGCCTTCAACTCGACGTTGACATCTCTGCTGCAATGGTGCTGCCCAAGGCATCCGGAGCAGGTATCCGGCAACCGCTCAGTATCCAAGACTGCCACGAACGGCCTCTGGATGAGCATGACGGTCCCGCCGACCGGGATATCCACCGCAGCAAAAATCCCTGTCCCGGCGCCTGGCGACGGAGCAGGACAGCCTCTGGTGTAGACTGAAGGAATAGGGCTCTCGAATCTCCCATTCGTGATGTTCTCATTGTCCTGGTCGGGATCCGTGCGGGTGATGGATTGGTCGAGTAGACGCGCGAGAATATCCTCGTTCAGGATGTCTTCGGGGACTTTGCGTCTGCCCCGCTGTAACTGACCGTCTGTAATAGATGCCATGTCTAGGTGGTCTGATATTCATGGTAAGTTGTGGATAGTTCCAATTACTCAGACTTTACTCCGTAAATTTGAGATTGAAAGGTCATTATGATGGTGGGTCATATGTTTGGCGAGAATTCTAGTTTCGGTAGCCTAGAGAATTTCAATCGAGCGTCCTTTTTCAGCATCCAATTCTTTTGGTTTCTATTCTGATGCTCTGATGATTGTGCCGACTTTGTAGTTTGAGAGAAACACGGCAAATATCAGCGAAAGTGAATCAACTGGAGCTGATATCACGTGTTCTCTTCTGTGATGAAGAAAGTCATCGAAGTGTATAACTGTAGCATTATTCTGCGAGCAATTCTACATTTCCTATTACAGACATGACCGTAGTTGTCATTATGAGCATCCGATTGAAAAATGAAATTATTATGTATATAGTCTCATATCTGTACATCAAATCTGTAATCTTGGTGTAATGAACTAGTCTGTCCAAGGCCTCGACTGCATCGTTCCGACATTCACTCGTTTCCCAGCAGACTGCCCCTAGTTTCAAACTCTTTCTGGTCGCCAATGGATATTTTTGACCGAGCAATAGACTTTGGGAGAGGATCTCTGCCGTTGTCATCGTCGACGTCAAAAGGAGGCGAGATAGGCGCCTTGCGAGTTTTTCTCACAATTGTAGAGAATTTGGTGCTATACGACCCATGATTTGCGAAATACGCCACGAGACCTAGGAGGACACTGATGGTCGTAACTAGAATGGCTATTCCATACGCAATCCAGAGAGTCGGCAATGAATATGAATATACATTCCCCCAGGTAGTGATAGTCACGTTCGTGTCTGGTGGAGCATATATGGAAGAATAGTTTGGTCTGTTTTGAGATATTAGCATCGTCCATCTGGTCGAGGTCTGGTCAAGGCTCACTGTAGCAAGGCTGAACTCATCAAGGAAATCGTAATATTTTGAAATAATTGCTGTATCGCATCCAAGAGCGGCAATGTGCTGTTACTGGGCTCAACAACAGACAACCCATTCCAGTAGGAACTTGGCTGCTGGTCGGAAGGCACATCATGTACATATTGCGTCAAGAAACCAAGTTCGGCGGTCTCGGATAGGGGTGTGGACAATATCGAGGTGCCCGAGACATCTAGGGCAAAGGACCAAGCTCCAGGTGCGGCAAAAGTGCCTGCATTGCCGCCATAATTATTCCGCACGCTGGATATACTTCCAACCATCAACTTAGCAAATGCATCCATGATTGCTTGGTACGCCAGATTCGCGATTATTGTGGTATTATAGACGTTAGGATCTGTCTCGGGGGAACCCCATCCAGAGAGGTGCGTTCCGTAGACGGTATCTATATAGGGGACATCGTTCAAGAATGGAGTGTGAGAAATATTGACAGTCTGCAGTCCGTTAATATAGCTGAAATCGACAGTATACGAGGAGTTCTGTAGGCTGCACTGTATGACCGTCGCATTTTGAACCAGCTCGGTTGCATTTTGAACCAGCTCGGTCCCATTTGCCAGTGATTGTGAACAATTGAGAGGATCATATGACCGGCGGAGCATTCCTGGAAAGGCAGCCATAAATAGCGTCAGTGGCCCTTGCCAGTACGTAGCACCCAGGGTAGTTGTCTGTGCTCTGTAACTGTTATTTCCCGATTTGATGAACGGTAGGACCATTTCTAGGACCATTTCTCCATATTCATTCATTGTTGGATCCGGAGCCCAGGATATGAAGCCATAAACCTGGTCGCAAGAAGTCACATTTTCGACTCTCTCGATGATGGCGGTTCGGAGAGGGTCGGACACAGAAATACAACTCAGCGATGGCCCGGGAAAGGAGAGTCGCCAGGATGAGTTGGATGCAGGGGCAGAGATCGAAAGAATTTCTCCTCCGGATGCAGTTGCTTCAACCACTTTCATGACCGAATTTGCAGGGCCCTCGTACCTGAACCCAGGGGTGTCCTGCCATGCCAGATTAGGGAAATTCAAGCTTGTAAAATCGACCTGAGGAACCCGCTTCGGGCTAGAATTCGCCGTTTGCCGTTGATGCACAGTCAGTGTGGCTGGAGTGACCACCGATGCAACCGGAAGAAGCCTATCTCACTTGTCATGCGTTAGAGGCAGAAGCAGTATGATACCGACTGCGAAGGGAACTAGAAAAACTGACCATAGGATGGCCCCTAGAAGAGTAAGAATCGGATAAGTCCCCCACAATTTCGGATTGATAAGAGTAAGTACGCTGGTTGACAGAGAGAGTAGGTCGTCAACAGTGGCAATCAGCGTTGTCCGAGCCTCGATTGCTTTCCAAGTCAATTGCTCTAGGGTGGTTGAAACTGCAGAACCCAGGAGAAACTTGACGAGAAATGCGAAGACTGTTCCAGCAGCTATATTAATTTGTTGACTAGACACACTGTACGATAGTCCCCCAATCTGGTGAGTCGTGTTTGGCGTGGGCTTGCCGTCTAAGCTGTTGTAGAATAAATGATGGCCGATGGCGGACCCAATTCCGAAGACTAAGGCTGAAAGCATCCTGACTGGAGCCGACAAGTATAAAATCCTAGACTTGGCCATCTTGGCTTTTGGAATTGGGTTCCAGGAGGAAAGAGAAAAGAGATGAACAATGCCCGAATCCTGGGGAAGCTTGAAGCCTCTTGAGGGTGATGAGGGAGCCCATTGCGGGATTTGTATCCCCAGCAATGGAGAAATCTTGCTATAATTGAGCCAATGTCATAAGGCATGAGGCTGAGTCTACAGCATGACATCCCCCGTTGGCTGGAAATCTCACATAGGCAAGCAAGGCTGGATGGTGGAGAGTTCTTCTCTTTTATTCGTCGAGACCTTCGGTATCACCGCCATAAAGAGATGTGATGGTTCATGGCAGTCGCATTAGCACCACAACGTAGTCACTCAGGATAGGACAATTGCAAAAAGAGGCCTTCCTAGTCCTCTTCGTCGGTGCTGTTACCTTTTGTGGATACCCTGGTTGACCACATGGAGGGTGGGGATGCAATCATAGTTCTCCTGACTGGACCCTTCGGCTTCATGGCTGTGGCCTTGTGGAGCACGGGGATCTATGGCCCTACCAGAAAAGCCAGACTTTTCAGCCGCATAGGAATCTGTGAAGTAATCAACTCCCCCTTAAGGACGGCGGGACCCCCCGGGTGAACAGGTGGCTTAGGACTCTAGGAGGGGACGAGCGGTTGGTTATCTAGTAGATATTTTGAGTGACAACAAGCTTCTAGGACAAAGGAAGCGTTTTCCGAAGCAAGTAATCGCGTTGATCAGTTCTAGATATGGAACCGTCGTCCGTCGAGTTCGATTGTATCCCAATCATCTGGCAGTTGGAAGTTGTCCATGAGTCATGACAACCCTCTTAATCACTCAATCAAAGCAAAGTCCTTCAGACCATCCACTCACCTATCTACTCAATAATAGAGTCTTAGAACACAGGAGTTTCTAAACATGAGGCACGCTCAAGAGGTTTTATCTTCAAGGGAGATTTCACAGATGCTGTTTGCGGGTAAAACCGTAGTTGTCAATCAAAATTACGCTATCATGAAATAGGTGCGTTGGTCCGGCTTGGCTGTACATGTTTGATTTGACGGCACTAGTTTTTGGGCAAGTGAGCTTGGGCATTGCTCAGAGCCTCAGGGATTGATCAGAGTAGAGTTGGGATTGAATAGTCAAAATACTTAAGAATACATACATCTTGAATCATCACATACAGGCTGATCAAGCTAGGACGAATGAGAGTAAGTAAAAATACAATTCAGAATTCTTTTCTCGCTCAAGCACATAGCCTGCCTACTCAAAAAACCATGGTGAATATAACAAAGCCGCAAGAAGAGAATATGGAACACCGCAGCATGGCCGATATGATGATCCTCATGCCAGATCCAGACCAAGAGCATAAATTCTATCAACACGAAGCCGAATCCTCTACGCCAAACAGGACGGGCTTTTTGTTTGCCTGAAAAGAGAACATAAGCAAAACCGCATGATTAGATCTATAAATAGAACACGACTTTTCCCTTTTTCATAGTTTTGACGAGATCGTCGATATTCGGATTTACATCAGCTTGTGGCCAGTGAACTCGGACCAGCTGCGGACCTCAGGGGGAATGCCGTCGGGACGGGGCAGCTTGGCGTTCATGGCCTGAGCGAAGAGAAGAGCGGTCTGGTATAGACGATTAGTAAACGTAACACAGGCGTACATGGTTAAGGGAAATAAACAGCTACATACCTTGGTCTCCATGAAGAGAGGAACACCAAAGTCGACCGCGTTACGTCTCATAACATAGTCCTCATCCAGGAGGGTCTTGCCACGGGTCTTGGCAAGGTTGAAGCAACCACGAATGTCGTACTTCTGGAACACCTCACGGAGGGCTCTCTTGTCCTCCTTGGGGAACTCGATCACCTGCACGGAGACCTTGTCCTTGGTAGCGGACTGGAGGTGAGCCTGGACCTTAGGGCTAGCAGCGAAGAACTTGTAGCCGAGAGGGTGGAGGTAGTCAACAATCTGACCCAAAGCAGGGTTGTTGATGTCACCGCCGAGAAGGATACCCTCGCCGGGCTCGGGGACGCGGAAGTTCATGGTGGCCTGTAGAGAAGCCCAGTAGGCCTCGATAAGATCCTTACCGAAGCAAGCAATCTCACCGGTACTGGCCATCTCAACACCGAGGAAAGGATCGGCACCGGCAAGACGAGTCCAGCTGAACTGGGGAACCTTGGTAGCGAGGTAGTCACGCTTCTCAGTCATGAGATCGACGGGCTCAGGGACGTCGCGGCCAACAAGCGCCTTGGTAGCAACGTCAATGAAGTTGGTTCCCAGGACCTTGCTGACAAAGGGGAAGGAACGAGAGGCACGAAGATTGCACTCGATGACCTTCAGCTGGGGCTCAGCACCCTCCTGATCGGCCTTGATGATCTGCATGTTGAAGGGACCGGTGATGTTCCAGGCCTTGGCAACCTTCTCAGCAATCTCCTTGACACGACCCATGACCTTCTCATCCAGAGAAGCGGGAGGCAGGACCAGAGTAGCATCACCAGAGTGCACACCAGCGGGCTCAACGTGCTCACTGACGGCGTGCAGGAGGAGCTTGCCGTTGGAGGCAACAGCATCGATATCAATCTCCTGAGCACCCTCAATGAATTTGGTGATGACGACGGGGTGGTCGGGAGAGACAGCACTGGCGTTGAGGAGCTTCTCCTTGAGTTCGTCACCGCTGTAGATGACGCTCATGGCAGCACCAGACAAGACGTAACTGGGGCGGACCAGGACGGGGTATCCGACAGACTCGGCGAAGCGCTCAGCCTCGGCAACCGAGGTGAGCTCCTTCCAAGCAGGCTGATCCACACCGATGCTGTCCAGGATCTGAGAGAACTTGTGTCTGTCCTCAGCCTTGTCAATGTCCTGAGGATCGGTACCAAGAACGTGGGCACCGCCAGTCTCCTGCAAGCGGAGAGCGATGTTCTGGGGCAGCTGACCACCGACGGACACGACAACGCCGCTGGCACTCTCGAGCTCGTAGATATCCATAACACGCTCGTAGCTGAGTTCCTCAAAGTAGAGCTTGTCAGCAGTGTCGAAGTCGGTCGAGTAGGTCTCGGGGTTGTAGTTGATCATAACAGTCTTCTTGCCCATGTCCCTCAGAGAGAGGGTGGCGTTGACCGCACACCAATCGAACTCGACAGAGCTTCCAATACGGTAGACACCGCTTCCGAGAATGATGATACCGTGGTCATCGAAGGTGACATCGTGGGAGGTAGCGTTGTAGGTGGTGTAGAGGTAGTTGGTATCGGCAGGGAACTCAGCGGCCAGGGTATCGATCTTCTTGACCCAGGGCCTGATGCCGAAGCTCTTTCGGCGAGCGCGGACATCGTCCTCGGTGGAACCAACGAGGAGAGCAATCTGCTTGTCAGAGAAACCAAGCTTCTTGGCTTTCAGCATCATCTCCTTCTGGATGCCAAACAGGCTGCCGATCTCCTTGAGCTCGTTGTTGCAATCGACAATGTTCTGGAGCTTGTAGAGGAACCACTTGTCGATCTTTGTCAGCTCGTGAACCTTGTCAACAGAATAGTTCTCGTGAAGCATAGCCTGACCAACGGCCAACCAGCGGCGGTCAGTGGGGTTCTTCAGAACCTCATCCAGGTTCTCAAACTTGTCACCCTGGAAACCAATGAAGCGAGGATCGACCTGACGGATAGCCTTCTGGAAAGACTCCTCAAAGGTACGACCGATGGCCATGACCTCACCGACAGACTTCATAGCACTGCCGATGTCGCGCTTGACGTGCTGGAACTTGCTCAGATCCCACCGAGGGATCTTGGTGACAATGTAGTCCAGACTAGGCTCGAAGTTGGCGGTAGTGGTCTTGGTGACCGCGTTGGGAAGCTCGGGAAGAGTGTGGCCCAGACCGATCTTCGCAGCAGTGTAGGCAAGAGGGTAACCAGTAGCCTTGGAGGCCAGAGCAGATGAACGAGAGAGACGGGCATTGACCTCAATGACACGGTAGTCGAGACCATCAGGCTGCAGAGCGTACTGCACGTTACATTCACCAACGACACCCAGGTGGCGGACGATCTTGATGGCAGCGGTACGGAGCATGTGGTACTCTTCATCAGAAAGGGTCTGACTGGGAGCAACGACAATACTGTCACCGGTATGAATACCCAGAGGGTCAAAGTTCTCCATGTTGCAGACAGTGATACAGTTGTTAGCGCCGTCACGGACGACTTCATACTCGACCTCCTTCCAGCCCTTGAGGGACTTCTCGACGAGGATCTGGGGAGCAAGAGTCAGGGAACGAGAAGCCAAGTTCTTCAGCTCCTCCGGGTTATCAGCGAAACCGGAACCTAGACCTCCGAGAGCGTAAGCCGAACGGACGATGATAGGGTAGCCAACTTCTTCCGCGGCCTTCAAAGCCTCGTCAACAGTGTTGACGGCGATGGACTCGGCAATGGGAATGTTGATCTCCTTCAGGGCCTGGGCGAACAGGTCACGGTCTTCGCTAGTCTCGAGGGTCTTGATGCTTGTTCCCAGAACTCTGACACCGTAGCGCTCAAAGATGCCCATGCGGTTCATCTGCACACCAAGGTTCAGCGCGGTCTGGCCACCGAACGACAGGAAGATGCCGTCGGGGCGTTCTCTCTCAATGACGTGAGTCACATATTCGGGGGTAACGGGAAGATAGTACACTTCATCGGCGAGTTTGTGATCGGTTTGGATAGTCGCGATGTTGGGGTTGATCAAGACCGATGTGACACCGGCCTCCTTGAGAGCCTTGAGAGCCTGAGAGCCTGTAATTGTCCAAGAAGGAATGTTAGTCACTTGGATTCTCATAGCTAAACGGCTTTGCTGGCCCTTTTTGTTCTTTTCTCTTTTGTTCCTGTCCCTGACCTGCAGCCGAATCCACATCGACGCTGGTTTGAATGCCACGCGCAGAGATACGAGCCAAATTGCAATGCGAGCTAATTGAATTGCGAGTCGCGTGACCTACCGGAATAGTCGAACTCTCCAGCCTGTCCAATACTCAAACCACCACTACCGATGACAAGGACCTTCTTGACATCAACCAGATTGCTACCGGGCTTGACGACTCCGCTAGCGAGGTAGCTGTCGGCAGAAGGGGGGTTGTTTGACTCCGAAGCCAAGCGGCGAAGGGCACTGGAGAAGGAACGGAGCTGCTGGGATCGCAATGGCGACGCAACCTTCTGCTGCAATCGCAGACTCGAGGCCGTCGACCGGGCCGTAGTCTGAGCGGAGAAGGGGCGCAAAGCGAAAGCGGAACGACGGGTTTCAGTCAGACATCGCTGACGCAGAAGGGAGGACGTAGCCTGCCCGCAACGAGCGGCGAGGACCATTGCGCACTGCGCTGAGGAAAATAATAGATATAGAAGACTAGGTGCAATAAGCGAGTCAATTGAGCAATCCAATGACTCTTTTCTGCTTCTTAGGATCCAATCTCCAAAGAAATTCGTTTCCTATCTCTCTTCTTGCTTTGCCGGCCTGTATTAATCCCTTCTGTCCCGCTTTGTGTCACACGCCCAATAAATCAGGGGAGGACTAAAGAGGAATAGGAAGAATTGATGGCCTTTGGCCTGACGTACAGGAAGCAGTCAAGGAGGAATTGGAGAAGCAAGAAGGAGAAGAGAGGAGAGGAGAGAATACGGAAGAGATAAATGGATGACTCTTAGAGAAGCAGGGTATGAGTCAATGCTTTTTTTCTGGAGACAAGACACAGAATCGGAATCGGTCCCAGAGGTTTGACCAGAATCTCCCAGTTCCCCAAAAAAAGGTACAAATAAATTCCTTGGACTAATGATAAGAGCTCCGGTGTGCGGAGGCCTTTTTTCCTACTTTTTTCTCTTTTTTCCCCATTTTCCTCTGCGCCTTTCCTCCAGTTGGCTGTTCCTGTGCCAGTTTTGCCGGTTGGGCGGTCACCGCCTACTTTTCCACCAATCAAAGAATCGCTCAGTGGATGCGGTGGGCCTGGTTGCGCATAGAGACCATCATCGCAGTTCCCACTCCTGCCTTAGGCCTTTCCGAGTCCTAATGAGGATTCAGCCAGACTTGGGGAGTCGCTTCTTGAGTCAAGTCAATCGCTAAATCGCTATGGTTTATCAAAAACGCCACTAACGACACAGTGGGTTGTTCTGACCATAGAGTAATCTCTTTCAGGAATAGTAGCATTCCCACCAGAGTCTTAGTGTTGAAGGAACTGGAGACGATCCCAATTGGGTATTCCCCTTCTGGTGGCTGGCTCGAATAATACGTAGGTAGTCTTGCCGTGCGCACTATCAAGTCCCATCATCGCTCTAAGTGCGAATCCTCTCCACAGGTCTTGGTGGATGCTGGATGGTGGTTCTCTCATTATTATTCTGATAGAGTCATAGTCCTGCACACAGACTATCTACGAAGTGGTTTGGTTCAATTCCTCTCCCCTCGACGCATTGTCAAAATAATGACAGGGTCTTTCTCTGGACATACATGCTGACCATCTCTCCCTCAATTGATGTACTGCGAACTTGGGCTATTATTGCATTTGACTATTGTTACTCTTCACAACCACTTCCTTGAAAATTTTCATGGATGGCCGATCAATACTCTTCCAGGAGTCCAGTTCACTTCCGCTTCCTCGCTACTGGCAGCTTGGCATGAAATTGCGGATATCGGAGGGTCCTCACGTTCCAATCCTGGATAGAGGAGCTATATGACCAATTTGACTGGCTCTCCTTCCTAGTTCCTACCCTTCCGTGCCGATATCATAACTTTATTTGCAAATCATATTGCATCATATTTCCAAAGAAAAATGCACCGTTAAGAAATAACGGAAGTTCATAGCGTGATATCATTCATTTTAGATGTATACATCAGATGGAAACATAATTTTGTGTATGTAGCGCTCGCTCCAATCACTCAGCGATACCCAATTGCCCATTGAGCTTGGCCCATGGACCTCTGGGTTGCTTCTGTGATCGCGTCGCCCTCGTGCGAGACCAGGTGGAACGAGCCTCAGAGGCCCATATGTCATTTGAGTCCTCTTCTGATGACTGCACATCTCGCAAGGTCTCCTCCAGATCCTGATTCAACATGCTGTACACCTCCTGCAGTACATGCTCTGCGTCTGTAGCCGTCTCCTGGCCCTCTGCCAGCTTCTCTTCGATGTACTGGTGTTCGTTCGTGGCTGCTGCTTCGGACGCAAAAGCCCATGATTCAGCCAAGGTAACAACTTCGTCGGGTTTCGGCAAACCAGTCACGCTCGTCGCACGTCTCGAATTGATGTGCTTGAAACGCGGTTGATGAGTCAAGAGGGGATACTCCGGAAGGAGGTGACTCTCATCGCTCAAGCGATTTAGAACACGGAGAGTCGTGGACTTTTCCTTGGTCAGCAACCCCGATAAGTAGTTCTTCTGCAGAGCCAATGCTCGCTGGGTCTTAGATAGTGGAAGAAGAATCTCGCTTGTGAAAGACAGAACCTCCAACGGTTCCAGCGCCGATCGATCCCTAATTGCGAGCTTCCCCAGGTCGGCCGATTGGCGTGCCGGCTTCGTAGGTGCCATTGTGACAGGCTGACAGGCCCGAGAAGCAGCATCCAACAATCGCTTGCGTGCTTCCACGTAGGCAACATACTGCGCCGCAATTTGTGCCTTTTGGTCTTCAACCAACTGTGTGGACTCCTCGATCTCCTCGGCGGAAAGATCCTGCACTGGAGCATCGTCGGCGTCACCCACGCTCACTAATTTCTCCTCAACCCATTGCACCAGCTCATCCCGCGTCCGCTGCAGTGCCGCAACTTTGACTGCCGGTGGTACATCTTTACTGTCTGACGCGAGCCGTGACTTCAAACCCTCCAACAGATCTCTCTCTCGGTCCAGTTGAGCCTTGGCACGGATCACGGCCCTTTCCAGTTTATGTACCAAGCCTTCAATGCCACCGTCTGCGTCACGTTCCGTCGGTTTGCATTCCTCCTCGGACTCCTCCAAAGACACAGGTTGCAGGCCTTGGCTCGCTCGGTCACCGACCCGCTCAGATATATTCGAGTCACGTTCTTTGAGCTCTTGTAGATAGTGCTGAAAGACCTGCAGTTTCGCATGCTGACGGCGATCGCGAAGCAGTCGGAGGTACGTCTGGAGTTCCGAACTGTGGTCGATAGCCGGAGACTCGGTTTTTGGACCCTTTGTTCTCCCCTTTGCCGACGCAACTTTCTCAGACAATGACTGATACTCCTTCCGCGCGGCCAAATGCGCCTGAAGTGCTTGCAAGTATTCCTTCCTCAGCCCGGTCAACTCTGCCGGAATTCGCTTGACGTTGACCACAGCATCTTGCGGTACGCAGAGGCTAAGGTGAGATTGGGAATGACAATTGGGATTTTCAGAGTCATCCTCTGCGAAATCTATTTGCGAGCGAAGGTAGGAGGTCAAAGCCTGTCGGATGTGGAGAGCTTCCTGGCGGGTTCTGATGTAGGGAGCCAACGGCCTGGCGAATGGAGGAATATCGGTCGGGATATCAGCTTCAGGTCGATGAGCCATGACGAGCTACATGCGAACTCTGACGTCAACCTAGGATTTCCATGGACGCTGTAGCTGATTAGTTGTCTGGATATGAAAGCCAATCATCCTTGCGATCTTCTGACTTACCTGCTTCATGCCCAATTACTCGCGTTTTCAGTCGTGTTTTGTTTTGTTGATATGCTGAAGGTTGTAGATCCTGTTACGTAAGCAGATACATACTACTGTTTTCCTCAATTCCCTTTGAGCAGAAGCTCTCCACACGCTGTACGAGACATGGAAGGGACTTAATTGATCTATGGAGTATAAATTGCACACTCTTTGTGATATGGTGTATACTGATTTTCTTTGACTTTGAGCACAATCATCTGTGGCTCATTGTGATGAACAGTGCACTCGTCTGCGAAGGTCCCAGGTATATAGACCGCAGAAGTAAGGGATATACTCAATTATCAACCTACCACAACCCACCAAGACAATAAAATGCGTTCAGGGATAAAGTGAAATTTTCCCTAAGTGTGGGGAGCTTGAGAAGGATTCAGACTGTCGGTCGTCGCTCATGTGTCCCACCCATCCCTGATACATCGAGTACTTTTCAGAGGCGGATAATACATTATGTGGACAGATGGGTCAAAATGCTTCAACATCAATCGCTGAAGCAGCTACTAACGATAGAATGCGACCCGCTATCGACAGGAAGCTTTTGACTACTGCATGTCCGGCAAATGAAATGTCGTTACGCAGATGGACGGTTCTATGCGACGCCTTGTTAAGGTCCACCCTTCGGAATGTACATCGATCTGACAAGGATACAATGGGAGATGACACCTCAACTATGTCCTTTTGCTGCGACTGGCTAAGTACGGCATTTAGATTCCCAGGGAAAGTTGGGATACTGGTCTAGTTGCCATGTCCACACCGTCTCTTTCTCGATGATCCCAGATCTTATCATTGCTTGAGACTTAGCCGTCTATTCGTAGTCGCTTCAGGCATCAAGTACATGTACTACCATGATGCTGACCGCATTGACCTACAGAATGCAGTCTATGAATTCTGATTAACCCCGAATATGAGCGCCGAGCGGACACCCTTTATCATCAATGAACTATGAAGCTCCACAGACTCACGGGAAGAATTGGCGACACCCACCATATCTGGTGTGTTTTGAGCTCATTCTTCTGGAATTTCAATCAAGGGGTTGCCTTGCTTCAGGCTTCCAGCTTCCTCGCTTCGAAGCCCCTCTTTTGACCCTCCATCGTTTCGTTCTTCCAGTTTACTGTTCTTAGAACAACTCCTTTCCGCAGAGGTCTTGGATATTACTGCGGCTTGCTGCCTTATATAGTTTCCAAAGCTCTCCGCTTCAACTGACAGCACTTTATTAGAGATACATGTGTCAAGAAACAAGGATGCCTGCAGATCCGAGTCCTGTTCCTACCTCTTCCCCAACTTCACGTCGCCGTGCCGCAACTTCAATGCAGCCGTCCACAACCCCAGCCGTCATCTTTCGACGACCATCGCAGGGAATGCGCACCTCCGCCGTCCCTCTCCCTCAGACAACATATGCAGGAAGCTCAATGTCAGGGGTGGGAGAAAAAGGTGGTGCAGAAGCAGTGTCACGTAAGAAACTGGCTGGACCTGTTCCAAAAGAAGTATCAGACTGAGAATGGCAAGCTCCGCTGCGACATCCAAAGCCCCTTACGCCATCCGACCTCCACTCCTTGGTTGAGCGAGAGCAAGAAGCGATGGTAAAGTATCGACCTTCTCAAAGCAACGCTGCACCGTTCTGACACCCTGAGCTTGTTGGCAGGTGAACCGGCTTTCCAGAGAGCTGTCTTTGCTACGCCAGCAAACAGCCTCTGTTGCATCCACCACCTCCTCCGCTTCAACCACGCTCAATGACCCCCTGGATGCATATCACAGTTCACCGTACTTAGTTAGCTCAGCACATCCGACAGTCTCGCGGCGACATCGCTCCTCATCGAGTCTAAGCTCGTCTTATGTCCCAGTAGTTCAGGGATCGAGAACAGGAAACGGAACCGCAATTGCACGATCTCGAGAGACCAGTCTGTCACTTCCATCGGCACGTCCAAACGACTTTTCAAGGTCCGCTCGTGCCTTGTCCATCACATCGCGGCAGTCGGATCAAGTCTTGCCATCCTTGGCTGCATTGATACAGCCGCAACCACAGCAACAAGCCGACAATGTGCCAAACGTTACAGGACCTAATCAGAATGCCCGTCAGAGGTCTTTCTCCCCGCAACAAGTACCAGCCGTTGGTAATCCGCCTCGCCAGGAAGTACTAGCCCAGCGAGGAGAGTTGGAAGCTATCAAGCGTGAAAACGAAGCTCTGCGTCGTCGTATACGGGACCTCGAGCTTGTTGTTAGGAAATATCGAGAACGCGAAGTGACCTCTTCAGAACAGCCAACAAACGACCATGAGCCCACATTGAAATTGTGAAACGTGTCCATTTCCTCAAGGGACGACGCGAAGGATGGTCTTTGATTAGCCTTAGAACTAGCTAGGACGCATCTTGGATAGTCAATAGATCGACGAATGTTGAATTCTAGCCATCTGATCTCCATCCATTTCTTCTTCTATTTGATTCTGCCGAATTTACTGACACTAATTGGATCTTAGCCGTGCCTGATAAAAAACCCTATCTATTATTATCAACTCTCATACCTCTCTACTCGAGCTCTTTCACATGCGCGACCAAAGCTACTCCACCGTGGCGGTGCAGTAGACCCCTCACAACGTCATATGTGGCGCAATCAAGGCTAGGCTGCACGCCAGAATAAATAACACCTGCTGTTTCCTGTATCTGTTCACACTCGATCATTCTGCAGGTCTTTTGAAAAATATCGCGAATCCATATCTACTCAAGCACATACTTCAAATCCATATCGAATTTATCATTCAGTCAAAATGTCGGAACGCAGCACTGTCCATGTGTCGGGAATCTCATCCGCCACCACGGATAAGGAGGTCAAGGACTTCTTCAGCTTCTGGTATGACAGTCGTTCACCGCAAGCTCTTGATTAGATTGCTAATTCCTATCTACTAATAGTGGAAAGATTACTTCGATCTCTGTGACTCCAGTTTCTGGCGAGAAGGATGCAACCAAGTCCGCAACGGTGACGTTCGAGAAAGAAGCGTAAGTCTACCCCGCACTGTCCACGCCATGGAAACGTGGTCATGCCTACACCTTTTTTCTATTCTTCGAAATGGAACTGGTTCTCGGACTAACGAACTTCTAGAGCAGCAAAGACTGCCTTGCTCCTGGATCAAACCCAATTGGGTCCCTCCACAGTGCATGTCACCGCCGCTCACACCATTGACGAGATCGCCGGAGACCATGCTGCCACCGCCGGGGAGGCCAAGGATGAGAACTCCCAGGACCTCGAGCAAGAGGACAAGCCCAAGTCCCGCATTGTCGCAGAGTACCTTGCCCACGGCTACGTGATCAGCGACCAAGCCATCCAGCAGGCCATCGCCCTGGACAAGAAGCACGGCTTCTCCTCCCGTTTCACGTCGGCCCTGACCAACTTCGACCAGAAGTACCATGCCACCGATCGTGCCAAGGGGATCGACGAGAACTACAAGATCACCGACAAGGCGGCCAGTGGCTGGCGCGGTCTCCACTCGTACTTCGAGAAGGCTTTGGATACCCCGTCTGGCAGGAAGCTCCGTGAATTCTACGCGCAGACCGACAAGCAGGTGCGCGACATCCACAACGAGGCTCGCAGACTCGCAGACTTGAAGAGCGGAAAGCAGACACAGGATGATGCTCCGGCTGCGGCTGGTGGAGAGGCAGCCAACGTTACTCCTAGCGCTGCACCGACGTCGCAGCCGGCGGGTGCTGCAGCCCCCGCTGAGCCCAAGGCGTGATTGGGGATTAGTGATTAGCAACCCAGCACGTTTTCCCAGACATTCAAACATCTGAATTATTTCTGTATTGTTCGCAGGCTGATTGTTTTTCTTGTTGGAAATTCCCCAGTATTGGTGTTTCATGGCAATTCATGACAAGTAATTCAAAGAGTTTTCAATCGCGATCACTACCATGTCCTTTCTGTACTTAACATATCATCTACACAATGAAATAATTCCTCCCAAGAGGAGAATACTCATTCAATAAAATAAATCGTAGGTGTCATTCACACATCAAGTAGAGTAAGAGTCTAAAAATACATCATCCAAATTCCCTTCCTTCCCTTCCCTTCCCTTCCCTTCCACTCCCATCAATGTACCTTCGAGTACTTGGCCGCCTCAATATCCTCAAGCGGATGCTTGGGGTTACTCTCCAGCTTCGACTCCTTAGTCTCATCCGACTCGCGCTGCGAATGCTGCGGGTCGCCACGAAGCTCGGGCTGGGCCTTTCCCGACGAGGGGGGGTCTTGCTGCTGGGCGCCGGTCTGGGATTCAGGAGGAGGGGACTGACGGCCGGAGTGTTGTGCGGACATTTTGCTTGGTTTTGCTCTGGGGAAACCGTTCATAAGTCGGAATCCAAGACTCATAAAAGGGGAGAGGACTTACAATCTCTTGTTTTGTGGAGGGATTGGAGAGTGTCAATGGTAGGTATCAGATTGCAATGGAGATGAAGTGGATGGTTTGATGACTTTTTGATGTGAGGATGTATGGCAAGATACCTACTAATGCTTTTAAGTGTAGACGACTTGCGCTAAGACGCTTAAGAGCTGTGGAGTGTGTCATTGCAAACAGGGTGGCCTTGTCGAGCATCATCATGACGTCTTGGGATGGGGCCCACTGTTTCATCAACTTGTCGCTGTAAGTACCTTAGGGTTCAGGTTCTGTACAGAAACACATACAGAGTTATAAGAAACAGTCATAGAATGGTCCGTAACATTCGGTCCAATACTGCAACTTGAAAGAAATCGACGAGCCAACTATCCCCTATCCAGTCTGGACGCATTGTTGTCCACTTGACTCTCTACATTGAGGCAGGCATGATTTGAGTCTTTTTGAGATATGGGCTATGGCGTCATAGGTCCTGTTCGTTTGGGTTGTTTGCACTTAGATCACGTGCTCCTAATGGATTGTTTGTGTCAGTGGAGTCAATCCCTCAGCCGAAAATGAGTGAAAAATATTTGGAGCTTCCTTATCTCAGCCAATAGAGTGAAATATTAGGAACTTTCTTCTCTGATCGTAGAATGCATCTCATTTCGCTCATGTCAACGCATAACATGAACCTAAGCCAAATGCTAGGATTAAAGGGGGAATCTGAGTCTGTGCAGTACATGTATGCAGGGGAAAATGGAGTCAAATCACAATGGTGGGACTTTTGTGTAGAGATCATGGTGACGATTATAGACGAACGAAGCTGGCCATGACAGCATTCAGACAAGGAAAAGGACATCGATCTAAATGACAAAAAAAGGGGCGAGGAAAAACGAGCACATGCCGCGTGAGAGCATATACAATCCAGGCGCCTGCTTGAAAACAGCCAAAGCCCAAGAGCTGTAGACAAAACAGCCATTCCAGACTGCCATAGCATGGTCTTATATCATCAATGTGAATGACTCAGCAAATGTCGACTGGTTCATTTCGTCGGCGCGCCGAATGTCTCTTCTTTTCTATTTTTTATTTTTTGATTCTGCTGCAAATCATGTCTCATTGGGTGCCGTTAGCCTGACCAGCAGCAGCAGCTTCCGCGTTAGCTGCTGCCATGGCCTTGGCATCAGCCTCGTGGAAGACAGCCTGAATGACCTGCTGCTCCTCGGGGCTCAGAATCTTCGTGAGATTCTCATAAAGCTGTGGCTGTTCCTGTTGAAGGCCTAGTAGGGGTCCAAAGTTAGCCAAAGCGCACCGTACCACATCCGGTGAAGACAACTTACTCATGAACACATGCTTGAACATGCCGTACGGCTCAATCTTGTCCAGTGGCGTCTCGAGCAAACTCTCCTCATCCAGTTCGTCATCGTCGTCGTCAGCAAAGGAGCCGAACTTTTGTGCCTGGATAATACGGTCAGTGTGATGTTCTCAAGACCAGATTGATGATGCAACCCACCTCCTGGTTCAGGAAATCAAGGTAGGCGGCACTCTCGTCAGGAACGTCGCCCTCAGCCGCCTCCTCGAGCTCATCCCCTTCGGTCCACTCGACCTCGCCTTCCCAGTCATTCTCCTCGTCATCTTCTTCACCTTCGTCATCGTATGTGAAGTCAGACTCTTTCGTGGCGTCCTCGCGGCCTTTAAAAAGCTTAGTAAGATTCAGCAGTAGAAGAAGTCGGGCACTTACTCTTGATTGCTGCAGGCAGAGTCTGGAAGAGTCTGGTGACTCCCTGAAGGAGTCTAGGCCAACCCTGCTGCACACTGGCAGGAACATCTCCAGCCTTCAGAGTGAGTAGAGAGCTGATCGCTGCAATCGACAGCTTCTTGTCGTGAACACGTCTGAAGTTGTCAATGTTGGAGAACCACGTGCTGAAGAACTTGTTCGTCCAGCCCTTGGATTCCAGGACTTGCAAACTGAGAACAGGGTTGTAGTAGATGGCGTTGATGACCATCTCCATCAAGTGAAGACGGTAGGACTTCGTCCTAGCCTCCCCAGCATCAATGACGCGCATTGGGAGCTCAATGAAGAGAGGGATGTACTGGTCGATATAGCCGCGCAGATTCAACATCACGGTCTCTGCGAGCTTGCAGCCACATATCCGGTCGACACCACCGACCTTCTCATCCTTGAAGATATCCTCGACCATGCCAACAACAGCCGCAAGGTATGCAGGGTTCTGAACCAACATCTCTGAGCCATAGGCGACATAGTTGTCAAGGGCAGGCAGCATGTCTTCCAGGTACAACTCGGCACCTGCTTTGAATGTCTTGTGAATGAGCTCGAAAGCCTGCCACATTGTAGGTGAGATGGACTTTGAGGCAAAGGTGCAGCTGTCGATGATCTCAAAGACCTCGTTGTAGAGGTCGTAAAGCTTGTTCTCAAGCGTGATGCTGATCACAGGCATGAGAATCGTCTCAAGGTGCAGGAGCACATCGGGGGTGCTCTCGAGAGTCAATATGAGCGTTCCGATGGTCTGCAGTACACCCAAAGCAGTGATGCTCTTATCGTCCAAGAAGTCTCCATACGTGTCTTCTTCGCCCTTGGCAGCATTTCGCTCCAGCAATTCGCCAACGATACGCATGTACGTATCACGGAGCTGTTCGCTGAGAGCCACAGCAAACGGCGTCAGTTCAGCCGAGAAAACTTCGACAAAGTCCTCCATGACATTGGCCAGAGCGTCCACGTCAACCTCGTTGGCAAGCTTGAGCAGCTGCTGCATGATCTGGGGAATGTTTTGCTGCATCGACGTTCTGATAATGTCATGACGAATGAGAGGCTGCAGAGCAAGAGCGGCCTCCACTCGGACGGGCAGTTCAGGGTCGGTCATCGATTCCAAGATATTCCGGTAGATGATCATGAGGTTGTTGGGGTCCTGGAAATCGAGCTGCTCGAATTTCTCCAAAGTGTCGCAGGCACGGGCTCTAAGGAAGCCATGAGGACTGCGAAATTCGGGGAAAACGTGACGAACGAAGAAGTATTCGACCTGGTTGGCGATGGGACTCTTCTTTCCCAGAATGACAGAGGCCAGTGAACCGATCATGCGAAGAGCACCCTCCTTCTCTCGGGGCAGCTTCTGATCGTCCGGAGCGGATTCATATTTGCTAACGACGCTGTTGACGAACGTAAGGATCGAGAAAGTCTGCTTCTTCCGGTTCTTCGTAAGAGCGACCAAGAAATTCGTAGCCGCAACATCCGGCGCCGAAACTTCTTCGTAAAAGTTCAACTTCCGGTGGAGATATTCCGAGGGGTCGGTTTCGAACAGCTCAATATCCTCGTCTGATTGGCACATGATCGGGAATATGAAGTGAGCGATCAAGTTGTCCATGTGCGGCTTCAGGTGCTCCCACATCGCCTTAGGCTTGACACACTCTTCCAGGAAGATCAAGGTATAGGCAAGAGCAGGGTTGCTGAGCCACTGTCCCTTTGACACCCACTTGTCAATCTCCTGCAAATATCCCTTGAGAATCTCCGGAGCGAAAGTGTTGATGAACGTCTTCGCATACTGGGAGTAATCCGGAGTGCTAGACTTGGTCATTGTAGTGGGATTTCCGTATCTAGGGATGCATGTGAATAGTCTGTTCCTTTGTCAAACAAAACGGGAGAGACCTCCACGCACCTGATGAACAGACGGTTCAAGTTGGCATACGACCATTTCTTGCACTTCCACCAATGATTGAGTTCTCTCTCCTCCTTGGATTCCATCATGGAGTTGGCGGGAGGCTCCTTGGCAATTATTCTCAGGAAGAGCGTGCACCAGTCGACAGTCGCTTGATGGGTTTGAAGATGAGGCGAAAGCTCGAACTATAATCACCAACAGTCAGCCCTAACCCTTTCCCGCAGCAGTTACGTCTGATTTCCGGTCACCCACATAAATAGCATGTTTGTATGACTTGACAACAATCCGGAGCATTTCAGCCGCCTCCAGGCTTTCCTCGTCAACCAATTTCAAGCCGATATTCAGGAGCTGAGGAAACGAGTGCTCGACAATCTTGTCGAATTCCTCCCTCTTCTCTCCAGCCTTGAATCTGTAAACACGGCAGATGGCCAGCAAACATTGTAGCCCAGCGTAGACCGAGTTCGCGTCGTTGGTGCCCAGCAACTGAAGGGTAATATCGAGAAAACCCGGCCACTGCTCAGGAAAATCATGCTGGAGGATCTTTTGGAGGAGAGGAACAAGCTGTGCGCGGACGTTGGGAGGTGTCGATGCGAGCGCTGGGATCAGCCTCTCTCGGAAGCTGGGCTTTTCAGCCTCGGGAATCGGTGCGCGCAGGGGGCTGTCTTCGACGGGCGACCATCCGCGATTGATTCTGTTCTTCAGGTAGACACCGGCTGCAAGTAATTATTCATCATCAGTTATGTTCAGAGCAAAGGCCGATATTCGATTGATCTTCAGGGGTCCGAAGATAAAAAAAAAATTCTCGGACATCCAGCGGGGCCAACCTACCCGAAAGTTGAACAGCATTGTTCTGCTCCCCCTGCAAAATATCCAGAAGCGCATTTATGAAGCCGGGTTGTGTCTCAGCCTAGACGATGGCCAGTGTTAGATTTGTGTCGAGGAAATCCAATGTCAAGCCTCCTTCCAGAGTCCTCTCCACACGCACATATTTTAAATCCAATTCAGCTTGGCGTCGATTATCCGCATTTGCGTCGAGAGTAGCCTGGATGCGGTCTCGGAGAGCTGCAACATCCATTTCGCACCAACGACAGACCCCTGGAAACAAAAATCAAAAACTCCGAATGGAAGAAACCTCGTCACGAGGTGGTGAACCCGACAGGAAGATGGGGGAGGAAACGAGGAGAGGAGAGGAGGAGAGGGGAGGAGTGGGAATGGAGATAAGTAGCGGATAATAGATAGTGGCAGAGAAGGATAGGGCGCAGATTATTCTCCCAGCAGTTAGTCTAGTAGTCACAGTCACAGAAAAAAGGCAGGCAACAGAGCGAAAAGCACAGACTACTAGGACTGGAGCACAAGAAGAAAACATTCAGCGGTTAAAGTTGGGTTTGCTTTTCATGAATTTTGTGCCCGCCCCGCGCCTATCGCAATCGCAGCTAATCAGAAGGCTCGCCGCCTCGCGCGGTCAAGAGAATTTTCCCCCGAATTACCTCCATAGGTACTGGCCTACTCATGCCTCACTTTCCCTAGACTAGATCTCAAATTACGAAAAGACCCTTAGACTATTGTGTGGAGCAGATTGGGTGCATTGTTGTTTTAAGTTCTCACTAATTACGTTTACTATATCGGGTGGTTGTTTTCATCCTTCTGTGGTATCATCTCGTGGAGATATATTTGCTTATCAATATCATGCGATTCGTTCTACTCCAGCAGTAATGAGGAGAAGTAAGGACGATGATCCCTTCTAAAGTATGCTACATGTACAAAGATGCTGCAAAGATGACATCGCGCTTGATCAGCTCCTGCGCCTGTTGCATCTTCGTGTATAATGTCGGATCTCCAACCAGCTTGGCGGCGTTCTTCACTTCGCGGCAGGTCTCATCTAGTCGAGTAATCGTCCGAACAATGGTACCTTCCATCACATCTGTCAAGTCTGTGATGCGGTTGAAGGACATTCCCTTGGCCCATTCGTAGACCACCTCTGCCAGACCAAAGCGGGGCTGGCTGGCGAAGTCGTTGGCGTCTTCGCTAGACTGAATGACCTGGTATTGGATTTGGAGGTCGTTCACCTTCTCCGAGATCCGGATAATTGCCTCCTTGCCCTTCTCCAGACGAGGGGTCAAAGTAGGAACGTTCTCTGTCTTCTCCTGGAAGACAAATGCGGACAAGAGCGCAACAATCTCTTCCGGCTCGTATTCGGCTAGGACGTTCTCGAGAATCAACTCCGTCAATACCAGTTCATCGGCCGAGTGAATCTGTCCATAAATATTAGCTCTACACATCTGGCCTCACGGATGATTGGACGACTCACCTCACATGCGACTTTACCCTTCAGTTGAACTCGCGATTGCTCATCAATAAACCCTAGGTCTCTTAGCACTTGGATGCGCTGCTCGTAGTCCGGTAGTAGTTGCAGGTTTTGGTCCGACATGAGCTGTTTTAACTGCGAGATATTCTCCTTCACCTGCCATTCATCGTGTTGCATCTCAAACTGCTCAAAGTCAGTAACAAGGTAGTTACAAGAAATCGGTTATACAGGCGATAGCAACTCACGTGCTTCAAGAAAGACGGGCACTGTAAGCAACGGCAAGATTGAGTGATAGCTGCCTGAGCTTGCCGTTTTTCTAGTATGTCTCGCACTTGTAGCTCTTTGATCCGAGCCCAGTCCATCTCATCCCAGACAGGGCTTGTCCAGGAAGCGCAAAGCTTCGAAAGCTCCTTGTCCGCGAATTTAATAGCCTCTGTGTTTCGAATTAGTTTCTACTACAGTGATGGGCACAAATTTCAGACCCACCTTTCTTGATATTTAGGTACCATGTTGGACCACCCACTTTGACCATGGTGTTCGTAACACACTCTAGGTCCGAAAGAGGAATCTTACAAACTTTCAGCGTCATGTCGGCAGCACGAGTCGGTAGAGGTTGTAACAGATGTCGGAATCTTGGAAGGAAGGGCAAAATGTCGCTTGGATGGCGTCTGTGGCTCAATTTGCCGATCTCAAGGACCTGTATGCTAGGACTGGCGCCTCCTCCAACACCTTCTCTAACAATGATACCTGCAGTTCGGAAACCATCCTATGAAAAGTTCAGTCAATGCGAGAACAGAAGGCAATAGCATCCAACGTCCGACAAACCTTTCGATACACAACAAGCCGCTTTGGCATGAAGAGACGCTTCCCGACAGGAGAGGCAAGTAGACCAACGTGAAGTTCGCTCGTTAGCTTCTCGTACTCGATAGCTGCATCATGACAGGCCACCAGGTCAATGTCGCAGATATCGCAAGGTTCTCGTTTGATCTTCGCCAGACTTGCTTCAGAAAGCTGGACCTGTTTCTCATGCTCCGGCAGCAGAGCCTGAGTGGCATTCTCACTGAAGCTTCGCTTAATCATCTCTTCGATCTTCAGAGCTTCCACACGTAGGAGGTTCAAAATCATATTGTAAGTGAGTCTGAACTGAGACCGGAGTTTTGTCGGGTCACCAAGGATCATCTTCCTCAAAGCACCCGCCGGGGGTGCCTCGTCTCTACCGGAGCTCACGATGATGACGTATCCAACAGTGTCGAGACCTCTGCGTCCAGCACGTCCTGCCATCTGAGTATACTCGCCTGGCAAGAGATCTCTAAAGCCCCTACCGTCATGCTTTCGGAATCCGGAGAAAACGACCGTCCGTGTGGGCAGATTGAGACCCATTGCAAACGTCTCGGTAGCGAAAAGAATCTTGACCAACGATTTTGCGAACAAAATTTCCACAATTTCTTTCATGATTGGCAGAAGACCACCATGGTGAACAGCGATACCTCTGCTTAGCAGCTCCCGCAGCCTCAGAATTTGTGGCAGCGTTCTGTCCTCTGGCTTGAGTCGAGTCAGAGACTTTTCGATGAACATGTGAATCAAACTCTTCTCGGAAGCATTGCAGAAATCTTGGTTGGAGAGTGAGTCAGCATTCTCTTCACACCTCTTTTTCGAGAAAACAAAGATACAGCCTGGAAGCAAGTTCTCTTTTCGGAGGTGCCCCACGAGCTGTACCCAGATTGTCTTGTCCTGAGCAGCCGTCGTTCGTCCTCCACCTCGTCCCGTACGAGCGATATTGCCAGTACCCCTGTTAGCTGGCTGGCCTCTGCCGCGAGGAGCACCGCCCCGCTGACCATTTCCACGAGGAGCCCCTCTACCAGCAGGTTGCCCACGTCCTCTGCCTTGCTGTCCACCGCGCTGTGCTTGAGACTGAGCTTGAGCTTCGGCGGCCTTTTGTGCTTTGATTTTATCTCTGCCGGAAATGATGTTGTCTGCTTCTTTCCAGCCAGTCTCGAGAAAACGCTTGTTCGAGTCGACAATTTTGTACTTGTCTTTGCCTGCCCAGAGATAGTGCTCCAGTGGGACGGGACGTTTGGCGGTCGAGATGACGTAGATATCCTTCTTCTTCGTACGACCAACCCAGGAGGCAAATTCATAGGTGTTGGGAACTGTAGCAGAGAGCAGGATGAGAGTGACATGCTCCGGAAGCATGATGATGACTTCCTCCCAGACAACACCTCTTTCGAGATCATTCACATAGTGCACCTCGTCAAAGATGACAAATTCAACATCTCTGATCAGATCCGCACCTCGGTAGAGCATACTGCGCAAGATCTCGGTAGTCATGATCAGGCAGCTGGCTTCCGGGTTGATCTGAACATCTCCGGTGAGAATTCCAACGTCATCGAACTCAGTTCTGAAGTCTCTGAACTTTTGGTTGCTCAGAGCTTTGATAGGAGATGTGTAGATTGCCTTGGTCATATGCTTCGACGCCAGAGCGATAGCGTATTCTGCAACGACAGTTTTACCGGCTGATGTATGAGCCGCGACAAAGACTGAATCGCCATTCTCGAGATGATATACTGCTTCCTTCTGGAAGGTATCCAGTTCGAATGGCCACTCCCGAGCCATGTCAGGCACGAGTTCATGGAAGTTAGGGATGTGTTTATTGACGTCCACGACGTGAGCCCACTCTCTGCCACCCTGCCTTTGCTTGACACCGCCGAGCAATGGGGCTCGAGGCTCCAAGGCTGGGAACTCGACAGGGAGGAGAGAATCGATATCTTCCTCCTCGCCACTCAATTCATCATCCTCGCCGATCTTCACCCCGCCTTCAACATCCGAGACGGCGTCTTCATCTCGCTCTACATGGAGATCACTTTCTTCTTGCTGGAGGGCATGTTGAACTTCCTCGTCACCCTCCGCTGCTTCCTTGGTCTTAGCCGCTTCGAATTGCAACCCGCGGGAAAAGCCGGGTGCTATCTCCAAGAGGCCACCATCGGCTCCAAAATTGATAATGCGGTCGAGACCAGACTGTTTGCCACCAGTTCTTGAGCGTTCCGCAGCCTGTGCTTCAGATTCCATTTCAGCAATAGCCTCGACACCATCGAGTCCGCCCGGCGCAAAGGGGAAAAATCCTGCCGCGCCTCTCACGAAGTCAGCACGACCCGCGGGCCTGCGAAGTAGAGACGTTGAGTTTTTGGCGTTGGCTGCTGCAGCGGGGACCGTGACTTCGTGGTAACCAGTGACTCGACCCTCCAGACCTTCCCTGGTAAAACGAACAATAGTTCGCGTTTGAGTGGGAGCAATCTCGTAGAGGTCCGTGTAATCAGTCGGGACATCCCATCGCCTGCAATGACCGTTAGTAATACAAGCAAGGCGTAGGTTGTGAAAACAAACTTTTGAAGGCGGTTGAGCCATTCTGGGCTGAATCGTGGTGACGGTGTCAAAAACTCTCTCTCTAATTCAGCTTTGAGATCCGAGGCACTCTGTCGCGGCCGCTGTCGAGGACCACGCTGTCTATAGGTTCCATTTTCCTCTTCAGCAAGCTGAGCATCGAAGGCGGACCCGCTTAAATTCTCCGAGTTGAGGTTCAGGTCGGCCAAGACTGAGGCCAACGTTTCCGCCATTTGGAGGAGCCGTGCAGAGAAGTCAGAGCAGAAATCTGCCTAGTCTCCCGGGATTCTGCGTGGCGGTTTCTTGATTTGAGGGATGTTCGATGCTTCGATCTGGAGACCCAGAATGGTTGGAACGACCTCTCCAATCCAGATCCACAGTCACGTGGCCTGCCAGTGAATACTTCGACAACAGTCTATGTTGGGAGGGGAAATAATTAACACAGGAAAGATGGCTCTAAGCAGCTAATATTCATAAATGAGTGACGAGTTCAGAAGCCAGCAACTGTACGAGTAGGTGTGTATCATGAAATGGCGGCGATGAATGGCAGTAACGCTAAAGCGAGTCCACACACAACTTTCGCTGACGTCGGGTGGGGACTGTGCTGCATAGTAATCCTCCGTCCTAGGTAGTCACTATCAAGCAGTCGGAATTTGTGCCTCTATGTCTACTGTACTGTTTATTATTCCACATATCGTAGTAATTTATTATCCGTTGGCTTGAGTACAACTTTCTGCCACACCATATATCCAGCAGCTATTCCTGCATACAAAAATGACCATGTACAGTCGCCGAAAACGCCATGCATAGATGCAGAATGCTAACTGAACCAGTCATGCAAATTTTAAGACTCGCACACATGCATACTCAAGTTAAGATACGGAGACAAATGTCTCAAAATGTGACAAGAAACCCGTGGTATGTTCCAAGCTGTCTGAGGAGTTTTCCTCGGTCGCTATCCTGCTCCGTAAGAATGGACACCCTTGAGCCTATCATCTTCAGTATGTAATAAGGCCAGGAAGATGCGAGGGAGATCAACAGAAGTTTGAAGACGAGGAAGACGAAGAAGAATTATGATGAAAAGGACGAGGAATCGCATTGTTGACGAGGTGTTTCCAGCTCATCATATCAATAGTAAATCATCAAATGTGGATGAAAGAGCCCATGTTTCTGAAAATGCTACTCTCATCGATACGACATAATGGGGAATGTCTTTCGATCAGCAGTATTGATCTGGAATTCGAAAATGCCATCTACTGTGGCAATATACCTGTTCAAGTCAGTTTTCCTGCTTGAGCTTGGAACAGAGAAGGCCGTGGTCTTACAGTGTCCTTCCGTCAGCGCCAAAGCCCAGCCCAGCCGTGCTACCTGTCTCCTGGTCTCTAGCCCCGGACCCTAGACTCCTGTCTGGAAGTTCGTTCAAGACACTCCTGATCCATCTGGGAGAGCGCGTCTGTTCAAAACCCAAGAGCTGCTGCCGGTATCGTTGTTCACGTAGACTGTTTCTATGTTGCGCCTCGTTGATAATTTGTCGTTGCCTTCGAAGCCGCTCTGCCGCCACATTCGTCCTTAATTCCGAAGTTGACAGACGTCCCAAGTCATGCCGACTATCGGATGCCGAGAGTCGAGCGCTAGAATGATCAATGGTGGCAGATGGGCGAGCTAGAGATTCACGGGCTCGACTCTCCGAGCCTTCTTCACTATTAGAGCTGCTCGGACCATCGCCATTGGGGTCTGCAGGATGCAAGCGATCAAGAAATGTGGCCGACTGAAGTTCTGACGGTGAAGCTGTCCAGCTCAGTGTGAGACTCGGCTGCGGTCCAACATTGGCCCCTGTTCCGATAACTGTCCTATTACCCTCGGGATATCCCTGTGGAAGAGTCACAGGGTTGTCGCGCCTAGAATTCAAGTTCCGGCCGGAAATTCCCGTATGTCCAAGGTAGTGTTCCCGAAATGTATCAATAAGAGCGTCGCTTCGGTGTGGTGGCGAGGCAGGACGGGATGGTCGATGAGTTCCTTCTGTGGAGGCTTGGAGCTGTGAGGGAGGTACAGGGTGCGGTTGGGCATTCACTCTAGCTCGCCGTTCAGTCAGACTGTCTTCTAATCTCGACGTCCAACGTGCTGTATTTAAAAATTCCACAATCAGCCTTTCCCTCTGTGTGAGGTCCTGTATCAAGCTCTCACGCAAAGGAGAATTATCTGCCCCATTTCCCGCCTCATTCGAAGTACGCTCGATTGAATCGAGAATAGCCCGGTGGGTTGCATCCGTTCCATGCCGAGGGTCAGCGAGAACCCGACCGTCAAGGTCATATTCGAGTTCTTCAGAGTCATCGAGTATCGGCTCTGTATATACTTCTTGCAGGTCGGGGTCGTTCATATCTAAATTTAGAATCTGTCTGCGTATGAAAGCCTGGCGAACATCCGCAACCCCGGCTCGGCCTTTGTCTTCAAGCCATACCAGGAGGTCCCAAGGCTCCGGTGCAAAAGCCATGCATCGCACAGCACCACCGTTACAGCACTGCCTTGATGAGTTGAAACTGCATATTATCGCACTCTTGCTGTCTGGCTCGCCTGCCGTGTCTTGAACTGTGGCCACGTTGAACACTGTAATAACTCCCGACTGGGAACCGATAGCGCACAGTCGACTGAACGGAGAGAATGCAACAGTGAAGCAGCAACCATCATCGAAGCGTGTGCCAATATCCATCTCTATGCAACGGATAAGATCCCAATCCCATGTAGGAAGCTTCTCACCGTTGTCTGTCAGAACAGTTGTCTCCAAATCACATGTAACATCATAGAAATATGCACGAGTCTCATCTCCAACCGCAGCGAGCAAAGTGGAGTCCGGTGACATAACAGCATAATTCATGCATGCTTGGTGAGGAAGGACCTTCAGGACTTTCGACCGAGTCAGAGAATAGATTGTAACAGTCTTGTCATTATTACTGCCGCACATTCAGCATCAACTATCAGACCGGGAGACTTCTGTGGTGGAAATACCTTAGGATCATAACGTCCTCATCGGCGAATCCCTTGTCGGCGCCGGGCAACCGGTGAACAGTCACCGAGTTGACGATGCTGCCCCCAAACTTGTGCAACTGTACCTCGGGCATAAGCGGCCTTGAAGCCTGGTGACTCGACTCAGACTCTCCTCGAGAGGGCCAAGGAGGGGAAAGCCTTGTCGGAGGTTCCAGATTGATGGGTAAGGCACTATCGACATCTGAGGACGGCTGAATTGATGTATCGCCACGCGCGGCCTGATCAGCGATCCGTACAAAGGCACACTCTCCATTATCGGAGCCCCCGACACCTATCCAACCATAACCCGCGGTGAGACATTTCGGCTCAAACGGTATGACCGCTAAAGTCTCTCGCTTTTGCGATGAAATATGAATCGAATATATCACTCTGTCAGCGACTAAATAGATTCTGTCCGGGTCGGCGGTACTGATATAGTTGCGAAGTTGTTGGTGGCTACGGTACTGTTAGCATGATCCATTCATGCGACAAACTCGCCGGTGTAGCAGAGTGACGGACAAGTTGGGTATTTTGAAAGGGAAAAATCGGCGTTTTGTCGCAAGGATCAGTGACTCAGTTGAGTGGTGTCTAACAAAAGACGGTGTTAGCAAAGTGAAGTTGAAACAAGCCAACGTTAAAAGGTAAGTGTGGACCAACGATAGAGCAGAATCCGTAGTCATGATGGTTCAGTCAAGATCACCATTGACATTGTTGGAGCGGGACTGTGGTAGACGCCGCGGCTGCCGATCGGGCTGCAGAGAGGAGACGAGGAAGATGACGAAGAAGAATATGATAAGAGGTAAGGTAGTGTTGTAAGTGGCGATGGATAAAATTGCGAAGGTGCCTTCTGCCTGTGAGGTAGGTACCCTACAACCTGGTAGTAGCAAGCACCCGAACCAAAGGTAGTTGTGATTAATGAGTTCCTGGGCTGGGGATCAGGATCGGAAGAAAATTGCTGCTGTTACTACTGCTACCTAGGTATTGGATCATCGTCAACCATAAATTAGCTAGGGTAAGGTAGATAAGAGGTATAGGTAAGGTAAGGTAGTAAGGTAGTAGTAGTGTGATGGTGTGACTGTGAGTGACGACTTTGGGATGGTCGAGGCCTGGGGTTGTGGTCACTGGCCCGGAGCTGATGACGTAAGACTTGCTCAGACAAATCCGGGGGAACCTTCAGCGAATAATGCGGCTGGCCGAGATTCCATTCCGTTTCCATATCAAAATCATCCCCTCGAGTCTCCGGTATCAGACTGGTCTAGTGTCGATAGTAGATGCATCCAGCACGTCGAAGAAAGCCCGATGAAGTCTATGTAATCTACTCCCAGCCCCGTGGACAACAGATTCTCTCAGCACTCAGGGAAAGCACCGAGATTGCTTCATGAGGTATCATGCATTTGCTGTAGTGGAACCAGTTGTCATTCATAGAAATGGCATATATATTTTGCGCTGTTACAGACGTACCTATTGAACCTCACGGTAGTTTGCTGCAGTTATCCGCGCATAAAGATGCCCTCTGGAGGCGGAATGCACGACGAGATCTCCAAGGCACGTGACACTAATCCGGAAAGATCAGAGACCATTTTGCATACCTCCGTATCGGGATGAACAAAACTGACGAATTGCACTCTCGGAACTTGGCATTAAGAAGTTGTAGATCACGGGCCAACTGGATGGGAATTCCGTCCTGTCAACGCCGGCTTCGGGAGAGTACCGCGTATAAGAACTTCAGATTTGCCACAATAATCTATCCTCTACCAGACAAGACCGGATTCTCTGTTGGTTCCCGGCACTTTTGCTGTATATACTCTACAGGGTATAGGAGACAGACATTTCGTAGGGCTGATATTGGCAAGGCACTCTATAGTCCTTTTAAGCAGAGAATCTATGTGAAAGATCTACCGCATGGTTGTTGTCTTCTCTGTGTCAGAGTATACGAGGGATTTCCTCACCACACAGATCAATCTTGATATCGTCTATGCCAGGGCTGTTGCAAGGTTCATTCATGTAAATGACATAAGACCCTCCAAGGAGGTTCTTGTAGGCAAAACAGAGCCACAGACTAGAGCTACATCAGCATTAAAACGGTAGCTCAGGTCCTGCATGCATGCCATCAAATTGCTTCCCGCCAGTCGTTCTCCGCTTCGGCACTGAGAAGAAGATATAGCATATAAAGCACCCAAGTATTAACAGAAAGCGAAGATACCTGAGAGATCATTCTACAAGAGTACCTTACCTTCTATCTACTGCCAGCCTCAGCAGGTACCTTACCTTACCAAGAATTTTACTTAGTCGCCAGCTCTCACAGCAGGTGATTGGCCCGGCTAGGAGGCGGTCTAAGGCTAACTCGGCTATCATTGGGTGGCCAGCTACGTTGCCGTGATTCTACCAATTTCGACGACGGGCCGAAGCTCTCCGTGCAATTTCTACTACTACCTCCCGTTTCTCCCTTCTTCCTTTCAAGTCTCTTTTTCCCCAGACATAAAAAAAGTCATCTATCTCCTTTCCTCCTCGACCTCCGTCACCTTTCCCTATTTCTTTTCCTCCATCTCGTACTCCCTTCGATTGAATCGGACCGGAGTTTTCGCTAGTTCCTTCTTTTTGAGTTTCTGTATTATCTACTTTTTAATCAAGTCACCATGATGCCCTCTCGCCTCGTCCGCGCTGTATGTTCATCCTCCTCCGAAACGATCATCCCAAGCTCGATTTTTTGAACTAACATTTGATTCTCTCTTTTAGTTGCCGCGTACTGCCCGCATCCCTGCTTTCAGAGTTCCCGGCGCCTCTTTCCGGAGATGGAACTCGACTGAGGGTGAGAAGGTTAAGGGCCAGGTCATTGGTATCGATCTGGGTATGTTATTGCGGCAGTATCCATACTTGAGATCTTCCCATCTGACAGCTTTTCCTAGGTACTACAAACTCGGCCGTCGCTGTTATGGAGGGCAAGACCCCCAAGATCATTGAGAACGCAGAAGGTACGTTGTTAGAAAAAATTTTTCATGCCGTCATCTGATTGGATGCACGAATCCGATACACCGGCCGCGATTCTGGTATATGGCAGTTTAACTAACTTTATATGAAAAGGTGCTAGAACAACGCCTTCCGTTGTTGCTTTCGCCCAGGATGGTGAGCGTCTGGTCGGTATTGCTGCCAAGCGTCAGGCCGTTGTCAACCCTGAGAACACTTTGTTCGCCACCAAGCGTCTCATCGGTCGCAAGTTCACCGATCCCGAGGTCCAGCGTGACATCAAGGAGGTCCCCTACAAGATCGTCCAACACACCAACGGCGATGCCTGGGTTGAGGCTCGCGGTCAGAAGTACTCGCCATCTCAGATTGGTGGTTTCGTCCTCGGGAAGATGAAGGAGACTGCTGAGAACTACCTCGGCAAGCCCGTCAAGAACGCTGTCGTCACTGTCCCCGCTTATTTCAACGACTCTCAGCGTCAGGCTACCAAGGACGCCGGTCAGATCGCTGGTCTGAACGTTCTCCGTGTTGTTAACGAGCCTACTGCTGCCGCCCTTGCCTACGGTCTGGAGAAGGAGGCCGACCGTGTTGTCGCCGTCTATGATCTTGGTGGTGGTACTTTCGATATCTCTGTTCTGGAGATCCAGAAGGGTGTGTTCGAGGTCAAGTCCACTAACGGTGATACCCACCTTGGTGGTGAGGACTTTGATATCCACCTGGTTCGCCACATTGTCCAGCAGTTCAAGAAGGATTCTGGCCTTGATCTCTCCGGCGACCGCATGGCTATCCAGCGTATTCGTGAGGCCGCTGAGAAGGCTAAGATCGAGCTTTCTTCCTCCCTTCAGACCGAGATCAACCTGCCGTTCATCACTGCCGATGCTAGCGGTGCTAAGCACATCAACCTCAAGATGACTCGCGCTCAGCTTGAGTCCCTCGTCGAACCCCTGATCAACCGCACAATTGAACCCGTCCGCAAGGCTCTCAAGGATGCCAACCTTCAGGCCAACGACATCCAGGATGTCATCCTGGTTGGTGGTATGACTCGTATGCCCAAGGTTGCCGAGTCCGTCAAGTCCATCTTCGGTCGTGACCCTGCCAAGTCTGTCAACCCTGATGAGGCTGTCGCCATCGGTGCCGCTATCCAGGGTGCCGTCCTGGCTGGTGAGGTTACCGACGTTCTGCTGCTCGATGTCACTCCCCTTTCCCTCGGTATCGAGACACTCGGCGGTGTCTTCACTCGTCTGATCAACCGCAATACCACCATCCCCACCAAGAAGTCCCAGACCTTCTCCACCGCCGCTGATTTCCAGACTGCTGTGGAGATTAAGGTGTTCCAGGGTGAGCGTGAGCTTGTCAAGGACAACAAGCTGCTTGGAAACTTCCAGCTTGTTGGTATCCCTCCCGCCCACCGTGGTGTTCCCCAGATCGAGGTCACCTTCGACATTGATGCCGATTCCATTGTCCACGTTGCCGCCAAGGACAAGTCCACCGGCAAGGACCAGTCCATTACCATTGCCTCTGGCTCTGGTCTCTCTGACGCTGAGATTCAGTCGATGGTTGAGGATGCTGAGAAGTACGGCGAGCAGGACAAGGAGCGCAAGGCTGCCATCGAGGCTGCCAACCGTGCCGACAGCGTCCTGAACGACACCGAGAAGGCTCTCAAGGAGTTCGAGGACCGTCTTGACAAGGCTGAGGCTGACCAGATCCGCGAGAAGATCGCTACTCTGCGTGAGTTTGTTGCCAAGAACCAGTCTGGTGAGGGTACCGCCACTGCTGAGGAGCTCAAGCAGAAGACCGATGAGCTCCAGACTGCCAGCTTGACCCTCTTTGACAAGATGCACAAGGCTCAGTCTGAGCAGCAGCAGCAGCAGTCTCAGGGCCAGCAGGGTGAGAACAAGCCCTAAATGTACTACTAACTATACTTGAGCGACATATTCAAAAGTTCATGGGTGATCTTTTGGCGATCGTTACTCCATCGACCTCTTCCTCACTTCACCACTGTCTTAACACGTGTATGACATGTATACATATTGATAGCTTTCATGTTTTTTTACCCTTCTCATGTACTCTTCTTCCTCTCGGTGTACGGTGTTCACATTTCCTTTTCTGCCTTCATACCTCTTGGGTCGGGTGAGCATACTTGAGATTTCATTTTTCTGGGGGCAGTTCTTTGGAAAGGTTTTAAGGATTGCCTAAAGTGTAACTTAATGACATGACGGCTGGGAACCACAAAATGGATGTGGTGGGCTTGTCTATCAGGAGCATACAATATGAAAATTCTCCTCTCTGTTCAAATATCACAATGATCCAAGAAGATGAACCTTGTAATAAGTCGCTTTCTTAATCTGGCTACATCTCGGTTCGTCGAAGGTCAGCACTAATGCACTATTGTCCTTTGCCTACCCTGTGTTTGATCTCCTAGCCGAATAATCGCACGCTGGCCTCTTGGACTTGCAGGTTGATGGCCATGATTTGTGGAATACTCAACAGTCAACCCTCAAGAAGTGGCCTGGAAGATGTAGATTACTAGGGTCTTGAGAGGAATTGAGCCACTGGTCAAGCATGTGAATCATAGTACCGTTCAGTCTGTTCATAATCATAATGTGGCAAAAAACAAAGAGCTTGCATGAGCTTTAATTTGGCATGATTGAAACTTGTGGTGACGTAGTCAGACATCATTCCGTATCAATGGATGATCTGCATTTGTTGACACTGCCATAGAAGGTCTATGTCACCTTTAAATTAAGTGGTATGGCTATTGATTGGAACCAAGATGTCAGCTATGACACCTTGATGGATGACACGTAGATAGGTCTAACAATTATTGTCTTAAGACCCTTAAAACCCTTTAACAGCATGTTGGGCTGTCCCTCTGTTGATCTGATTAGCCTGTGGAGACATTGATAATTTGACAGTCATGTGATAGTAAATAATAATAAAAAGGGGGGGAAAAGGGTGCGAAATGGGGCATCCATGGTCTGAACCAGTATCTATGAAGATGGATAACTTGGACAGGATTTCCACTTATTTATTAACTCAATGAATCGACTGCTAGACTAGGTGCTCAAGCGCCATTATTTATTGCCATAATTAATGGTCAGTGGTCCCTCAACACTAGTTGCATTCCTTGCATCCCGCCCAACTTTGGATTCATCAATAGAGTTTTGGCAAGAAAGGGTCAAGGAGGAATGTCAAAGCATTCCAGCATGCATTCATGCATTGTTTAATCCTTCTCAGGAATTGTGTAGACTCGCAGTATTTTTCTACTTTGCCCGTGGATTGCATACTCCTGGCGAGAAACCAACTGAGACAATCCCCCAGACTCCAGACAGAAGGGACCAAATGGGGGCAAAGGGATTGATTGTACTTTCGTGACTCTAACTATGATTCAACCTTGATTATTTCAACTCAAGTGGATCACCACTGGACAGCATAGGATCCATTTACACTTTGCAAAGGTCCGAGCGACCTCCAGGGTCCCTTTTTGTCCATTCGTACATGATACGGAGTATCTACCTAGCTGATATCCGAAGCCAATATAGGAGCGCCCAAGTCAATCAAGGCGCGACCATGATCATCAAATCATGTCGTCAATAGTAGTCATGCTGATAGGAGGATAATGACAACATTAGCTCAATTTCTATAAAAATTGTGTCAGCTGTCAAGGCCTGGATTTCTCTTATCGGATTCTCACAGCTTTAGCTGATCTACACTGGGAGACTTGCAGAGTTGCAGTACCAATGCAGAAGAGTAAAAATCAACTACGTACACAACGAGAAGCCAGGATCTTAAATCGACCGCCATATATTTTGTAGGGTGAGAAGTTCCGTCAGTGTCATACCGATTGCCTTTTGACTTGAATCAAAGTGGCCTGGATGCTTCGCAGGGTAAGATTATATTGAACGATAATGAAGTAACCCATCGGGTCCAATAACGAAATGTGGCTTTTCATTGGTGATTCTATGTCCTCGTTTGTATTATTATTCTAATTATTATTGTGCTTGATACAAACCTTTCTCCCTATCATCTTTATTACAAGAAGAGGGAAGGGGCAAAAAAAATTAAAAAGATGATGGACTCACGGGGGATTGAACCCCGGACCTCTCGCAAATCTAGTCGGAAGACCTGCACCTTTATCAATGCAAAGCGAGCGCTACTACCACTGAGCTACAAGCCCATTCGTTGATGGAATCTCGGTTTTCTTTGCTACATATTGAAGTCTCTGTCCTCTTGAGTGGACCATGCATCGGAGGTTGAGGACAGAAGAACAGAGATCCAGAGCATCCGATCAGACCTTATATCTTGAAGATGAAAAGAGGATAAATACTAGAGAAATATGAAAGGAGTGAAAGGGCTAGGGAGAGTTGCTAATCTAATAGTTTATCTAGATAACGATGTTTTACTGTACTGTTGTCGATCAGTTGTTGATAATAATAATAAAAATTCAATATTAACAACAATAATGTATCGATTTATTCGACTACTATCTGGCTCTCCCCACTTGGTCATAATTACATTATGGCATCTTTGAAGGCTCATCCCCCTGAGAAACATGGAACAAAGACTCTTTTAATTTCTCTTCATAATAAAGTTTATCAATTTCAATTGACTTTGATTTCTCACGGATGGCTCTGGTGACCTGGTCATTTTTGCGAGCTCGATGGTAGTTTGGCTCCTCTTATGATCAGGGGCACTGCACAAGAGATCAAAGACATTTTGCTGCATTGTACTCCGTAGACGGACCATGGAGTATCAATTGGGACATGTTCCAGCTTCCATGGCTTTCTATGAATTCTATCTGCCCAGCTCCTTTGATTGTGCGACATACAAGAGTAGATCGCCCGATGCTCATTGGCTGTTGTCCACTATAAATAAATTAAGTGGAGGGGCTATTTTCTTCATACACCTTTTTTCACCCTTGAGGAAAATGAAAAACACAACAAAAAGAAACCCCATCGACAGAGACATGTACACCTACTACTTGGTTACAAGCTTTCTTGAAGATAAGAGTACGAAGTACTGGTAGGTATTATCATTTATTATCAGTCTACGAGTAATAATATTTGCATGATGTCAAGAATGTATAGTCGAATAATCCGCGTTATTATTGTGTTGGAACTTGGAAACCTGATACATGTCAAACCTTAGCGACGGCCCAGTCCCTGATTTCCCCTCTATTTACTCCGTAGATTTGGGAATGTTTATCTATCCCATGAATAATAATGATTCCTACTTCTTGGGATAGCTTGTAGATAGTACATAGTTGGTCAAGGCACTAATCGTCGTAATCGAGTCTTTTCTCTTCATTGCGGTTTTAATTCTGGTAGTCATCGTCACCGCCAAATGTGAGTAACCAGTCTTGATCCAGAAAACAAGGCCCCATACATTTTAGTCCTAGCATTTTATGGATTGTTGTTTGTCACTAGTGTGACAGTAGTGGTCTTGTTTTTAAAGGGAGCCCTGACTCAATCTATGCAATAAACATCGATTGCACTACGCCTGATTTGTAGGCCGGCCAAGGAAATCCACAGTCCCTTTGGCTTGTTGTACTACTTACATGCATCTAAACAAGTCGAATTGACCTCAGATACACTTTATCGAAGCCAAAGTGGAAAATAAGAGCCATCTTATGATCAAAAACTTTGCTTCAATATCCAATGTTAAGGTAAATACTCACGAGAGTCCTCTTGTATTAATACTATTATTACTGCACCAGCACCTGATAACTGGAGCTCACTAACTTAGTGCTGTTGCAAGTCCCAGCATTGATCCATGGGCTTGTTTGTTTTCTGATGACCACAAAAGTCAAACCGGGTTTGCTCTACAAGACAGAACTAGTATCTTAGTCGACTAGTCTAGCGTTTTAGCTGATGAGAGCTGTCCAAATCAAGTTACATCTATTAGACTAGTTAGTCTATTCCATTGATGTTTTTCGTCTCATTTTACCCTCACCCTGCCTATCACAGAGAGATTAAGTATTTTCCTCATCTAGATTGCTCAGCATTTAATCTCAATTTACGGAGTATCTAGATACTAGTTACATATTTCAATTATTATCTAAACTCAATTCTTGTTTTCATATCTATCCAACCATCAGAAATCCCTTGCTTGAGCCTTAGACCGTTACCACATCTACTCAAGAATAGTCATCCTAGTGGGCGTCAATCAACAACTGGAGGGTCCACGGGAAATTTCCAATGGTCTAGAAAGCAGAAAAACGGGCAAGGTGCAGCTAAGACAGCCACACTAGCAGTTTGTTTTTTTTTATTTTCTGCCTTTTTTGACTTTTTCTGACTCTATTGGTGAGCTTGGATTGTGCTACTTCGATTTCGATGCAAATCCACCCTGCAAGTGTAGGCAAGTCTTGATTTTTCAGTCCCGTATTTTCCTTATTTCCCTCCAATCTCCAGTGTCCATTCCTCTCTGTTCTTTCATACCTTTCTTTCCCTTCTTCCAAGTACTCATTCAGCATTTCATATGCCTCTTAATTGTCTAACGATTTGTTTACATCTTATCTAATTGATAATACTCGCATCTCGCTGTTCTCATCTTTATCAGCCTCGATCTACGCATCCCTTTCTTTGCAACGCGGTTTCATTCTTGTGACGACCACAAAGCCAACCCACAACTGACTGCATTCTCTTCGATACAGAGGAGAGATTCCAAGTAGACTTGAACATTAGTAAAGTCTGAAACCTCATTCATCATGACAGTGGCCGCACCGCCTCCCGTGCCTCCATCTGTTCATGAGCATGGCATCAATGGCCTTCCTGGCCATGCTGTGAACATGAGTCTGCCGCGATTCCACCCAATCGCAATGAATCCGAACCAACCTATCCCTCCAGAACATGCCATGCAGAATCACCATCATCATTACTACCGTCCTTTTCCCCCTCCACCGCCTATGCAGGAGCCTGGTCCGTCTGGCCCTCCAGGCCCTCCCGGCCCCCCTGGTCAACCTCCCTCCATAGACCATATCGAAGCTCGGTTGAGGCAATTAGAACAGGAGGAGGCGGCTCGAATGGCGGCCCGTAGTCAACTACTTGCAATTCGGAAGCGGGAAGATGAGGAGTTTCGTAGGATGACTGAGCATGCGGAAGCCGAAGAAGAGGTATGCTATGCATTGTGATGTGGTGACCTTCAGTGGCATAACCGCTGACTCTCTCATTCAGGAACTTCGCAGGCAAAGAAAACGTCTAAAGAGAGAGTCTATGGGACTCGGGTATAATGCAACTATCGACTCGCCGCCTCTGCGGCCCACGCCTCCTCGTCGCTTGTCAGAAACGAATGCAGCCACGACCCTTGCGTTCTTTAAGCAACAGAGCCCCCCCGAGCCACGTCCTATTCAGCAACAACCACCGGCAGTGCAAGCTCCCCCACCTCACCATCCTCCACCACAACACACACAACATATTCAGCATGACCCGTCAGCGGCCAATGCCATCAGGCGGAAACAGAAATACACGATTAAGAATGTAGAGGCTTGGGGGGAGCGCCATGGACGACCCGCCGCACATGATCCTTCCGGACGAGCGTTATGGAAGCGTCCTTCCGACGGCAGCTTGGTCTATCTGACATGCCCGGTTCAGGGCTGCGGCAAAGCTGATTTTGTGACTCTTCATGGCTTCATGTGCCATCTGACTAAGAAGCACAAGGATCGCAGCCTGGGAAGTCAGTCTAGAGCGTTGGAAGTCTGCGGAGTGGTCTTTAACCCCAATGCTCCTCTCCCACCTGTCTCATCTGTGAATCGTGCGTCAACTGAGGAAAGTCGTCTGGAGTCTGCCCCGACGGATCCCGAGAACGACTGTAATGACATGGAGTATTCGTCCGCTTCTGATGAAGAAGGCCGGGAGCAACGGTATCCTGTGAAGTCTGAGCCAACAGAGAGGCCTCTGCCTACCCCCGCAGCGTCTCTACCCACCCCGGCAGCATCTCTACCCACACCCGAAGAACCCACGACACAACCTAAACTGGAGGGCTTCACGAAACAATCTATCTCCTCCATCATTGATCGAGATCCTACCGATGAACAACGAGAGTGCTTGAGTTCTGTGGCTCCTCACACCTCTCCATGATTGTCACGCTGCAGCCAGTTGTATAGGGATCAATAATCCAGCAGAGAGAATTAATTTCTAATGGTACTATTAAACGAATACATAAAGCTGGAGAACTACAGTCAGCGCACAGACCTAGCTTTATATCTTTCACGGCCGCCAACATCTAAGTCATGAGCTAGCGACGGAACCAAGCATCGCAAAGCAACAAAGGACTAGGCATTGAGGCTTAGCCATTATCTGCCCGCATGTCTATTTGTTAGTATGTTACATTGAGACCCTGATAATAATAGGCCTTGACGAGGCTCCATGTCCATCTTAGGAAGTGTTGCAATCTACTTGTAGGTCCATGATAGATATAGTTGCGGTAGCCTGCATATCACCTTTCATAAGGAGTCAGGGTAAATGAAGCCAGTCAGGCAGACAGATACACAAGAACTGAATCTTAAGTAGATTCAGTAACCGCGAGCGAGTAGATATGATTTACCTACATGATTCGATGCCGATACACTGCCTCATCCGCGGGGTTTCGGAGTAGAGTCTCCTGAGTGCCCCTGGATAGCTTCACTGTTTCTAAACGAAGAAATCTCTGATGGAAGGCCCACCTACGTCAGGTACATTGCCGAAGCGATCCTCAGGGCCTCTCGGAACCGAACTGCCAATGACGTCCACGGCGCGTCTTCTACTTGCTCTTTCCTCTTCCTCTCTTCACCTGTCATGACGCCATCAAGTATTGACTGTAGCATTTCCTGATTCGGAAATCTGGATAGCTTCACTGTTAAGACAGTGGTTTGATTCACTATCATGTTTCTGCGATAGGTTTGCAATGCAAGATGATGTCCGATTGGTTAGTCACTAGGTTCATTCAACAATAGTTGCTTGCAGTGTCTTGTTTGAGCTTCTTTGTATGTGAAGATCAAAGAGCTTTATTCAGTGAATAGCTCAGTGGAATTATGTTGGGTTCCTCTGTAGTATAAGTAAGCTCATAGACCCATGGAGGTTTGCTTCTCTCTCTCCTCTCAGGCAACATCATCACCATCATCATCATAGTGACTCAGTATGCTACCCTTTTGATCAGGTTGTTGGTATGGATTCTTGCCCATCTATGAGGCTTCATTGCTTCGTTGCCTGAATGTGACAGGCGAACAGTCGGTTTCTTGATAGTATGTCCTGTTAGACGGTGATTTGATGGGTGGTCGGCTTCGTTGATATCTTCTGTGCTGGAGGCAAGTTATAAGAATAATATCAAAGCCACAACAAATCTGGCTAACTTCATTAGGGAATATCCAGCTTACAGATGAGACGCCTGTGCTCGACATGGTCCCATAGCCAAACTGGCCGACACGTGAGACCTGCTTTCGGGATCATGGATACATATCATGAAGAGGGAAGTGGATGAGTCCCGTAAAGCGCAGGATGGCAGACATTTGCCTAAAGGGACCCAGGCCACGGAATGTCCCAGTGCTGCATCTTTCCCTTGCTGCTGTATGTGTGTCCCCGGCAGCCCGACTCGGGAGCTGACCCCAAGATGGGAGGGTGCAAACCTCATCATCGTGCCGAAGTCCGTGAGCGCGACAGGAAGTGTGTCCTGACTGGAGTCAAATGCCGTCACTTTGTATCGGGGTTCTACAATAGAGCCGCCGAGTGGCCGTCCGAGTGCAGTAATCCAGCCTGTGACATGATGACCTTTCCAAGGCATCTGCGCCCTGATGATGCACCAAAAGTCAAACGCCAACACTGGAACCCCGCGTATCCTCTAGGCTCATATTTGTGGCTGCTGTGGCGACTACAGTAATAGGCACGGGGTACTTCTAGACAGAGAGGTTCTTGCAAATTCTGAAGACAGATGGGAACTTTTCAGGCTGCGTATGTGGTTCCCTTGAAGGAAGAAGCCCTTTTCAATCAAGACTTCAGCCATCTTATCACCGTACCATCTCATACTGCACCTATCAATTCAGTACAGAATGGCATGTTGCTCAGTGCACATATGCATGGCGACCTCGATAATTTCCTAGTTTCTATGAACCCTGATGTAAGTGATTGCACTAAGTCCCTAGCAAGCTATTGATCTCTGACAGCAATGGCCACCATCCCCCTGCCCGCGTTGAAGGTTGACGCCGTCGTCGACGGCGACTGGTTTATGGGGCTTTTCTTTGTGGCCGTTATGTTCTATATCACCATGAACTCCACCACCGCCATGCTCCTAGAGATGCAACGGGGCTACAATGCCCGACATGCGTAAGTTCTGATACTGACTGCCTTGACCGTGTCATAAGAAGAACAAGGACAGTCACTAACCCATGCCTATTACAGTGCTCCTGTCGCTCCTGTGACGAACCACAATTATGGCAACAATGGTTGCAACTGTGTTGGCTTAGCCAACAACCCCTCTCCTACCTTTAGGATGATTTCAGAATTACTTACTCTCTACTTTGGGTATGATCACTGGTTATGTGTGATAGCAGGACAGGACGGTCGTATAGGGCTAGCGGATTTCTTGGATTGCCACCAACTGCAATAGGGGAATCTGCGTCCACAAGCAAGGGCAGAAGTTAGAACTGCGGCATCATCCAAAACAGCGGACTTGGAAAGGCGTCACGGTATCTGTTCAGGTTGCGAAATTCGGAGACTCGGGAAATTCAGGACCATACGTCTATATCGTCGACGCCGGACCCATGGCGAAGGATACCGACATTCAGGGATCGCCATTGCTTTGCGCAATGACGGAGAATGGAGGTTGACTCCATTCCCTACGCCAGCTAGGTTCATAACAGAACAGATGAAACTCAAGCGGCTGGAAATCAGAGGACATCCCGATGAACAGTACTATCGCGGTGTTCCGACTCATCTGTCTCATACCATATACCTGGTGGTTACAACGCAACATAACCGCAGTTGGTCCATTGGTCAGGGCTTCACTTCAGATTTTACAACAGTGAAGAGATGGTGGGACGCTGGTATTGGGCGAAGGATACCGACATTCAGGCCGCCATCACAGCGGAATTCAAGTCTGGACTCTGGAAACGAATCCGCGATCCCAGCTTACGACATAGGCTATCTCTCCGCCTAAACAACCCGAATTCGCGGGGATCGATGTGGTTCGACTGCCTCAGATGCACAAGGAACACGACAGGATATGTTTAAAACCTCGAGATTCCGTCTGCGAATAGTACAGTGAAGCCACATATCATTGGGTTCAGCGAGGATGCTAAAATCGAAAAGCCAATTGCAAACATCCAGGTAATCAGCGTGGTCAAGCAGAGCCTGGCAGACAGGGCCAACAAATCTGCAATGTGACGACTTTGAAACCACTCGGTGCTTCCGAATGGAAGCACCGAAATGTGATGACCAGCCCCCGTGCCCTGCGTCAGAAGGAGAAAAAGGCAATCGAAAAAAAAAAACCTATAAGATGAAGATGCCTGGTCAATGTCGTCGCTATGGACCCTCAGCTCAGGAAAGCTATAACATTGGCCCTACCAGCAGACCGACACCTTGGCCGCATCTATAGGAACCTAAAGGAGATCGCAGAGCAGGGTGAACCAGGGAATCCCATCAAGAATGGATTTAAGCTTGATACGGCGACCGGACTTCTTTACATGATCAGGGACAACTCGGAACGTCTTTGTATTCCCGCTAAGGCGCAGAAACTGATTCTGATGGCAGCCCATGACCATAAAGGCCACCCGGGAGTGCAAAAGACCCAGGACCGTCTACGAAGAACGGTGTACATCCCGCGCCTGAAGCAGCTCGTCGAGTCATGTCACATGACTACATTAGTCAGACACACGTATCTAAGCCTAGCTAGCGGAGATAGTCCTTTACAATGACACACAGATTACAGACGTCTCTTATAAGTGGTAGCATTCTTGACCCGTCTAGGGGACCTACCGACGGCTTTCTCGTCTAGAGAAAGTATACGATTGGAAGATGGATTCGTCCATCAAAATGTTAGTAAGACTTTCATTGCCACTACGTACATATAGTAGTGAGCCGAGGCTGATATATGATATTATCAATTTAGCGGGCCGAAGTCGATCGGCTGGAGAAGGCCGCCGCTGCTGAAGAGGCAGAAGTTGCTCGCAAGCGCACCAAGGCACAGGAGCTCCTCAAGGCCATCAAGGAGAAAAGAAGGAGAAGAGTGGTTCGAAACAGAAAATGGCGGCAGTCCTCTGCACGAATCTGCCTAATTTTACTAGACAAGATCGAACTCATAGATGAGACACCTGGGTTAGCAGTCTGCTCTCTCCAGATTCCCCATCCCCACATGTGAGATTCTGGTTGGTATCTCCTCATGCTTCGTATTTCTTCCTTCTACCTTACTCCTACTGCCAGTCTACTACTGCTACAAGACTACTGCTCTAAAGACAACTTCAATGCTTATCTGTCATGGATTTTCCAGAGAGCCAACAATAATCAAGATCCCACCCCTTCCCAGCTTGAGGACCTTTAAACGCAGTCAAGACTCCGGACTACAGAGCTATTGACAGTTGATTATAAAATCCCTGATGTGCTTGCTCCAATTTTACAGGCCGGCCAGCACTGCAGAGAGGCTCTAATCAGCCTCTGCAAAGATATTACTCAGGCGGCGCTGTGAGGTGACGTGGATCAGAGTGGAGAGCATATAAAAGCTCTGGACAGTAAAGTAATGAATCTCACAATGAAAGATTTTGGATTAAAGTGGAGCTAACTTACAATAGGCATATCTACAGGCTTGTGATGTCTGGGATGAAAATTCTCTTGATGAAGCCTGCCTTCGCAGACTACAGGCTAATAGAGAGATTGTCCGTGTCGTCGACATCGTCAGGCAGAGCACGAGGGCATGGAACAATCAGATCGTTGTCCTGAGAATGCTCCTTAGCCTCGCAGAACCTCTTCTTCTTCTTACTCGAACATTTCGGGAAATTGTGTCTTTTTTGATCTCTCAATCAGCACAGTGTTTAATCATTAAATTCTCTTTTTTCTTATCATCAAAATCTCTCATTGAGAGAATCGGGTCGTCAACATGCTGCCCAGGAAGAAGAAGGGAAAAGGCCGCTACGCAGCATACACCAGGCCCAGGAGTGTGCAGAAGTGGAGATTAGCGAAGATGAGATCACCAGAAAGTTAGATGAGTGCTTTCTAGGCACAATCCTTTTCGATGTGCGCAATCTCAACACAGTCTGGAAGAAGGGCACCAACAGGAGTTTGAATCATAAACATGTGGAAAATGGGTACGCCCCATTTCTTGAAAGACTTTGGTTGGAGCCCCTGAACTGGGTGATCAGCGGGCAGATTATCAATAGTATTGATCACAGCATGTATGAGTTCACTATTAGTGTTATCCCTGGATTTTGATTCGGACATCCCACGCCACGATGGCTGCTGACCGCACAAGCCCACGGAACGTGTGGTTTTTGATAGCTCGTCAAAAGAACAACTTGGAGGAGTCAGGCAGAATGGCTCCATAACCAACGAAGTCTTTTATAAGTTGCTCACAGATGAAGCCTGCGTGCTCCGCATAATAATGTCTCAATCTGAAAGTGGTCAAGAAGACTGCTTTCATCAGCATGTGAGGGCCTGAGACAAAGGCTGTGTATTAACTGGCGAGAAGCACTACAATCCAAGTTCAGATGATTGGACAGGATGGCATGCTGCCCATGTATTCCCATTAGAAAAGGAATCATTATTTATGGCAATGGGTTTCGACCGCCATGTTGCAGGCGACAGAATGGAAAAAGCCTATTCACCAATTAACTCATGCAAGAATGGAATATTAATCTTACATGCGATTGCCCTCGGCGGATTTTTTGCTGACATTGGGTAAATGCCCGCAAGCCACCAGAACTGGAGCTCTGTTCCCAGTTTCCGGGTTTCCGGGGATTTCAGCACTGACAGTGCATGCCGAAAGATAAATGATTTAACCGTGTTGCACCGGAATTTCTCCTCTGGCAAACGTGAACGGGGCTGGGACGCCCATCTGGGAGGACGACTTTCGTCCTGGAACTGATATGGTGAAAGAGATTGTGCAGGGCCCGAAGGCAGCCGAGCGGATGGAACTAGAATTGTTTTCCAGACTCCGAGAATTCCAAGTGGATAACTCTAGGTTTGTTCATTGATAGTGGGTTGAAGTTCAGGGAGTTGTGGAGCTTTACACACTTGACGCAAGCGGAATGCCTCTTCTTACACAATGAGTGGTGCGGATATCTTCTTCATCGCCATCCTGTTATAGCTGGCTAACGACGAGAGAAGCACATCTTCCCGGTTCCACCAGGCATACCACCGGCTATCCAATCCATTGGCCTTCATTGATGGTGTCCATTTGAGTTTCCAGTCACAGGCTCTGTGGGCTTGCTATATAACGCAGCGGTTGAATCTGACTCGATGGCTTGAATGTCAGCATAAACATCCATTCACCTGTAATCTCCTCCCTACGTAGCATTTCTCAACAGTAGAAGATGCACAAGATAGCCTGTCCCCGATCTGAGCCCCTCACCCAGCGCCTCATCGCTCAGCCGCCACACGCGAAACACCCTCAGAGTTTCCTGCAGCCACGCCTCAAAAACCTCCGGAGAGCGCTGCTGCTGCGCAATGATGCATATCGTTGGGGGGCGGCTCGCTCGCCACCCGGCCGTATGAACCGGCCTCAAGCGACAGAAGTCCGCGCACGTGCGCACAAACGGGCCAACAAGCGCCTCGTTGTAGATACAATCGCACGATAGGAGGAGGTCGAAGCCTTTATCCTCCCCTTCCTCATCGTCGTGGTCATCGTCTCCCGTGAGTCCGATACTATCCTTCAACGACGCCGGAACATCTAGTTCCCAGTCCAGCGCGGCAAAGGTGATATTCAATGGCCCTGGCCCGTCTTGCTTGCGCGGCGGTTTCTGCTGTCCCGCCGCCCGCTTCTTGCCCTTGCCCCTTTGCTGGGACTTTGAGGTGATTGGTGCTGCTGCGGACACGTTGTTTTCGAGGTTCTCGCGGAAAAGTCGGTGGACGTATTCCTGGTCTGTTGCGACGTAGTGCCGTATCGACGGGCCGAGGGCGAGCGCTATCAGGCCTGAGATGCCGCAGCCGAGCTCGACGACTGTCGAGCCGGATGTCAGGAGAGAGTGTTTCCAGAGAGGATTTGATTGAGCGGCTGAGATCCATTCTGCGAAGGCGGGGGTGATTTTCCATAGGACTGTCATGGGTTAGCTGAATCCTTTCGGAGAGTGGGATTTGATGGAGGGGAGGTTTACCTGCGCCTGTTGTCCCTCCCGCTCGAGAAGAGGAGAGGAGGGTGGGAGATTGGCTGATCGAGTAGTCTTGACCGTGGATGGTCACATCGACGGTCGTCGCGCGAGAGTCGACGAAGCCTAGGTTTGCGGAGGGGATGTCTCTTGAGAATAGGAGGAAGGATTCTGGAGATGATTAATTTTGGTCTTTTTATCTTTTTCCTCTACTATGGCTCCGCTACAAGTACATACCCTCTTCGGCATCTTCCACCTCCTCGCCAATAGACGAGAGAAAATTATCCAGAGCTTCTGTCTGATCCATACTACCTTGCTGAGTTTTACCTCTGTGCGAGCAGTGAAGTCACAGTCTAGCGTAAGCTCCTGCAGACTGCAGTAAGCTCCGAGGATCGAGCCCCGAGCTGTTCTCTAGCGAGGTACCTACGGATAATTAGCTGCTGTTGTGTCAAGGATAAACGGCGTAGCGCCATGTACCCTGTAGATCGGAATTTTTCCTTGTCTCAGAGCTTGTGACTTCTGAAGATGCAGTCCAAGGAGAATGATATGGTTTATCAGGAACAAAGATTTACCAGTTTTCGAAGCTATGAAGCTATCCAGAAAGAAGAGCAACTGATTGGTCGATTCTCTAAAATCTCTGGTCTGGGGTAAAAGAGCTCCAGGTCACGGGACGTGGGCTGGGGCGTGACCAGTTGCCATCTGCTCAGTCACTGTGAACCTTCGTCCAGGAACGAATGAAAAAGAGTAAAAGGATGTCTACCAAGCCTCCAAGTTGCCTAGTTGCCTACTGCCCAGACTTATGGCTTCGAACCTTTAGAAGTCGACCATAATTGATTCCGTCATTGTGTTGTTGGGCAAAAGTCCCAACAAAAAGGAGGCTAAGGTCAAGGATCGTCGGAACTGAGCTTTCCCCGTACAGGGGTACACTTCCTTAGTGACTGCGACGAACGGAGGCATCTGAGCAGATGTCCAGAGCACCTGATGCCTGTCGCGAAGTAAATTAATTATCCACAGGTTAATTTCAAGCCATGATCAGAAGCGATCTGTTCGGCTGGATTGCTGCTCGAACCGCGGCATAGCTCCCAGCAGAGGATGTAACTTTGGCTCTCCCCGACTTGGACTTGCTCAGCGTACAGAGTACTACTACTGGACTTGCTCGATCAGTCTGTGGTCGGAAATATCCAGAGTCAAGAAGACTTAGAATTCAATAGATTAATTAATAATAGAGAAGAAGCAACGTCGACCAAAAGCCATCTGACTTTCGTGCCACAGTGCCACTTTGATGATGTTGTTGTTATTGCTTGCTGCTGTCCCTGTAGCGTCATAGTACCGCAGCTTGGGCCGCCCTGACAAGAAAGCCCAGCCACAAACACTAGGTTCTGACTTCATCCGCAGCAACTCGCTCGCCTGCGCGGTTTCATCCTCCTCTCCCCTCTCTTTCTTTTTAGGCCCAGACGTTTCCCCTCTTGATCTTCTTGAGTGTCCGCGCTTTGTCCCTATATATTTTGATCCCGTGTCCACTCCTCTTCCATCCTCTTTCCAGCATTCCCGCGGTCCCGCCTATCTCTTACGTTCAACGTGGATCTCCAGTCCTGTACGTCTTGGAGAGCTTCATGACCCCCCACACTCACCACCTACATTTCTCTTTTGACGTATTGTTCCTCGGAACTATCCGTGAGATTGCGGTGATTGGAATAGCGGCTGACGGTTTCGGTCGATCAAAACAGGAGCTATTAGTACCTTTTCTAGCCGTCGGATCTCTTCGCCCTACAGCTCCCGTGATCCGGGCGACCGCAGTTCAAAATGTCGAAGCTTGACATCCACCTCCAACCTCGGATGGCCAAGAAGCCTCCATTCTCAGTGGAGGCTTCCGGCTATGAGCCCGTACCGGGAGAGACCATCCCTCGTAGATTGCCGCTGGCCAAAGACGGCCTCATCCTGCGGCCCGCGGAGGATGTCGCAACTACCTACGATGTTTTCAGACGATCCGCGCGCATGTTTGGTAACGCAAAGGCCGTCGGTTCTCGTCGCCTTATTAAGACTCATGTGGAGAACAAGAAGGTCAAGAAGATGGTCGACGGTGTGGAGCAGGAGGTTGAAAAGCAGTGGACATATTTTGAAATGAGCGGTTATAGCTACAAGAGCTTCGTCGAATATGAACGTCTTGCGTTGGAACTGGGCTGTGGGTTGCGCAAGCTGGGGTTGGAGAAGGATAACAAGATTCATCTTTACGGTGCAACAAGGTGAGTTTTACCGGCAGTATTTTTTAGAAAGAGGAATGATGGCTGACATATATCCATTTCAAGTGCACATTGGCTGGCCATGTCACACGGTTCGTTCAGCTTTTTCTGCACCCCCTGCGATAGGCCACTGACTTATATACTCGAATCCGAACAGGAGCTGCATCTCAGTCGTTGACCATCGTTACTGCATACGACACGCTTGGGGAGGAGGGACTGAAACACTCTCTGGTGCAGACGTCGAGTCTTGCCATCTTCCTTGACCCCGGTCTTATCAGTTCTCTTGCCCATGTTCTGGGCGATGTTAAGTCTATCAAGCACGTTATCTACAACACGGACCAGGAGGTTAACCAGGAGGATCTGGACAAGCTCAAGGCCGATTTCGACTACTTGAACATCATGAGCATTGAGGACTTGCGCAAGCTGGGAGAGGAGAACCCTGTCGACCCAGTTCCCCCGTCTCCCGAGGACCTCTGCTGCATTATGTACACGTCCGGTTCCACGGGTCCACCAAAGGGTGTGCCTCTGACGCACAAGAATGTCATCGCTGCCAGTAAGTTAGCAGATTGAAAATATGTTGCGGGTTGGCGAAGTTAACGCGTCTCTTCTACAGCTGCTGGTGTCAATGCGATTGTTGGCCCTTACATCGGACCCTCCGATGCTCTGCTTACCTACCTTCCTCAAGCGCACATCCTGGAGTTCATGTTCGAGAACCTCTGCTTGTTCTGGGGTGGCACAATGGGCTACGGGAACCCGCGAACTCTGTCGGACGCCTCGATGCGCAACAGCAAGGGTGATATTCGCGAATTCAAGCCAACGATTCTCGTGGGTGTCCCGGCTGTCTGGGAGTCAGTGAAGAAAGGTGTGCTCAACAACTTGAACAAGGCCAGCTTCCTTGTAAGGGGCCTGTTCTGGGGCGCAATGTCCGCAAAGACCTTCCTGATGACGAATGGATTCCCTGGAGCCAGCACGGGTGCCTCCATTCTGGATGCCGTCGTGTTCCGTAAGTTGAAGGAAGCTACCGGTGGTAGACTGCGTATTGTGATGAATGGTGGTGGCCCAGTCTCTAAGGAGACTCAGAAGTTCCTCTCTTACGCCATCGCCCCCATGATCAGTGGCTACGGTTTGACCGAGACCTCCGCCATGGGCGCTCTCAACGACCCTATGGCCTGGAACCCGGATGCTCTGGGTGAGATTCCCGCATGCATTGAAGTCAAGCTCGTCGATTTCCCGGATGCCGGCTACTTCACCAAGAACAACCCCCCTCAGGGAGAAATCCTCATCCGCGGTGGTAGTGTGACCACGTACTATTGGGACAATGAGGAAGAGACCAAGGCCGCCTTCACCGAGGACGGCTGGTTCAGGACCGGTGATATTGGCGAGTTCGACACGTACGGCCATCTGAAGATCATTGACCGCAAGAAGAACCTGGTCAAGACGCTCAACGGCGAATACATTGCTTTGGAGAAGCTCGAGTCTGTATACCGCTCGTCGCCCGTGGTTGGCAACATCTGTATTTACGCCGCCGAGGACCAGGACAAGCCCGTTGCCATCATTGTGCCCGTTGAGGTCGCCTTGAAGAAGATCGCCAATGAGAATGGCATTGAGGGTGATGGCCTCGAGTCGCTTGTCCACAATGAGAAGTTGAAATCCATTGTCCTCAAGCAGCTCCAGAGCGCTGGCAAGGCTGGCGGTCTAAAGGGTATTGAGATCATCAATGGTGTTGTGCTGTCTGATGAGGAGTGGACACCTCAGAATGTAAGTTTTACCACGCTCTTCTTCAAACGACAAAAAACGACGATCTGACCGTATGCCAGGGTTACATGACTGCGGCCCAGAAACTGCAGCGCAAGAAGATCATCAACAAGTTCAGGGCCGACATCGACCGTGCCTACGGCAAATAGTAAGACGTGGACGATTGATGCTGATGAATTTGTTGCCTTGTTTCTTCCCTAATTGATGTAGAAAATATCTTCACTCGTCTGTCCCTAGCACACTGTTTTGCTTTCTGTCGTTTCTACACTTGTTCTTAGTCGCGTGCCTGTGTCTGTTTACCGATTCCCTGCTAGTTGGAAGTAACGAGTTCGGCGATATGCCATTTGTTTCCTACTAGCACGCAGATGGAGCTCTACTGCTGTATTGGACAGGTCGAACCTAGTCCCAGGGCTGATACAACTAGTTGCGCATCTAAGCAACCGGCACAGGTTCACTGGCTTCTGGTTTGAAATTTACGCCTGCCTGTTCTAATTCCTGAGCGACCAAGACACTGTTAATCGTAATATGAGCTCCATATTCATGGCTGACTGCCTGAGGCATGAAGACTTTTACGCTATACCAAGAATAGTAAGCCGAAAGCCCGACTACAATGGGCATGCTCCGCCGGCAACTCAACTCATTCAAGACACCAAGAAAACAACCAAAGACGCAGCAGCGCATCCACAATGAGTTTCTGGAGGTACGCAGTCCGCAGCAGACATTAATATCCATAATACAGATACTAAGACTAAACTCATGCTGGTACAGCTCCTACCGCTCCCTCACCCCCAAGACGCGGGCGCTCTTCGGAGTCGGCCTCATGGCCTGGGCATCTCTCGGGTTGTGGTTCTCGCCGCAGGTGGAAGGCGCGATGGGGATGGTACCCAGCGCCGAAGAAAAGGAGGAGTTGGAGAGGAAGTTGGCGCTGAGGGTGTCGCGCGTTGAGAAGGGGAATTAGTCGATTGAATCTCAACATTGGAGGAAGATTTCAGGGACCGATGGTTGGAGTCGATACGCTACTTGGCCTTTGCCGGATCACTGCGTCGGATTACCGCTACATGACTTGTCTACGTGGACCACGGTATATACCGAACGCTACGGCGGAGAGGAATATAGCCTGGCGGTTGGTTGTCGGGGGTAAGGGAAAGAAGTTATCGACAACGACACCAGGATACGAGTGAACTAGAATGCAAGCCGACGATGTATTCGTGTACGCTGCCCGCCGCCACTGGTCATCATGTCCACGGTTATCACGTGCCATCAAGCGTCAAGAGCTCGTTTGGCTAAGCGCACAGCATTCGGAAGCCGTTTCGTGCCACGACGGGGGACTGGTGCGGAGATTTGAGACGAGACGGGACAGGATGAAGGTGGTTGGAAATTAAACTGAGAGGAAGGGGCTGTCGTGAGTCTTATCGATCCATGAGGGCGTCGGTGTTGTGTCATGGCCATTGATGAAGGACAAAGGCATACGCGGAGAACTGCTAGACTGGTTAGGTAGCGAAGCATCAAGTACTCGTATGGACAACGCAACGGAGAAATGCAAGTTGGACAAATCAAACAGTCTTCTTGCCACCACCCTGGAGGATGCCACGATGCATCGAATCGGTCATCAGCCAAGTCCACACATGCATGAGAGAATGACCGTGATGTCATCCCCCAACGTGATTGTATGTCGATACTCGTCTAGAAGGAAGATACCCCCGTACGGAAACACCCAAGAATGAAGCGGAGCGGTGGCACACACGCAGATTGGACGCTGGATGCAACCGTTGCACCAGGATCCTGGTGCCCATCTGCCGATTGTAGTACAAGTATGAGTATTTGCCCTATTTGCCCTATTTGCCCTGCTTGCCCTGCTTGCCCTGTCTGCTCTGCTTGCCAAGAATAGTGTGGGAGTTGGAAGACTGGGGGCTTGCTTGACTAGTCACTCTTGCACGACCACCAACACCCCCCTGTACCACATGCATATTGTGGCTTCGCTTTTGATCCTTCCAGAGAGCATATCTAGCCTCGGATTGGAGGTGGTGTTTGCATCAGTGAGGGATACGTTGACTATATTTAGGCTTCGGCCATGGATGATGGTCTTCAGAGGTAGCCAGGTAGGGTAGACAGTTCAGGAGATAGGAATTTGGAAACAGGAGATTCTGATTCTTTCTTGTTATGTACTAGTTCTATACAGTACAGTACACGTCTTCCTGACAGAGATGCAACTGCAAGGACTAGATTGTACGGATCGTGCTGATGTCAATCCTGATGACCATAATCATAATCATAACACCAAGAGTGGATAATTTGATACCAAGGCCATTCAACTAAGCTAAACTACGGCTGTCTCGTCGATCATGATCGCCCTAGAGTGCACTAAAGAAAGCGTACATACAGTAGTCTCGTTAGTCTCATTAGCGCCTATTCCGTTCCTTGAGGCTTTTGCTCCGTATTCATAGTAGCTAGATACAACACCGTGCATAATTTACCGACCTCCGTACGGAGTACTGGGGTTGGAATCCTGCAGCTTCCCTCTCATCTATGTTTCCGCGACCATCCCGAGTCCCAATGGTCTGAAAGTCAAGCTGTAGAAAAGAGAAAGGAAGGCTGAAGTTTGCCAACGAAGAAAACGGCCCGCCTGGAACCAAAAGGGGGCTGGCTGGCTACTCGAGAGGCTTGAGCGAGGCGCCTCGCCCAAAAAGGTTGCTGCTACTTGCTTCCGGTTTTGTGTCTGTACACTACTCAGCTCGATACCTAAGGTACCTAGACTACACCGCTGCGGCACTGCGTGTCGATCAATAAACAGGATGCATCCATTGGACGCCTTCTTCTGGATTTGAATTCCTTCTCTTCTATCTGCGATCAACGATTGAAAAGAAGCGGTGACCTGGAGCAGCCAAGATAGACAACAGCTCAGTCGCCTCTCCTCGGCCTCAGTCTCACTGGGTCAATTCAAGCAGGGAACTGACTCGTAGGTCAGGGCTAGGTCGCACAAGTAACAGCAGAAAGTGACAGCGGAACGGCCCCTGGGCAATCACAACAGGAGCAAACGAACGTATCGGAGAAAATACAAGGTTTCGACAGGGTTCGAAAGTTGGGATGGATTGCACAAGGTTTGGAGCCAATTGATCCTTTTTTAAAGTTGCCAGTTGTCAGTTGTCACTGTTACTTGAGGTGCTTTGATGGTGTCCCTGCTGTCGATACTGTTCATGTCTTTTCTTCTCTTTACGACAGGGCATGCTAGGCAATATGTACTAGGAAGCAAGGTGGTCCCTTGATTTCAAACGGGTTATTGGTTGTATAATGGATTTCTTTCTGTACGGTCTGCTTGTGAACTGCAGAGTCCCGATGGGTCCGTGGTGAACTGTGACAGATTTCCAACGTCAAACAATCACTTGTGATGATGTGTATACTGCGAGTATACATGGTTTGGTTATACATTATCATTCCGACTATCTTTTTTGCCCTGAAAATTCAAACTTTCTTCCCTTTTATCCTTCCGGAGGAGACGGAACTGTAAGCCAGAAGAAACAAAAAATGAGAAAGGAAACCAAGAAAGAGAGAAGGACAGGATACGTGGCAAATATCAAATCAGACGCTAACTTGTCATGCGATTTCTCGCTCCGGTGATGGATGTGTTGTCGACCGACTCAACCTGTCGGTCTACGGTTCGCACAGATGTGAACCGTCTAAAGTATGCTGGACATTGTGTAGGTAGAACCTAGAGGGTAGAAATTGACAAAGAAAAGGTAGATGTAGATCTGGGAAAAACACGCTTCCAATTTCTAAGAAAAAAAGGTCGCAAGAGGGTGAGAGGGAGAAGAGGAGGGCAGGAGAGTAGCGCTCCCATGCTAAGCACGCAGGCTTTGCGAGTTCGAAAAACGACAATAAGGACTATCATTGTTCGAACGAGAGGGGAGGAGGGGGTCATAGCCCCTGGATGTAGGGATATGTTGAAGCTGAGGCGTCAACCGAGCAGGATGTTTCAGAAAATGCGACGATTCACCGGCTTCGCTCGAGAATATTGAAGTCATCGAATCAAATGACTCGGGATAGCTGTTGCCCGACTCCTCACTTCCCCTAGACAGTGTATCATACTCGAAAGGTGGTAGATGCGCCCGGAAATGGCTGTCGGGTTTACGGTCAAGGAGACCGAAACCTGCGTCGGGGTACCCGTCCATGCTTGACGGGCTTTTGATCGTGCCCAACGGATCCATGGGATCATTTAAAATCCCTATATCAAATGCGGACGACGAGGATGACGAGATATGTGGACTGTCACTCAGCGGGGATGGCTCCGCCATGTGTTGATACTCTGCTCGACCGTAATGAGACCCTCCGCGTGAAGTCGGATCGAACGACATCATCAGATGAGCTCTCGCCCCTGGTACCAGACCCGCAGGCATACTGCTGTCACCATAGCCACCATTACCCCCGTCCGGACCCATGCTCGTCGAACTATCCCGTCGACCGTCCTTGTAATGACCTGGAGAACGACCCCGCACCACCATGGGATGTGAAAGTCTCCTAGCGATCTTCATCCATTGCGTCTCACTTCCGTTGTTAGGGTTCGTGATTTCCGCATAGAGCTCGACAACCAAGTTGTAGTACTGCTGCTGCGCTCGGCGTTTGCCGTTGTTCGCTGTCGCCTTCTGGAACTGAATACGTTCGAATGTGTGCTGCGTCGGCGGTTGCGACTGCTGCGGAGCGCCCGTGTATGAAGAACTGTAGTCCATTGACAACCCAGCCGATTGAGAGCCCAACGCAAACGCGTGCTGCCCACCGCTACTCGTCGTTGCACCGTGATTGAGAAGCAATGGCGGCGGCGGCTGGCAAGGTTGCAGGACGACTTTCCCCGGCTTCCTTTCGGATTGCTTGTCACGTTTAGGGGTGTGTTGGACCAACTCGCGAATCTCGCCGTACTGCGCATTTACAACTGCCGATATGCACATGGAAAACTTTAGGATGCGCTCGGTCTTCTGATCTGAGACCTTCAGGTAAAAAGGAGCACGCGCCCATGGATGTAAGGAAAATGAGCAGGAGACCGAGAAATAGTTCCGCCGATAACAAGTCCATTTGTCGTCCACTTGAAAGAAGCCCTTGTGTATCTTGGCGTGAATCTCTGGTTCGATGGCTTGACTGCCTGCAACTATCGGCAAAAGTGTATTAGTCTCGTGGAAAGGAGGTGCGTCCGCCACCGGCTGGGGTAAGCGCTGTTGAGAGTCCATGTAGATATTCCCAGTCTGTCCGAGGAATAGATTGTGGGAGCTGTCAAACGTATGATCGAGGCCTCGTGGAGTACTTGTATACGAAGAAATCCTAGACATTTCGCTCAAGCTCGATAGCGACGGACATGTGCTTCCCCGTTGAAGGGCGTACTGTCTTGGATAGTTCTCATGGCGACCTAGGATTGAGGAAGCACTGGAAAGGCCTTGTCCCTGTGACTGAAGAGCGGACGACATCCCGGGCGGTGGCTGACTAGGAGGACTGGTCAGTATCATCAACATCGCTTCCATGGATCTGTATAGACAAGCGAACGGCTAAACCTACAGTGAAGGTACACGATGTGACCGAAAGTCCGGCATTCTCTCGTACGGTGAGCTGGTCGAATGTGAATAGATAGAGCCTGATGCAGGAGAAAATGGACCTGAAAAGAGATATAGAGGATTAGCAAGAGCTGTTATAGCGGATTTGACTCAACAGAAAGAACAGATCGAGGTTTCTTGTTTCGAAACGAAAGGGAAACATACCAGAGCATGAATCAGAATGGTTCATAAGAGGCGATGCCCCAAAGCTGAAAGAAGCAAGTCTGGTCAGCAAAACGACCGAGTCCGAATTTGGTGCCAAAAGCTGCGTCTTCAACCGGCAAAAAGAAAGGCAAACGGAGTGAACAAAATAAGATGCCTCTCATCCTGGAAGGCACAACGTATATAGGAGACTCGATCCGAGGTCGATGGGAGGCTTCTGCGACAGCATGGTGAAGACATCAAATAACACCACCAGCAAGGAACAACATCCAGACGCATGCAAGTCCAAGGTGCTCAAGTACAGTATTTTGAAAAAAAAAAAAAAAAGAAAAAGGAAAAAGAAAAGAAAGCAAAAAAAGTGGAAAATTGAACCGGATGAAAAACAGCAGAGGGGCAAAAGAAGCAAGCACCAAGAGAGTGTCTGGACAAGAAAGGTACTGTACACTGGGACTAGTACCAGGCAGGCAAGCGGGCCAAGTGGAGCACAAGAGCAGTCTGAATTGAAAGACAACTTACGCTACATCCTGCATTGCAGACTGTTGTGTGCTGTACCTCAAGCCGTTGGTGGCAGGGATCGAGACTGGCTGCGCTAGAGAAGGACCAATAGCACCGCTTCGTCGGCGGTTGTCTTCATCGTCCATAGAAAAGCCAGTAGGGCCAGCATATTGTCGTGGTGCTCCGGCATAATCACTATCGTTGGTGACAGGTCCGTCCAGGAACGGACTCTGCAAAAGGGTTGCTGGTAGACAAAATAAGGGTCAGAGACGGAAGTACAGCACGAGCAGGACATGCCATGGTATGAAAACAGGACAAAGAAATAATACATTTTTGAGAAACGGAAAAATAGTAGCGAAAATAAAAAGAAAAGGACAAAGGGAAAAAAAGAAAGGGAAAAAAAAAAGAAAAATAAATTTGGAAACACTAAAGGAGGTATTGCTCAAGCTTCGCCTTGTCCGAAATAGACGACATCCCTGTCGCCAAGGATCGCCATATGGCTTCATACTGGTCACTACTTCCGAGATAAAGGGTTTGCAACACCTCGTAGCAAGAAGAAGCTCGATTGAGATAGCAATGGACAGGAAAGATCAAGACGTCCTGATTGTAGATCGCATGTCATCGGGAGGCATAGCTGCTCCGCAACATATACTAAGAGTCACCGGAGCGGCAGATCGGACAGGTAGAAAATCACACCAAATGAGTGAAGATGCAAGGCTATGGGGAGGAGAAAGAGGAGAGGTCGAACTTACAATGATTCATTTGCCAGATTCCCGGTTATCTGCGTTTGTCGGTTGTGGTCTTCTGAGTGGGATAGGCGCCTGATTGCCTCCAGGATTTCCCGAATTAGCAAGCAATCTAGTCACTCGAGTATCGAAGCACTAGGCTTTCAAAGACGTCGATAAGCGTCTAATCAGGTCAAACAGAAAACCGGCAGCCTCGAAAAGTGTTCTCCAGTTTTCAACTTGCGAGTATTGCAGCTAAGTTGATCTTCTTCAGAAGACCGAATGTCCTTGAATGGGCATCAAGGCTTCCGTATTATCGGCGAGGAAAACCAAGCCAATCAAGGATTGTTGGCTTATTCGCAAAGGGTTTATGGATTATTAAAACGTCTGCGACTTTCCTGTCAAGCGGAGGCTTTCCCTGGAACATGTGAGCTTCGCCTTGAAATGACTGCTATGGATGTCAAGGTTGTGATGATAGAAAGGAGAGATGGGGTATTGGAGAGTATCCCGAGGGATCCAAAGGGAACAGAAATCCAGAGAAAGAGACAATGATAGAACATCATAGGAACAGAGGTAGGATACGGCAGTGGCCAACCTGAACTCGCTTCTCGGACAAAGTGCATGCATACTCGATGAGATGGACACACTCTCTCGGCTGGTTGGACTGTCTTCTGAAATGCATCATAATGCGCTGGATGAAGACATTTGCCTCTTCCCTGGGCAGCCATACATGATAGAAAAAGATATTTTTTCCACTATCCGCGGATACAATAGTAGGAAGGAGGCAAGGCGTAGTCGGCTGCATGGTGGTGGAGAGATCCACAAGTCGACAATAGAAGACAGATATTGGACAAGAGTAATAAACGAAAGGAAGATAGATGAAGAGTGAGATATGAAATATGGACTTACTCATTCAATAGATATGCCAACAATAAGCAAATGTAGCACTCCTCCCTGCGATCGTTGAGTCCTTAAGCTGCACGCATACGCAGACCAGTTGTCGCACTGTTCGGTCTGTCCACGTCGACAGGGCGGCTGTCAGACTGGAACCACCCAGTTCTCAACCTCTCACACAGCAAGATGGAGTAGTCCAAGCAGATTCCACAACGAATAGATCGAAGCAGATTCGGGGTTGTATTTCCAAGCTATCTTCCGAACCACCTCAGTGGACGTTGAACGAAGACCGAGAATGGACGCCTATGGCGGCGGACTTGAGGGATAGGCTCGATAGATATTCGATTCCAGATACTGGGTTAAAGACGCTTTGCGCATGTCATGTTGTTTTCCTAGACCTAGATATCCACTCAAGAGCGCACGACGCCCGTTTCTCCGTTTCTTTCTAGCCTGGCCCCCCTGTGTCCAATGACAATCCTGGTAGACATGCGGCGGAGGGTCTGCAGAATCTTCGTTGCGTACAAGGCTAAATGACCTCAAGTTGCTGGATTAAGCTTGCGGTCGAGGAGTGTTCTCGCCACGAGTTCTCGGTGAAATTGAGAGTCATGCCAGGGTTAACAACATTCGTTGTAACCGAACGAAGGAAACTACAATGGCTGGTGGCAGTAGGAAGGGGTCTAACCGTAGTCTTTGAATCTTTAGCTGCTCTCTTTTCTTTTTTCCTTTCTCTCCTGAAGTATTTGTTTTCTTTTCCCTTAACTTTTTTTCCCAGTTCTCCAACGGGTACTGTCATGTCATTTCCGCGGTTTTGTCCCTCTTGTTCGGTACGGGGACGAAGCAATAATTTCGATAATGAACATTGTTGCATTATCTCATAGTGTGCATGCAAAGTTGGCCACTGTCAGTAGAACAGGTGCCATTGGCCAATCTGCATGTTACATCTCTCTGGTCCAAGCCCCAGGCAGACCCCAAGCTGCACAAACAAGTGAGTAGTTCCAAGTAGAGGGTACCCTAATGTTGTCACAATCTGACTGGACGCTTAATTTGGTGGAATGATCTAAATAGAGTAATTCTAGTCAAGTCAGCTGTTCTTAGCGTCAATATCCGGCAAACGGCAGGATGCAGCAGAGCAGAAAGAACAAGATGGAACTAGAGAAATTAGTAGCGTAGATCATCAACCCGGATATCCCGTGCGGACCCCAGTCGCATGACGGGGGCCCTGGTGTCGAACTACTGGGCTTAGTTAGTCATAAGGGGCCAATAGCTGCTGGGGTTCCAAAGAACGGTTCTTTGTGAAGCGCAGCAGCGCTAGACGAGGGGAGGATACGCTCATCGCTAGTCAACAGGGTTCTAGTCTTCCCGGTGGAGGCTTGAGATTGGCAAAAGTTGTCCCCCAGCACAGTAAAGCCTTACAGGCTTAGAAACTTTTCGAGGCACGAGTAGATAGGTCCGGCTCTTGCATGAATGAGAGATCAGGCGATCGACGGTCCGATCGAAAATCCCTATTTAGTGTTGGCTGTTTGCTCACCGACACGACCGACAGCCGAAATAGGTATGCAGCGTGGACGAACTGCCATAGAGTAGAATCTGGAATGGCAAGAATGTGGTGCTAATCTCGAGCTGAACTGCCAACCAATGACCGAAGGCTGGCTGCTTTTCCATCGGCGACTCCCGGGGCCGGGTACTTTGGTTTCGAAATGGTGTGGACTGTGGAGAGATCCATGACGCGGAAAGAAATGACCCATACGTACTGCATACATACAGAGTGCACAGCATTGTTTTCCAGAAATTCGAGGATCTGGCCCACCGACAAGGGAACGAGACAGAAGACAGAAACACCGTGTATTGTGGAAGGGTATTACGGGTAATCACCCTGGATGAGTGGATGCTGTGAAGCGACCACACACACTGCTTCTTTTTTAATGAGGGATCATCTGGTGGCTGAATGATCATCCAGGCATGCAGGAAACTAGTTGGTTCGAATGCAATTTGCATTGTCCTGGAGAGGATGACAAGGTCATTCCATTGGTGGAGTGTCAGGATTTGAGATTACTTGATTTGAGGACCAGGCTGCGATAATACCTAATAATGGAGGGGTGGGAAGGATGTTGTGCAGGACGATGTCCCTGGACGAATCCCATAGTAACATTGTACATAGTACAAGGGAAAGTGGAAGAGGAGTGGAGAAGAGGTTGCATCCTCCAAGCAGGGGAAATAAGTCTGGGAATTTGTCATTGGGGGGAGTCTCAGTATTATTGATAATTAGAGCTGAGAACACATGGATCTTGTGAATCACTCACATTCTGAACTATTTCCAACGGAGAAGATCCGAGTCTTGGTGGTGATGATAGAGTAATCAGATGTTGATGACGATAGTGATGACGGTTTATGATGGTGCTGCATGTTGCTGAATGGAGGAAAGAGGACGAGCAAGTAACATGCCTGACTACCCTGTCGGCTTCCACATGATCTTCAGGCTGTCCTGAGTCCTGACATTTTCAGGACTCAGGAGTTGAACGAAACGAGGGTTACGAGGAGGGCTGACCGGCTGAGTGGGTACGTGTCTACGTGAGTACTCTAAGTGTTACTGACTGGACTTCTAACTGCTTCCAGTTAGTCAACTAGGTTCCCTTTCAATACCTAGCAATCAAATTTATGGTCCATACTCCATAGACCATAGACCATGGCTGATGGCATGAACTACCTAGTACTAGTCTACTGACTAACAGACTACTATTCCTGATTAGGGGCCCATGGCACGTGCATTAGTGGAAAGTAAACAAAGATTATTACCTTAGCCTCCTAGTAGTTAGTAGTTACAGAGTAGTAGTAGATAGCCTAAGGTAGTAGGAAGGTACTAGCTTAGAGGGGTATCCCTAGTTCTGTACTACCTTAGGAATCTACAGAGTACCTACCTTATCTCTCCCAAGCATCCATGACAGATTTTGACAGCATCTCCAAAATCCAAATTCCATCAAGCGGATAATGTCTTCATTGCCAGCAATTATCATGACCTCATCTAGTCCATCTCGAAATCCTGCATTCATCTACATTAGTGGTAATATTGTTCCGGGCGTTTTCATACGGTCGTTCTCTTCCTGTGACAGCCCTTAGTATCTATCTATCGTTGGATCACCTTTTGATGGATAGTCGTCATAAGCGCCAAGAGTCGAGACCAGAATTTCGGAGGCTTGATAGTTGACACATCCTGCTCTAGTGCCTACACTAGTACTAGCTATGGAGTATGGAGTATGGAGTATGGACTATGGAGATGAAAGAATTTTAAGATTCCGTCTCCATGGGATCCTCCAGGACCTCCACTAAACCATACTTAATTTCCACTACGACTCTGTCCCCACTTCACTCTACTGCATCTAGAGGTCCTGATGGCCTAGAAGCCTTCTTCCAGGAGGCTTGGAGACCATCTTTACGACCCTCGAAAGGCCCCAATTCTCATTAAGGTTCGAGCAATGCCCCAATTGATTCTTCGTTGATGTCTAGAACCACGGTCTTGTCCATCTGCCCTTGTCGGAATGTGTTCAAACTCTGGATCGTTTGGAAACGGCTAATTTTACCCATCAGGTACCGGACAGGGTCGGAGTGCTCGGACCCTACTGATTCAGAGCTCTATCAGCCTTTCAACGTTCCGTCGTCCATCTTCTTCGGCTCTATCTACAGCCTCTTCGGTACTGGTGGCGAAGGCTCTTTCTCCTGGTAATTTCCCCTGTGCAACAATAATGGGCAACGGAAGTGAAGCTGCAACTGGCCGGTGATAACGGTTGATCTCTGAATGGCAGCCATGGGTATAGTGGGAAGGACAACATGGCTAGCAAAGTCCAGTACAGCAGCGTACCCTCTCTCAGAAGGAGGAGTCATTGCTCTGTAACAATCACCACAGCTGGAAATAGTTCGGACCATGCTTTTCGATTCTGAACTCTGGACTCCCTTGCCATTGAAAGCAATTGCTCGCGGGATTGCCACCCTCAACTTTTGGAGAAGCGTGGGCTATACCAAACCCGAGCAACAATCTACCAGTCCAATCTAATCCATACCATGACAGTCTCTCCGAATAATGTGTACACACTAACTAAACATGGCATTCCTCTCAAACCAGCATAACTCGGATCCATGGAGGATATAGATTCCCGGGACAGATGCCGGATCTGGGGTAGACTTGGACTTCTCGAACAAATCCATGCAAGTCATGTCGGGCGTCTTCAGATACCTGTCGCTTTCCGTTGCAGTTTGGCAACCTGAATGGCACTAACTGATGGTCTTACTTGCGGTAGTCCACCAGCCGAGGTGAGCTGTTTTACTTGCATCAGATACTTTCCAGTAGGATGCCACTGACATAGATCGAGAATTTTTGTCAGCCTTCTAGCTACTCACTATTTTCAGAGGGCTCCAGGTTCTCTTTCTCCTGTATCGTTCAACCCCCTTCGCCCGCTATACTATACCTTGTGCTTTTCTCGCTCGCGGGTGCTGCGTGGCGAACCAGGGATTCCTCGTGGCTGGACACGGTCCAAAACTAGGTTTGCATTGTCAAAGCCCAATACGTCTTGTGCAACGTGAAGTAGTCAGGTGCTATCAGAGTATGAAGCCCTCTGATGCAAGTAGCTTTGACCGACAGACCCACCACTAATCATTCGACGCTTGAAAAGGAAAACACTGCAAGCCGATGATGACGCACGCCTTCATGAGCTCTTCGTATGGCTTGGGCGATCGGGATAGTCGACCAGTCTAACGGATGATTTACGTATTCTCGGAGACCGGACATCGAGAGATTTTAGGTTTGCAGAAGGATCCTTGCGAGCGCTCTCACCAAGGAGATTCGAGGCTTCCCTTGAAGCTAACTGTGTCAGGGTACGATACGGCCGTTTTTGCTTGCGTATGGCAAGGACAAAACGCAAGTCATGATACTTGGGTCGACATTTTGACACCGATTGGACGGACTGACGTTGAAGATCCTTCTAGGGGCCGATATGCTGACTCCCGCGAGACTCCAGAACGCCCCCTCTTGGGCCAAGGGCTGCCTGTCCCAGAAGCGCTAATGTTGTGCAACGCTCTGCTCGAAAATCTGCTCAGTATTGTGTCTCAGACCATCATGGTTATGTCCATGGTACGGTACGTTAGCGTTGTCAACTACCTAGCAAACCTGATGACAAGCTTCGTCTGCAATGTAACAGGCGTGGAAGGCCAAACAAACTCATTGGATGATACTCCTGACCGTTAATTCCAGAGAGACAGAAGCTGATCTGAGCTATACATACTGCACTCCACAATGATTGGTGTCACTCTCGGATGAAACTTCGATGCAACGCTGTTGACCCTTTCATTCTCTGATGGGCGAAATCTATTCGTTTTCCGTTATCAAAGCTTCTGACAAGACTGCTTGCTCTTTCGGGTCGTTGCTCACTGAGCGCGGTGCTCGGCTTCACAAGATCCGCGCCAATCACCGCCCTATTTAGACTGTTATGTCCTTGGTCTCTACTGGACAGTGGGGAATCTTTCCTAGATTCAAACATACACTGCCTAGCCGCTGCTGACATTTGTGGCGGCAGTACCTCGCTTGATGGAACACAGCGACTGTCATTCTAGACGTGTGGAGCATAGTGCCCAACTTTACTTAGCATTTGAGGAGTTTACTCCAGTCTGCTCCAGTTATCCTTCCCCATTCAATAGTATAGTTCAGTATACAAGCAGTGCCCTCCACTTCTCTCTGAGGTACTTTTCGCCCACGAGTGAAAGAAACACCCGCTCTGACGTTGCAGAAAGCAATAGCCTACCCCCTCCACAGTGCGAGTCACCCTCTTCCAGAGCAAAGGACCAAAAGAGCAGGGCTGTCTACACTGCGTAGTACCTCCTGGTCATGCTAAAAAGAAGACTTGTACGTCAGGCTTGGAGACTATGATAATTTTTCTCATTTTTGTACGTTTCCATCCAGATGAAAATGGTGAAATATAAACCCTCTGAAACGATTGCTTTTCTTTGTATCCAATGGCCGCGCGCCTCGAGCAAGCAAACCACACGACGCATGTCTTTTATAATCATCATTATCGACCGAGTCATACAGTACAAAGAAAAAGAAGGAGGAAGATCTCTAGTCATGAAGCGAACTCTGCCTGACGAAAAGGCCCAGGTGTCGTGAAACGAAATCAGGAAGCAAGTATCTAAGTCGCCCTCTTTGCGAACTCGACGCGGAGAATCAAGTGACGGTAACCAACTGCAGAGGAGGCAAGACGTTAGCGGCTGCGTTAGGCAAGATAAAACAGAAGGGGAGGCGAGAGGGGAAGGGAACGTACAGCCATCCATTTTTTCGCAAGCACGTGCAGCATCGGTCCGATCTGCAAAGCTGATGAAAGCGAAGCCCTTGGCTCTCTGGGTTTCCCTGTCTCTGGCAAGGAAGACTCTGGTGACGCGACCGAAACGCTCGAACAGATCCCGAAGCTCGTTTTCCTCTGCTAACTCGGACACCTATAGAACGTAAAATCAGTACTTATCCCAAAGACGTAGAGCAGATGGTTGAAGAGCAAAACTCACGTTTGTAACTCTCAGAGTCGCCAGATCGTCCTTCTCGTACTTGCCAGCCATTCTCTCGCCACCAGCAGCAGCACCTTTCCGCAGGTGAGGAGGCACGTAGCTCGAGGTTCCAGCACCAAGGCCACCAGCAGCCGGGACATCCTCAGCGCCAGGCTCAGCACCCGCCGCAGCGGTCTCGTCAACAGGCGCCATGGTATCCTTGAACGGACAACGAGCAGTGAAATGCTCCCCGCTGCAAATACGACACTTGACCTTCTTGTCCTTGAGCTGGTCCTTGATGCTGCCCTTCTCGGGGCCGGCCTTCTCCGCCTCCGCGGCCTGAGCCCGCCAGTTCACACTGGGTCTGAAGACGATGTTCTCGCCGACGGAGGTGGTGTCGAACGAGGGACCCGCGGCGTGGCCCTTCTCGAGCCCGAACTTGGCCCACGACCGCCGCTCTGCGACTTGCGGGTTGACGTGTTCCCTCACCACGGTCGTCTTGATCCGGCGGGTGACCTTGACTTTCTTGCCCTCGTCGTTGAAGCGGTACGACACGACGGTCTTTGTGCCATCTTTGTTCGTTATGACTTGTTGCGCGGGGAGCGCGGAGGGGTCATCGAACTCCTCGTCGTCGGCCCAGTCGGCGGCGCGGCTGGAAAAAATGAAAAAAATAAGAGTCAGAATCAATGCGGGAGTAAACGCGTTCAGAATGGTATACTCACTTTCCTAGTCTGGACATCTTGTGTGATATGTGGTGACTTGATGTCTGTTGCTGAATTTCTTTGATTTCCTCGAAAGGCGAATCCGTTGTGGATTTGTTCGGGGTGGCGCAGAATCTGTGGCGGGTCAACTGTGGCTGGTGTCCAGGAACGAGAGTCACGTGGCCTATAGTTGACTCGTTCCACCACAACCATCAAATGTGATTTCAAGTCTCATGCATCATCAGTGCATCTTGCCATGGTTGATTAAGGATGCTGGGAAAATATCCATGGAGAAATCCACTAAGCTACTATCTTGTTGCCAATTCTTGTCTTGATCACAAAAGGTAGTTTGTTTTACTATCTAACGTGCATCGTGGCTATCGGAGAAGACGTGGACCACTATTGCCTCTTCAAGTTGGGCAATGATATTTCACTTCAAAAGCAAAGATTACATACACCTGTACTAGGAATGTTAGAAAGGCAAAGACGATCCTGAGAATTCGCATGATGTGCCGATGCCTCCTTGAATGTGACAAACTACTGGATATTCCACGCAGGACTACTCCGCAAATCAACAAAATTCTGTCGAGGCTTGCATTTATCTAACGCTACAAACCATCAGCATCGAAAATTAGTTGCACCTATATATATGAAAACTTGTATCACAGTATATCTGTTGCTATTCACGGTTCAAAGACAAGACCAATGACAAAACCCAACGCCCTCACTCTCTTATCATCCAGACCATCACTGGAATTACCGACCGAAAATCTTTATTTCGATAGGTCTCAGGACGGCATACATCACACCCGAGAAAGCGAATGCCAACTCAAAACCAACGTCACCACCGTATGGAGCCTCACCAGCATGTAGAGCAATGGGTCCGACCCACCATGATTGGCTCATACCCGTGATCATACCAGCGACACCGAATGCAAAGGCAATGGAGGCAGCGATTCCAAGAGGAAGCTTCTCGCGCTTGTCGTAAATCTCAGGACGGTATCCGCCAAATCCACGTTTGAAAAGGAAATGATCGGTAAGTGCAATGCCGGAGTAAATGGCCAACCAGTACGCAATGAAGTTCATGAAATTGTCCAACACAGTCTCGAAGTGGGAATATCCTGGGATGGCAATAGCCACGGAGGCACAGGTGCCCAGGAAAACCCAGACGAATCGGGGTACGCGTTGAGAGTAGCGGCTCAGGACCTGAAGAGTCAAGGCCACCGAATAGATGTTCGGACAGTTGTTGGCAATGATGGAGAGTGCAAGGATCACGAGGCAGAATTTACCGAATCCGCCGAGAGGCTCAAGCACGGCATTCAATAAGCCTCCATTTCCGGAGGCCTGGTAGCCCGCTGCATACTTGTTATTGCCATCGTTGATGCTTGTCGCGGACATGACCGCAATTCCCAGCATCTGACAGAACAACAGGGGAAGGATGAGGCCAATCCAGGTCCAGAAAAAAATCTTGCGACGACTCCGATTAGCGGGCTGGTACACTGTATAGTCGGCGGCATAGCTGGTCCATCCGGTAGCGAAACCGTACACGGTCGAACCAAAAGACAAAACACCGCCCATTTCGGATTTTCCGACTCCCATGGGGATGTTTCTGAAGTCTCCCGAGTGGGCGAAGGTTCCGAGAACAATCATGAACACGATGAAGGTAGGAATCCAACTCCAGTATTCATATGCATGAACAACCTTGTACCCAGCGAATGTGATGAGAAACGTGCAAATGGCGATGATAAGAATACCAGCGAATCCGGGGACGTCGCCGTTCACTGCATTGAGGAGCTGAGCGCCGACGATGGCGTTGGCAGCGGACCAGCCCACACAAGCGAGCACGTTCAGAATAGCAACTGAAGGAGCGAGATGTTAGCATCTGACAGAAGTGAAATTATGCAAGAAATACATACTGAACTTGGTGGGCCACCAGCCGAACCAGAACCTCGAAAGCACCATCTGCCGTAGCCCAAAGGCAGGACCGAAGCACGAGAAGAAGCAAACGGTCATGACACCCAAGAGATTGAAAAAGAGGCAGACGAGAATTGCATCGACGAAGCCGAGATAGAAAAGCGACTTGGCGAGGACGCCAATGGCGAAGGAACTGACCACCATGTTGGCCGCCAGCCACTATGTCGAGTCAGTTTTGGACGTTGGTCCAGCGCCGCCAGCCCGGAGCTGGAAAGCTATGAACAATTGCAATTAGGAACACACCATGCTGCCAATGTTGAGATACGACGTGTCCGTCCGTTCATCGGCCGGCACACGTTCTATACCTCGCTGCTCAATGTTGAGCTTTCCGGCCAACCTCTGAAGCCTGGCGTATAACGAATCGCCATACACGAGGGTTTCCCCAGGCACAGCCCCATCGCTGCTACTGTCGAATGGCCTCTTTTCCACCTCGGGGGCTTTTTCGAGGTCTTCCTCAACACCACCAAACATAATGATGGGCTTGGTGCGATTGCACCGTGTTTCAACGGGACTGAAACCGCTTAAATCTCCACTACTAAAGGAGGAGAAGTGAAGTCAATGATAAGAGCAGATGGAAGAGCTCTAAAAGCTCAACGACCAGGTAAGGTGAGAAAGAGAGAGGAGGAAGACGACCACATCTTTCTTTTTTCCTCTTTTTTTTTTTCTGTGACACGAGGCTGGGGCAAGAGCCGATTAATATAGGAATGGTTCCGCGTGCTCAGATAAAAGCCTTTCCCACATAGGGTACAGCCTCTGAGCCTACAGTGCCCTACACAGCTCTCGCTTTTCCCGGGGCCCACCGTGTGACAAGATCTTACCACGAAGCACTCATGATAACGCTTAATTTGAACGGTTCGATTTGGTAACAAGAGCGAAATGTCAGCCGTCACATCCGCTGGGCAGGCTCCGCAACCGCGTTCGAGTCGTGTGTCCTCACTGTCCTGCAGGAAATGGCAGGCTAAGCATTTTTTTCTTGTTTCGAGAAAAGGTCGAGTCCCCGCTTTCGTCCCAGAAAGAAAGGGCGCGAGGTTTCTTTTGCACCAATCATACCTTGCAGTTTTTCATTTGCTCCATTATCGTCCATCGCTAAGCAAAATTAGTGTCGTATGGACTCGAGGGTCGAGGCAGGTCAATAATATCCATAGCATCTTCATTGGATATATCATTATCTAAACCCCCACCTGCACCACGAGTGGCAACAGAAATGCTGATAAGGTCTTCTTCGCTGATAGGGGAACACTTCCAGACACTGGAAAGGCATAGAGAATTTCTCTCGATGATAACGATCGTCGATAAAACGTACCTGATTTATTATTATCATCTCCTGAATCCCATATGGAAAACATGTTATCTATCCCTGTTATCGCCCAGCAACTTACCCCCGGAAAGATTAACCTACTTCCTCGTCGCTATCATCCAGAGCCCGGCTGGCGCCGACCGTTCGGAGTTCGGACCTTCTGCTTGGAATTCTCTATGCTATCTATGCTGCTCAACACATACGATCTGCGCGAGGCTTCGTATCTGATGAGGATGGTAGCATAGGAGGTAACCATTTCATTAACATGTGTGTCATCGCTCCCCGAGAATTGAAGCTCCAGCGCAGTGATAGGGTCTTGCGATACCCCGGCTTCATCCATCTCTGCTTGGCACTTGCATCATTCGTTCCCCAGATTCCTACCCCAGGATTGCTGCAAGCTAAATATTCTCGGAAACCTACGGCCTTTATTGCTAGGATAGCGGTGATCGCCGTCCTCCATTCTTATGCTTATTAGGGGTCTCTGATCTATCATCTGATGCAGGCGAAGTCTAAGCTACACCTGCTTGCTGCAGAAACATGCATTAGCGCAAACACGATCAATCTCTGCGATGGCCTTCATTGGATATTGATGAAAAGACTGTCATCAATACCTTAGGTTGAAGATCTCCGCTTGTGACTGTCTTGAGGTTGAGGCGAGAATGCGCCCGTAGTGATTAATTGATCAGGGCCGAAATCATCGCTTGTTGCTGATCACAGCAGTCATCTTGCGGTCAACTCTCTGACCATCAATGACTTCTATTAGCGAGACACCTCTCAACATTGATTGGTTTCTACAGGCTGAACCACAAGGACCTCCTGTCTCACTCTTTCCATACATATTTCACACCTTGGAGCTCTCGTACAGCATACACTTATCCTCAAGATCCAGAAAAGGGTCAGCGTGTCTGCCATATCGGCCTCTAGGCTCTGCCTAACGCTCACAAGCTGCACTGGCCTTGTCCTTGGCCACCGCAGTTCGATGGCGGACACCATTATCCCCATGGACAACCATGTATGCACAGTCCGTATGCTCCTTAGAGGAACCATAGCGTTCCATGTCATCTACAGTGCTCGCGTACTGCAGCGGGTTTGGCTATAGTCAACTCGAGAAACAAGCGCTCGCTTCCACCCTATGCCTCGAGGAATTGCTTTCCTCGAGTTACCAAACCTGCGGTCTGGAGGATAGATACACATAGTCCTAACGCACGTCTGGACGAAAGTCTACATACGGCGTTCCAGTATCAATAATGCATTAACCAAGTGTCAAGCACAAGCCAGCTCATCTGTCCGGTCGTGATACAGCAGACTTGACCATTTCAGCACTTATTCAATTCATAACCCGTTTCATATCCCCACTCAAGACCCGTAATTCCGTACCCTAGGGCTCCTCATTCAATGATCCGCTTATCTACACGCCGGCAGGCAAGGCTGAAAACCGCGCAAAGCCGAGCCAAGTGCAATCAATCCCGGACTCGGAATTCGGGATGCATCAAATGAACGAGGTGCAACTTTATCAGCTGTTTTGTTGCGCGGTTGTGCGCTGTACCGTGATCTATCTTACTTCGTGGCATGTCCGATTTCATAATTAGGGGTGTTCTCAAGCAAGTGATCATGTAGGTTAAACACATGCCATCATATTCTGCTGGATTTTAATTCAGTGATTAATGTGTCGCTGTGGGCCTGTGGCCGAGGACAGACTCGTGATTTCGCTTTGAGCAGTTGGAACTTCTACGGTGGAGCCATAGGTTTTCTAAATTTGGTATGCGTTCACGTGCCGGTACGCGTTTGCCGGAGGCGAGGATAGTCAATAATAGGTAGTGATCAGTGAGTATTAGTGCTGAGTAAAGATTACAGAGCACTCCCAAGTGGAATCTTCGAGGCTAATTGCCTCATCCCATCTGCCCGCTAGGCTAATGCTAGAATCTACCTTAACTCTTTCTCGAGAGTTGTGTACTCCCTTTTTCAGGATCCAATACGCTTTCAGGTAATAGGCTTGAGAATAATCGCTCCAATTTTGGGTAGTCAGTGCAGAATCAATCACCACGCCCACAAATCTATGAGCTGGACGTCGCCCATACACAAAAACTCATGAGGTATAGTGTGCTATATACGAGGAAAAGAAAATTTAGAGCTTGGCAAGCATCTTGTTGCCCGTCCTCAGGAGAGCAGCAGCGTCGGAGACGATCTCATCGACGATAGCCTTGGCGGGCTTCTTCTCCGAAACCACAGCGGAAACCTTACCCATCAGGAAGGGGCGAGCGTTGTCCAGAGTCTCGTCATCAACGTCGTCACCGAGTTTCTCAAAATCGTGCTCGACAGGAATGATTCCCTTGGATGTGAGCTCCTTAATCTCCTCTTGGCGGTTCTCCTCCCAGTTCTGAATGTATGCGTTGTTACGGACACGCAAGGGACGACCCTGGCACATATTAGCTTGACTGACCATATCCAGACGTGATTCAGTATGCGATCTTACAGTGAAGATGATGGTGCGAACGTTGTCCTCGAACCCGGCGGTGCGTACAGCCTCCTGGTGAGCTTTAGGAGCACCAGCCTCATCAGAGAGGATAAAGCGGGTACCAATCCAGACACCGGACGCACCCAGCATCAGAGCAGCGGCGAGGGAGTTGCCATTGAACAGACCACCAGCAGCAACGACCTGCACGTTCTGGCCAGTCATAGGGCTCTTCTTGCCCTGGCACAGCTTGGCAACAGTAGGGATGAGAATGGTGGTAGGCACATCACCCGTGTGACCACCACCCTCACCACCCTGAGCGCAGATGATGTCGGCACCAGCGTCGAGGGCCTTCTGAACGTGCTTGGGGTGACCAATCATGTTCATGTAAAGGATACCAGCCTTGTGAAGTTTTTCCACGACGTGCTTGGGAGGAACACCGACAGCGGAAACGAAGAGCTTGGCGCCTTCCTCAATGATGATATCAACCAGCTCGTTAAGCTTGCCCTTGGTGTAGTCGTAGCTAGGTAAGAGCTTGTCAGCAACCTAGTTCCCAATATGAACTCTATGTGTGCAAAGGGAGGAGTTCTCACTTGGTCTTGCGAGCGCTTCCTCCAACCTGAGGAATCAGAAGGTCAACACCAAAAGGTGCGCTCTTGTCGTGCAGGAAGCTCTTCAGCTCTGCAATCTGCTCACGCAGCATTTCAGGTGTGTAGCCGACTCCACCAATAACGCCCAGGCCACCAGCATTGGTGACAGCGGCGGCCAACTTGGGGCCAGCGGCCACGTTCATACCTGCCAGCAGGACGGGGTGGTTGATCTTGAGCAGATCGGTGAGGGTAGTACGGATTTGCTCTATGCAAGACATAGTACGTTAGTACGAAATTCTTTCCAAGCCATAGCGATGTATTTTTGTAATGTCGATCGGTTCGATCATGATGTGGGATCAGGGCAGTAAGCTTACGAGGAGAAGCCATGGTTGTAGATGGTGACAGGTGAGCTCGGATTGCTAGAGGAAAGAACGGTATACAAAGGTAAGGATCAAGGATGATAGACAAGAAGAGATGATCTGGAGAAAGTGGAGGGTATCAAGGGACAACAGTGCAACTCTAATAATAAGGGAAATCTGGAGAAGGCAAGCCTAAGCTGGGGAACCGAGGAGAGGAGAAGCTCAAGCATAGCATAACCAACACGAGCCTCGGTTCAACAGGCGGCTCCCTGTCGACGTGTTACGCTCTCCACGTTCTGAGCATATGCCATTCACTGCCGAGCTGACGCCAAGCCTGTCGCTGACTAAGGTGGGAGGGGTTATCTGCCTGCCTTATGTCTCAGGCAGCAGTTTTTAAATGCCTCAGGCAGGACACTTGACAGCTTCCACGTGACCTCCTGATCCTGAGCAGCTGCAGCTTCGACACTGTCGTGACGTATGATTCTTCAGGTACTCGAGCGTCGTAAAGCAGCTGCATTTCGTGCTGTTTTGGACAGACAGCATGAAATATTGCTCGACTGTTAGCTGGCATTCCAATGCCGTCTCACTAAGGTCCGCTGCTTGTAGCTCTCGTCTGCGGCAGTCTTCCGGCGTGCGCCTGTTGCTGTCCAGTCTGCCACAAACTCCGAACGAATCCCCGGGGAACGTTTGTATACCAGACTGCATAAGATCTCATCACAGTCAGACGAAGAGGCAGGTTCTCTGTTTCATCTCAGTATTATGTTATTTATGTTGTACCAATATAGTCTAACCTTCTAGACCATAGATTTCTATCTTCTTCCAGTTCAAGTATGTATCTGAGAGACATAAGTCATGGACTGTCCGCGCTCATTCAATATGTGTCTGGGTGCTCTTTGTGGCCTCTGGCCTTCCGGTGTAGCCTTTGAAGCTAATACTGATTTTGCAGGGTCACCGACAGCTAGCTATCTTAAGCGAATATTGCCTAACTTGAAACCCGAGAACGTCAAGAATGTGTCTTTGAAGCACGTATCTCAACACCGAGATTTCTCTACCGCTCATAGGAATGCATTTAATGCCGGGATGAACCCAGATAGTCCTCCTCTGCACCGGGCCTACATTGCCCTTGGGAGCAATGTGGGTGAGCGTGTTGAAATGATCGAAAAAGCTTGCAAGGAGATGGAAAGGGCCCACATCAGGGTCAAGAGAACGAGCTCTCTTTTTGAGACTTCGCCAATGTATGTTCTTGATCAAGACCCTTTCATGAATGGTGTTTGCGAGGTCAGTTCATCCAAGATGCTTCGGGGCCATCTGTTGATTGTCTTTGACAGGTGGAAACTAGCTTGGGGCCTCTCGAATTGTTGGACACACTGCAATCAATCGAGCTAGCTCTAGGGCGAAAGAAACTTATTGATAAAGGCCCACGGTCCATCGATCTGGACATTCTCCTCTATGACCAAGAGGTATTTTCCCACGAGCGTCTCAACATCCCGCACAAGTTGATGCTGGAACGGGATTTTGTCCTACGACCCCTTTGCCAGTGAGTATTGCGACGGACGAACGAGCTTGCCCAGCATCAAAGACTTATGAACAACGAATAGGCTTATCCCTCATGAGCAACCGCCTATTGGCGGGCAGAATAGAAGCTATCTATCCTACTTGAAGTCACTCCCGCCTCCAGAACCAGTGCCAGTGGCCACCACTCACATATCTCCGCATTTTCCACCACTGCGCTCAACAGACCCCAAACGTCCAACTCACATCATGGCCATCCTCAACGTGACCCCCGACTCTTTCTCCGACGGCGGCAAGCACTTCTCGCAGGACCTCTCCGCCCTCACCGAGACGGTCCGCGGCCTCATCGAAGCCGGCGCAACAATCATCGATATCGGCGGCGAGAGTACCCGCCCGGGGTCCGCCCCAGTCGGCGAAGCCGAAGAACTAGCGCGAGTCATCCCGGTAATACGACACATCCGCACCTCCATCCCCGAAGCCAACAACATCGCCATCAGCATCGACACCTACCGCGCCAGAGTCGCCGAGGAGGCCTGCGCCGCCGGCGCAGACATCATCAACGACGTCTCCGCCGGCACCCTCGACCCGGAGATGCTGCCCACCATGGCCCGCACCGGCAAATCCGTCATCCTGATGCACATGCGCGGCACCCCGGCCACAATGACCAAGCTAACAGACTACCCGAACGGCATCGTCCACGACGTCGGCGCCGAGCTCCTCGCCCGCGTCGCCGCCGCCGAAGCAGCCGGCATCCGCCGCTGGCGCATCATCCTCGACCCGGGCCTCGGCTTCGCCAAGAATATGCCCCACGATTTGGCCATCCTGCGCGATCTGCAGCAGTTCCGCACGGGTGTCGAGGGACTGGAGTACTTCCCCTGGTTGATGGGGCCTAGTCGGAAGAGATTCATTGGCCGGCTCACGGGCGTGGAGAAGGCGAGTGAGCGCACCTGGGGCACCGCGGCGACTGTCACTGCCAGTATTGCCGGTGGAGCGGATATTGTGCGCGTGCACGATGTCAAGGAGATGTGGCAGGTTGCCAAGGTAGCTGATGCTATATACCGTGTAAAATATTAGCAGTTTAAAACTTACAGCGTTGTGTCCAACTGCTATGAAAATTAAATAGACCGCTATTCAGAATAGTACACTTTTGGACATGCTACTGGAGCGGGAAGAGTGACAAGGAGAGCGTAAATCGATGACGCTTGCTGTAATGGTGCCAGGCCTGCAGGTTTTGGTCTCTATCAGGCTTGTTCGTATCCAAGTCTATTTTACAAGCGCCGCACCCAGGACATATTCAGATCTGAACCTCAACAAGATTATCTAATTCAATGAAGAGGTTGTCCGACAGAGTAGAAGAACCCATCAGCATGATAGGGCTATGACCAGAAGACAATAGTCTGAGAGCAGCTATGGCTTCCCAGAATCCAAGGTGCTTGCACAGTGGATGATTTGACAGTCTAGGAAGGATATATTGATGAGTAAATAGATACTATGGGGAAGAACACTATTTGAATGAACAAAAAGGCTTGCTGGGAATGAACTAGAACAAGCATGGTGCGCAGCCTGCTTGCACTGACAAGAAGAAACATCGACACAATCGATTTGCAGCATCTAGCTGTTGAGATAGCTGCGAATAGCTCCTGGTTGAACCGTTAGTCGAAGGACATGATCCTGAAAGCCAAGAGTCCAAATAAGGGCACTTACCCTGCAATTTGACAGCACCTTCACCCACAAGCTGTGTCAAGTTTTCGAGATCATCACCAGCCGTGATACCGAAGCGGCGAACGAAATCCTTGGCTGCACTCTCAAGATCGCCATAAGTGTCATCACCAGTAGCGAAATCATCTTCCGGACGACCAAAGTAGGCATTGCTCGAGATGGCGGTTGCCCCGTCAAACTGGCGGAGTCGCTCTTTAGCTTCTGCCTGCGCATTAGGGTCGAAGCGATCCCGTCCGAAGAACTCGTCCGACGAGATACCCTTCTGGCTACCGAATCTGGATCTAGTGCGCTCAAGTTCCTCCTCTGATACTTGGTTAGAATCCTAAACTGGTCCAGAGAACGGAGATAGAACAAACCATCTTCAGCGCTCCTGACAGGAGCAACAGAACCGAATCCCAGCTTCTTGGGAGCAGCAGGCTTTGCGCCAACAGTCTGGCCGAATCCTAGTCTTCCAATACCCATACCGAGGCGCTCCACTTCGCTGGCGCTTCGCTCATGAGCTTTGCTAGTAGACCCGAAGCCACCTGCTCTTGGGCTAATTGGAGTAGGAGCAGCTATAGCGGTGGCAGCAGTGGACGTCTTGGCTTTGGCATCGGCCTCGGCTTGTTCCGCTTCAGGATCGTATCCGAGTTTCTCGATGCGCTCCGCCTCCTCCTTGGCCTTTCGCTCCGCCTCCTCAAAATCGATGGCTTCCGCTCCGCCAATCTTCTTAGCACCCAGCTTAGGCGCTTTCTTGGCGCCTAAAACGCTGCCCTTCTTCGCGGTTGTTGTAGACGAAGCCTTCCGGACAGAAGCGCTTGCTCGAATAGCGGTCGGAGCAGGCGAAGTTGCCTCTTTGTCCGAGGCCGATAGAGGCGATTTCGAGCGAGCACCATTGCCATTGGCACCTGCGTTGAGGAAGGGCGACGCAGTCCGGCTCACCACTGGGGGAGTGCCTGTGCGTGAAGGAGGGTTGCTGGGCCGCTTGATAGAAGGTTTATCCCACGAAGAAAAGAAATCGTCGTCCGCGTCACCAGCAGGGGTACTCGATCCGTCCGAAGTAGTGCCAGCGGGAATGTCTGTGATCACGACCTCCTCGGGGTATCTGAATGAGACAAAATCAGCGTTTTTTGTCCGATAAAGTCGCAAATCACTGAATGACGAACTGTTGAGCATCCTGCGCAGCCCGTCTCTTTAACTCCTCCTTGTACTTGACAGCAGCGTTGCAGGTGTATTTGACCTTGACGTCCTTGCTAGCTAAAGCCGCGGATCCTCCATGCGATTGGAAATACTTGGTGGCTGATTCGTTTCCGCCGACCTTCATAATCCGAAGCTGCTCCCATTGCCATTCTGTATACAACTAGTTAGATCTCAAGACATGTGATGGAGGCGGTGGCAGGAGGGTTGCATACGGTCGAGGTTCGTGGAACGAACAAAGGAGATATGGACACCAAGATTGCGGTGATGGGCTGAGCAGTCAAGGCACAAGTAGATACCGAAAGGCACTGACGACCATGTCGGGTTCTTGGAGCCGCAGTCGAAGCATATCTATTGAATGAAAAGCAGATTAGCACAGCAATAAGACGAGTTAAGGAGGGGCAATGCGCACTTTGTTTGCGGGCTTCAACTTGAGCTTCTCAAAAATCTTCTGAGACTGCGCTTTTGTAGCACTCATTGTGACTGCAGTCTGAAATCAAAATGCAGGAAGGAAGCTGACAGGAAACGTGCCTGGAGCGAGCTGAACGGAAAGTCCAGGTGTCTGAAGGAGAGGGAGAGAGATCCAAAATGCGGCGAACGTGGTCGGAGCGTCTCCTTTGACGATTTGCACAGCAACCGAGTAATTTTCGGCTTCAGGCGAGTTGCCTCTTTGGGCGACGATGATGAGTTAGGCGCAAACTGGAACAAAGGAAAGTCTAGATAGAATTGAACAAGATAGACCTAGAGAATAGATTGCCCAAGCCGTACCGTACCGTCTACCAAGACTATCAACTTCCTCGAAGATGAATTCGAGACGCAAAGGTCTGGTCATTAATCTATCCAGGTACTCCAGGCTGTATTGCAATTACAACATAACACCGTCCCTGAAAGTTTCGAGCAGATGTTGGAACAAGACTTCCCACGTGACCCACTGCATCCAGGGCCCGTCCCCACATGGCCGAGTTTCGATCATCGCGTGCAATACTTTGATGGATTCGAGCAGATGATAATACAATTTCGGACTTGACGTTGAATCCGGGACCGTGGATTCTGATGAATAGTCACCCACTCCCCAAAACACAGTCATGATGAGCCCTCATCTCCTCCCAAGTACCTCGTTTCCCAAGGCCTCGGCCGCCCTCCTCCTGCGCCCAGCGTTTCCCCGCATGACGACTTTGACACGGTTCTACGCAACACATAGCGATCTCGGTGGAGGTTCTGGTCCCAAGGCAATCCCGAGACGGAGGAATGTCACAGTGCTATCCGATGATGGGCGATATGAGTGGGGGGAATTGAGCGGAAGGGAAAAGGTCGCACGGGCGACTCAGCAGTCACTCAACTTTCTTGTCATTGTAGCCGGGGCGGTTTTGACGGTAAGATGATATTCGGCCCTGAACCCTCGTTCTTGGAGAATCTTCGGTGGTGGCCAACCGGTCTGACAGCAGTTAGGGCGGAGTTTTCTACCTGCTCTATACAGAGGTCTTGTCGCCCAACAGCAGGACATGGCAGTTCGAGAAGGCTGTCGAACGCATCAAGAACGATACGCGGTGCACGGATCTACTGGGCGATCGAAGAGAGATTAAAGCGTATGGAGAGAGTACCGGGAGCCGATGGGAGCGGAATCGACCTATTGCGTAAGAATCGTCGCCGTCATGCTCTTTTTCTCGGAAACTAATGATAACGGGTTAGGACTTCAACCTTCAAGGATCGGCAGGGTCGCGAGCACATGAATATGCATTTCCACGTACTTTGGCTCACCTTCGATACTCTGGAGAAATGCTGACCCTTATAGGTTGAAGGACCACTCAACTCGGGAATCGTGATTGTGCATATGATGAAGCCCTTGGACAAGGATGAATGGGAGTATCTGCTTCTCGCGTTGGATGTCAAAGGTTGGTCACCTGTTCCGTTTTCAAGTCCTTTCTTTACTGACTTTCTTCAAGGACATTCGCGTGTCATCCTAGAGCAAGCCCAAGAAAAGCCTAGCGTTGCCAAGGCGCTGAAGATCTTTGGCATCCAGTGGCGATAGTTGTTTACCAATTGCGCCTATGCAATTGTATCCGTCCGGTCAGCATATGTCTGACCGACCAACGATGTCCCCGCGACTCCATATACCGCGTCATGGGAGCCTAGACCGCCGGAGCCGTCATGAAAGGACGCTGTCAGGTATCTGCTAGGCTCATGAGGTCGGTTCCTCTCGAAGCCGCTTTTCTCTTAGCCGAAGTCGGATTTGACTCACGGTCAGTGATTACACTGAACACCAGCTTCAAGGCCAAGCATTTGGTTCATGTATAAAACTTGTATTATAGATATGACATATGGGAAGGGCAGTCTAGTTGTCTCTTACCCGTGACTCCTGATGAGACCAAAGCGCTCAATTTACGAGTCCACATATGTAAACACTGGGAATTTGGGAAAATGCATTAATGCATATCATAATATCATACTCACAGTCAAATAAAACACATTATCTCTCATAACACATAAGATCTATGACATTTTCTATTCAGCAGCCTATATCCGAGGACCCTCCAAGATAGTCTTGGCAGCCTCTGTCCGCCACCAACTCTTGCCCTCCTCACCGGGAAAAGCAAACGCATCCATGCTCTCGGGCTTCATCTCCACACTGTATCCAGGCTCCATGGGAGTGACATAGTATCCATCCTTGACGCTAGAAGGGTGCACAAAGTGCTCGTGCAGGTGGTCCACATACTCCAGCACGCTCTTCTTGCCGCTGACGACGACATAGTCGATGGTGCTCAGGTGCTGGGTGTACTCGGGCAGCCCGACACCACCGGAGTGGGGGACGATGGGGACGCCGAACTTGCGGGCCAGCAGCAGGATGGCCAGGACCTCGTTGACGCCGCCGACACGGCAGGCGTCGGCCTGGAGGACGGTCAGAGCTCCCGCCTGCAGGAGCTGCTTGAAGACGACGCGGTTCTGGCACATCTCGCCGGTGGCGACGCCGATGGTGCCGTGCGGGGTGTTCTCGAGGGCCTTCTTGATGGCGGCGTGGCCGAGGATGTCATCGGGGGAGGTGGGCTCTTCGATGAACCAGGGCTTGAACTCGGCGAGCTGGTGCATCCATTCGATGGCTTCGGGGACGGACCAGACCTGAAGAAAGGCGTTAGTTCATTAGTTCACTTGGTGTAACCCGGAAAGGGGAGAGTCGTACCTGGTTAGCATCGACCATCAGGATGTTACCCCGGTCGTAACCGATGGCCTCACGAGCGATGGCCAGTCTGCGGCGGTCCTCCTCCACGTTGGCGCCGACCTTGAGCTTGAAGTGCTTGTAGCCCTGCGCGACACTCTCCTTCAGCAACGCGCGCAGCTTATCCTCGGTGTACCCGAGCCACCCGGCACTGGTAGTGTAGGCGGGTACGGCCCTGCTCTGCTCGGCCTCCTTGATACGCTCCTGCTTGGTGGGCTCGACCTCCTTGAGGAGCGCAATGGCCTCCTCGGGGGTGATGGCGTCTGTGATGTAGCGGAAGTCAATGCAGCGGACGAACTCCTCGGGAGTCATGTCCGCGACGATGCGCCAGACGGGCTTGTTGAGGGTCTTGGCCCACAGATCCCAGAGAGCGTTGACCACGGCTCCCAGGGCAAGGTGGATAACACCCTTCTCGGGTCCGATCCAGCGCAGCTGGCTGTCGGATACCAGGTAGCGCCATGTCTTGCCCCAGTTGGCGGTCAGCTCGTCCAGGTCCTTGCCGACCACCAGGGGTGCTAGAAGGGAGATGGCGGCGCAGACGATCTCGTTTCCACGGCCAATGGTGAAGGTCTGTCACAGCCTCTGTTAGTTCTTTCTTCCTCAGATATTGTAGAATAGACAAGGGCTTGGTGCCTACCATGCCATGACCAGCATATGACGAGTCGGTGTTGAGGATACAGTACGCCGCCGAGTAATCACCCGCAGCGTTCATGGCATCAGAGCCAGTCTTGTCGAGGGAGGTCTAATTCACTCTTTCTTAGCCAATTGACCTGGAGTCTCCATCTAGCGGCGCAACTTACAGGAAACCTCACATCCCTGGTGGTGAAGCCGGTGATCTTAACCATGACGTCTGCTCAACACTCGCTTGGGGAAAGTAGTCTAGACAAAGATTAATGTCAATCCCAAATCAACCAGCAACTTTATCCTCAGCGCGCATGACAATTGAGCAAAAGACGCGCGACAAAACTGACCTCAAGAAAATGCGGGGAGAATATAGCTCGATCACGATGGGTCACTCGGTATACACTCAAGGAACCAAAACAATCTCAATCCCAACAGCACAGACTACCAGCAGAAAAGGAGAGCAAAGAACAAGAGAAAAGATTCTTAACTACCCCTCCAAGACATGGGGGCAGACACACCAGATATACGGTCCCCAGCGCTCACCCCTCAGGCTAAATCAAGCATCCAGAACAGCCCTGCGGAACAATTACACAGTGCTGCTGCATTGTGATTGTTCCGGGTGCGTGGGACTGCACTGCCATTGGCGGAGGAATTGTCCTGAGCTTTGGTCGGTGTTTATCCACCAATGATATAATTGCCCAGGACCGTCGGGCCGTCTCCGCGTATGGTATTCCTGTGTATGGGACATGAAACTGTTCCTGATTACAGTAAAGTAGAATCTACAAGGTAAGATAGAAGGTGGTCACGAGTCCATTGGCAGTTTCTGCGGCTCATTTGTTATCATCTGGAGGGTTAGAGTTGATCTAGGGTACCAGTGAGATGGAAGATGAGTAAAAGAAAAGCGATTGGTGCAGCTGCTCCATTGCGACGTTGGACCACTACCGGACGGCTACATGCTTGAGAGCATACAGATACCTTAAAAGGTATTAGTTGAGTGAGTTACGAATAGAGATGAAGAATGGCAGTAAGCGCGCGCAGAAGGACTCTACCCATGGCGATGTGGATATCAAAGAAGCACCCTATCAGCCCAATACTGCTAGCCCTATCGAATCTCGATCCTATCAGATACAGTACCGATCATGCTGAAAGACCTCTCTTCTCGCTTTCCGAGAAGAAAATAATCATTCGCCACAACTTTCGGACCAGTACTTCCGCCTCTTCGTCGAGCGCCTAGACAATCTGATTAGCTTCTGCTGTGGAATCCTAAGATTTGGGAATCTCACCTCCTCCAGCTGTTCCACAAGCTCCTGAGGATGTCCATGTTTCCGGACATGCTCTTCCACCACGTCCACCAACATCTGCTCCTGCACTCCGAGGTACTCGACGATCTTCTTCTCGACAAAAGGCTTGAGCTGTTCTCGGACCACAGACTCATCCACAAACTCCCACTTGACATCCCACTTCCATAGTCCTTCCTTGTCGGCCGGGATTTCCGCCGCCAGCTGTCGAGCGGCTTGCGCCCGCTCCTCGTCCGAGAGACCGGCGGCTTCGGCAGCACTGTCGAACTTGATGGGAATGAGGGGTCGTCGGGCGGTCGCCTGGGGCTCTTCTTCGTCCTCCAGCAGTCCTTCCACTTCGGCCACGGTCCGGCGGGTGGTGGCGGCTTGAGCCTTCTGGGCTGCAGCGCCAAGAGAAAGCTTGAAGCGCTGCGGCTCCCTGGGCGCCTGGGTTCGTGCCTCCAACTCCTCAGCTTGGCGCGCGAGGAAGTCGTCCGCCATGCCACGTGCCTGCTCGCGTTGCTGCGCAGACCGAGCGCTCTCCCGTTCTTCGGCCGCACGATCAGCCTCGTCGTTGCTGATCTCACGAGCACGGAAGGCGGCACGGCTCCGAAGCCATGCGCCCCGATCGGCATAATAGTCCTCAACCTTGCGACTGGCTTCGATGTCGTCGTTCCATTCCCGATACCGCCGATCAGCCTCGTCGCGAATTTCTTGTGCCTTGGCCTCCTCCTCCTTATCCCGCTTCTTCTCACGTTCCAGAGCCGCGGTCCTGCTCCGCTCGCGATTGAGCCATCGCCGTTCCTGATCGAGAAACTGCTTCTCGAGTTCAGCCTCTTTCTTTGCTTGACGACGGCGTTCTAGCTCCTCGTCACTGGCATCAGTATCCTCGTCATCTCTATCGGTGTAGAATGCAGTCGCGCCGTTGATCGCGCCTCCGTTAACAAACGACACTCCCTTCTGGTAATCCCTGGGGATTTGTACGCCAAATCCCTTGGGTCCCGAAGGTGCATTTGGCATGCCGCGGTCTCGCGGACCCAAGGGCACACCATTGGCACCGGCAGCAGGTCCACTAGGAGCGCTAGGTGGGGGGGAAGCCAGGCGATTAAGGCGCGAGCCTGCATTTCGTGCTCGCTCCATGGACTCAATCTCTTCCTCTCGCTTCAAACGTTCAATGTCCCTGCGGTTGCTTCGCTCTCGGAAAGCTGCAATCTCCTTGGCAACAGTCTCCCTCATTTCAGGAGGAATGTCGGACAGTTCGTCTTCAACCGTGATTGGAATAGTGACAACTTCAGCCGAGGTGCCATCGGCTTCAGCATCCTTCATCGCGGTGTCTCCTTCACGATCGATGGCGGAGGAGTCTTCCTTTCGGGTAGGCGAGGTGGGATGGAAAAGCTCGGAGAGCACGTTGGCGAGTGTGCTACGCGCAGCATCGAGCCGCGCCTGACGCTCGGCCGGGTCCTGTTCGCCTCTGCTGTTTTCGTACTGCTCCAGATAGCTCAGGGAACTATCGTCAACAACCACCTAAAACGGAAAATGGTTAGATGTGGAAATGAACTGTAGACGGTATACGAACCAGTAGTGTGCTCTTTTCCACCTCGTGCTCCTTCTTGTCACCCTCCTCGGATGGCGTCTGTCTCTTGACCGGCACTTCCACGTCCTTTAGTATTTCTACAGCAGTACCGAGACTTTCAGGGTCCTCGTACTCTGCGAAGCCAAACTTGCATGGCTTATCATCGGCATCCGTAGCGCGGATCCACCGCCTGAGGTTCCCAGCGGACCGCAAAATCTTCTCGATACCCTCGTCGCCGCCAACACCCTCGGTAATACCCCCAACAAAGATAGTCCTTACGATCTCTTCCCTCGTCGGAGGCTGCAGCTGCATCATCGCATCTCGTACATTCTGGCGTTGAGACTCGAGGCTCGTTGAACCCAAACCCGCACGCCTTCCCGGAGCCTCGCCACCGCGTTCCCTGCTCGCGTCTGGAGTAGCTGTTTTCGAAGGGCCGGACGTCCCAAGTCGGATCACGGGTGCGGAGAAGTTAATGTTGGGCATATTCGGGGGAGGTTGAAAGTTAGGAGGGAATCCCGCAGGTCGACCGGGCTGTGGTATGTTTGCCTGCTGCATCCCCGGGGGAGGAGCGGTCCCCGGAGCTGCCATTCCAGGAGGAGGAGCTAGAGGATATTAGTACATTGAAAGAGATGGAAAGAGACGCGATGAAAGAACAGCGTATACTGACCCATGCCAGGAGGAGCTCCATAGGCTCCATAGTCAGGAGGCCTGCCATACAGACCTGGAGCTACAAATGGAGTTAGTACCTTGCACAATGAGGAATCAAGTCTTGAGAATTGCGCATAGTGGGCATACTTTGGTAAGGATTGTACATCACGGCTGGATTCGCCGCTCTGATAGCGACGGACAGGAAGCTGTGGAAAATATCGATATCTGCAGAACCAGCTATGCTTTTTGATGAGGAAGAAAAAGACTTGATCGGATAGAAAAGTAAGTAAGGAAAGCCACCTGCAGCAGATGATACCTAGCTGAGAATGCAGCTCTGAGGAGTAGATCAAGTGCTGCGATCAGTGTTGGAGTCAGCTTGGAGAAACTTGCGATAAAGTCGGTCGTGAAGGCGGTCTGGTCCGTGCGTTTCCTTTTTGGGTCTTCGGCCTTTCTTGTGAAGTCCATCTAGAGCCTACAGTTTGCACTCTTAACAGTGATGGAAGCCTTTTGGGATTATTCACGCCTCATATTCTGTGAGCACATGTACTATATCTAGGTAGTGAGTTGGCATACTCTGGATCATCACATCGAGACAGTTCCTTACACTCCCAATGAACAAGCATATATCCCACGGCATCTAGGATATATCGCCATAAACACAACTTGAGATACCGGTCCATTGCTAATAGTTTGCGAAATACTAAGACCTCGACAGAGGAAGCTGTCAACCTGGATCCCAAGAGTGTAGCAAGCCAGAAGCTCCCGGTATCTATGCGTGAAGTGCGAGGTCCAACTCAACCAACGAGCAGGAGCGCAACCATGCAGATAGACCGGAGATCAATGGATCAATATCAAAGTCTGTCAAGCGATAATCAGGATCTACAATCGGTCACAATAAAGAAGCAGATTGCAATTGCTTTTATGGACATTGTCCCGTTTAAACTGCCCTTACTAGACTTCTACCGTCCTCCTCTACCTATTTAGCCGCCCAGAAGGGAACCCGCAGGAATCATCGGAAATGCTAGGCACGCAGTCTATGGACAAGGTAGAGGCTATGTACAGAACTCTGAGGATGCTCTTCATCAGGCTCACCGGCGCACATGTAAAACATCTGGAACACGGAGGCTACTTGGCCTTGGAGGATGGGAAATGGCCTTCGGATAGCTCGGGGAATTTGATGCCGGAGTACAGTCGTCCATCAGAAACAGAATCTTCAAGTCACCCGGATAGATATTATCTAACTTTTCTATTCTCATTACTGCTATCGAGTAATATTATTAATTTATTACTATCATCTTGTCCAAGCCTAGAACGCACTAGATTACCAAGAAGACCAGGTAAGGTTACTCCGGAGTTGTAATTCCACCTCCGGTATTCAGTTGATCCTAGGGGATTCGACGACATTCAAACCCTCATGAGAAATGGTTTGGTAAACATCAGGGATATGATAGTGTTTATTACTCAAAGATAAATAATCATCTTCCATAGTCTACATATCTATCTAGACTATCCTTCCATCACTGTCGGATAAATTCAGCGCTGGTCCATCTTAACTCTCTTCTTGTCTGCCCCACGTCAGCCCCTCCAAGCGGACCCCAACAGGCCGATTGACGACATAATAACTCTCTTGCTAGTAGGTAAGGTACTACTGCGACAGCCATAGCTGTACGTTAGTAGGTTCATCACCCTCCGTGCTTCCCGCTTCTAGAATTCCTTCATCTTGCTTTCTCTCCTCCATATATCGATACCCTCAGACAGAATCTGAACTCCTCACATACCTCTCTCCTCTCTCAGGTACGGTTTACATGTTTGCGCACGACTTCTGAATCTACTGCATTCCCCTTGTTAATATCCCTCTACCTCCTGCCCCGCACTGACGCAACAGCTCTCCTCCTACAGATCAACTCAACCTACACAGCAGTCACAATGCCCGGTTTTTCGCAGGCTACAGAACTCGGTGCCTGGAAGGAGCTCCAGGAGCACCACAACACCCTCGGACGCAACATTGTCCTCAAGGAGTACTTTGAGAAGGATCCTCAGCGCTTCGAGAAGTTCAGCCGTACCTTCGCCAACCCGGTTGACAACACCGAGATCCTCTTTGACTTTTCCAAGAACTTCCTCACTGAGGAGACCCTTAACCTTCTGGTGAAGCTCGCCAGAGAAGCCGGCGTGGAGGAACTCCGCGATGCTATGTTCAAGGGCGAGCCCATCAACTTCACCGAGAACCGTGCGGTTTACCACGTTGCTCTGCGCAATGTCACCAACGAGCCCATGCAGGTCAACGGCAAGAGCGTCGTCGAGGACGTCAACTCCGTACTTGAGCACATGAAGGAGTTCACGGAGCAGGTCAGAAGCGGTGAATGGAAGGGTTACACAGGCAAGAAGATCAAGACAATCATCAACATTGGTATCGGTGGTTCTGATCTGTAAGCTTGCTACTTACCTGTACTTGTTTTTGGCTGAACGATTGCTAACACACCAATAGCGGCCCTGTCATGGTGACCGAGGCGCTCAAGCCTTATGGCGCCGAGGACATGACCCTTCATTTCGTCTCCAACATTGACGGAACCCACATTGCCGAAGCTCTCAAGCACTCCGACCCCGAGACCACTCTTTTCCTGATTGCTTCCAAGACATTTACCACTGCAGAGACCACTACCAACGCAAACTCCGCGAAGAAGTGGTTCCTTGAATCTGCCAAGGATGAAACCCACATTGCTAAGCACTTCGTCGCTCTCTCCACCAACGAGGAGGAGGTGACCAAGTTTGGTATTGACAAGAAGAACATGTTCGGTTTTGCATCCTGGGTTGGCGGTCGCTACTCCGTGTGGAGCGCCATTGGTCTCTCTGTTGCCCTCTACATCGGGTTCGACAACTTTCACCAATTCCTGGCTGGAGCTCACGCCATGGATAAGCACTTCCGCGAGACTCCCCTCGAGCAGAACATTCCTGTTCTTGGTGGTCTGCTGAGCGTCTGGTACAGCGACTTCTTCGGTGCCCAGACCCACCTCGTCGCGCCTTTCGACCAGTACCTGCATCGCTTCCCCGCCTACCTGCAGCAGCTCTCCATGGAGAGTAACGGCAAGGCTATCACCCGCACCGGAGAATACGTCAAGTACACCACTGGCCCCATTCTGTTCGGTGAGCCCGCCACCAATGCCCAGCACAGCTTTTTCCAGCTGCTGCACCAGGGTACCAAGCTTATTCCTTCGGATTTCATCATGGCTGCCGAGTCGCACAACCCCGTCGAGGGCGGCAAGCACCAGCGCATGCTGGCCTCCAACTTCCTTGCTCAGTCCGAGGCCTTGATGGTCGGAAAGACTCCCGAGCAGGTCAAGACCGAAGGCGCCCCCGACAACCTGGTGCCTCACAAGACATTCCTGGGTAACCGCCCCACAACCTCCATCCTCGCCCAGAAGATCACACCCGCCACGCTTGGCGCCCTGATTGCTTACTATGAGCACCTCACCTTCACCGAGGGTGCTGTGTGGAACATCAACTCCTTCGACCAGTGGGGTGTCGAATTGGGCAAGGTCCTTGCCAAGAAGATCCAGAAGGAGCTGGAGACACCCGGTGCAGGTGGTGACCACGACGCTTCCACCAGCGGCTTGCTGCTGGCCTTCAAGAAGAAGGCCAACCTGGCTTAAATGTTACTGCCAACATCGGCTGGTCAAGTCAAACCAAACCATAAAAATGTAATTCTTCACGAGGCATGAGTGATCGCTTTTTTCTTCCATAGCACACAATTGAAATGAAGTCATCAATTCTTTTCAGTTCTCTCGGGCGTAGATCTAGTTGTGATAACAGAGCCAGACGTTTGGAGTCAAATAAGTTTATAAATATCGAATTTCAATCGCAAAGAAATATATCACAACTATCTATCTATTGACGATGAGCGTTGGATTTAGGTTGATTGCCCGTGGGAGATCGTTTCGGCGAGTTGCACTTCTGTTGATCCGCGGCAGCCACATGTTTAGTGTCCACTTCTGGCAAACTCCGAATACCATTCCACGAAGGAAGCTCAATACGCCTCTTTGGCGGTCAACGAATCCTCTAACATGTCCTTTTCCCAGAGGCGATTGTCCTCTATACCGTTCTTAGCACGGTATTATGCATTCATAATTGTTGCTCTGTCGCAGATCGCGGCCGCGGGGAAGAGTGATGTCGCCAGTGGCAGAGCTGTGTATAGCTATGGACAGCCTATGCCAGTGACCTGTTTGAACCGGACAATGTGAGTCATCCTAGATATTGATCAACAGATCCGGTCGCGTTGGATACAACATACTAATTGCCTCTTCAGTGACTCTGGAGAACATGTAATGCCTCCCCCTTTCCGCTGTCTCCTTGCTGCTTGTTGCTGGGCATGCTGATGCTGGGATATCTGTTCACGTCTGCAATACCCTCTGGCTGACAACTCTCTTCCTGTACAGATCACGGACAATCTCGGCAAGCTGCAATACATTCCCTTCCCAACCTGCAACGAGACCTTCCTCCCGCTTGCACTCCACTACGGCGTGACGGAGACAATCAATTGCACCATCAGCTCGCTCCCCGACGAGCTCTACCACCTCCTAGAATATTACGTCCACTCGGATGTACCGCTAGCCTGTCGCGTGCCCACGGCTCCCCTCGCCCCGTCCGCGCAAGCGGGCCCATCCCCCGATACCAAGAAGAGCGAAAACACCGACCTCTCCCCGCTCGACGATGGCGGACCAGCATATACACCCCTTACCTTCGCTCTGCAGGGCACCCTGCAGCGCAGCCACCTACACATCTGGACAGACATGAACGTCCTCGTGCACAATATCCCTTCGGCCTCCGCGTCGAGCAAGACCAGGAAAAGTAACCGGAAGGGCAAGCACGCGAGCCCGGGGTACGTCGTCGCCGGTACCGCGTACTCGATCCCCGAGTTTGACGGCCCTGTCCCCAAGGAGAAAGACGCTGATGAGGACGATGCGGCTGTTGCTGTTTCCGAGGCGGCGCGCGATCCCTGGACGGCCGGTCACGGCACGAAGGTCATTCGCGGCGAGCCGCTCACGTTCACTTTCCATGTGAGCTGGGTTGAAGGCGGGAAGGGGATCTGGTGGCCTGCTGGGGCCCCGGAGACCGGGGAGGAAGCGTCTGGCGTGGCGTCGTTCTTTTCCCGGTTGTTCTTCTTCGTGCTGGCGGCGGGTGTCGGGGCGGTTGTGGCGTTGTACTGGGAGCGGAATGGCGCGCGCCGACGGGCTGGATGGCGCGGAGATGGGATTTTGGGTGCTTCTGCTCCTCGTGCGAAAGGGTCAGTTGGGGTCGCGTACGGCAATGGGGGTAAAATAAATGGGTATGGGGGCTATTCCCCCTCCAGCACTCCCTCTGTGGTGGCTGCCGGCGGTGGGGGTTATGGATATGGGGGATATGGAAAGAAGGACTGAGGTAGTTTTATACGACTATATGCGGATGATGTATATCTCATGTTCATGTCTATATCCAATTCTGACGAAAATGAACTTCTTAATACCATTCAACCGACCCATTGTTTTCTGGACATATACCAAATAGAAAAACAGTTAGAAGATAGTTATACATGTAAGGAAGACCTTTTCGCAAGCACTTTCACTCGCTCGCAAGTTTACTTAATCCCAGTCCCCGAATCTGATGTATACCGTCCTGTATGTACACCAGCCCTCCAAGTCCACCGTCGAAGACATCTACCATCCCTGCGCCCTCATACGCTGGATCTTGTTAACAGTCTCCTTAAACGAAAACTTGAACAACTTCCGCCACCGCTCCATCCTCAAGTTCTTCCGCATCTGGCCCCTCCGCACATGGAACTTCTGCGCATGCCACTGCGCCCGCAGCTTGTTCGTCGTGATATTCCCCTGCAGCACGCGCAGCGCAGTCGTCAGATCCACCCCCTTCTCCGGCTCCACGTGCACCTGCCGACCCAGCGTAGGTCCCAATTTCAGCTCTACCCGGCGGAGCGGCTGTTTGTAGCTGTCTGACTCGGGGGTCATCCTGATCGCGCGAGAGAGAGAAAGGGGGTCCAGGGGCTGCCGGGTGGGTTGGCTGCCTTCTGTGGCATCGCGGTTGGTATTGTTGAGGTTGAGTTGGTTGAGGATCCGGTCGAAGTCGGAGGAGGCGGATGCTGTGTTGCTGGTTTGGACTTGGGCCTTTGGTTGATCCTGGCTTGGAGCGGGGGTCGTGGAGGTCGGTTGGTCCTGGCTAGTGGGAGGAGATTGGAAGAGGGAATTGGATGTTGAGAAGGATCGAAGAGTGTTCTGTCCGCGGAAGATGATGGCTTGCGTGGTGTATAGCGAGGATGTCGGCCTCAGGCGGAGGCATCGAGCCACGGATCGGGCCTCCATCTTTACGATGTGAGGGAATTGGTGATAGTATGAAGAGGGGATGAGTAGAGCCGCTGATCTCAAAAGGAAAGTCAAGTTGGCTCTTGAGATAAAGACCAGTGCTCGGCGTGCACTTGTATGTCGCTGGAAATCTTGCGGACATTCTCAAGACGGAAATCTGCACGCACGTGACTTGGCCATTTCTATAGATGCTCCGCAGCCGAAACAATTCATGATCCGAGAACATCAATTGACAAGCCAGATTTTGGTTTCTCTACGGAGCAAAAGGCATTTAGTCCGCAGGGCAGCTCGCAGCATCAACAAGTTCAACCTGCAGTATTCTGACTGTCATAAACGAGCCATGTCCTCTATCACAATAGCAACCCTTCCCCGCATGTCTCGGGATGTCCTCTCTGAGCTTCTTCTCTCTACCAGTTCTCCCAACAAGCTTGCCATCATCGACGTAAGAGATTCGGGTACGACGCGAAACCATCCACATATCTATCTGCTCTTTCCTAATTGATTTATCTTCTTGCAGACCACATCGGCGGGCATATCCATTCCTCCACCTGGGTTCCAAGCTCAACCCTCGACTATCGCATGCCAGAACTGGTCCGAACGCTCAAAGACAAAGAAAAGGTTGTATTCCACTGTGCTCTGAGCCAACAGCGCGGCCCATCTGCCGCCCTCCGCTACGCGCGAGAGCGAGAGGCCACATTGGGTCCCGAAGAGAGCAAGAAGCAACAGGTCTATGTCCTTGAGGGCGGGTTTGTCCAGTGGCAGGAGAAATATGGTAAAGATACCCGGCTGACAGAGGCGTACGTCGAGGATATATGGAGGGAGTATTGAAACACGCTTGGATCGTCTCGTACAGTGATCCCATTGCGATATACAGCGCTTTCATCGACATTGCAAGCTTCACAAATAGGACCCGGGTCCGGTTTACAACGACCGCATAGAGGGTATACGTCTCTGCCGGTAAGCTTCAGAAGCAGTTCCACTAGAGTGGTGTATCAGGCGGGTTCTAACGCTGCAAACGCGACAGGCGCAATGATTATAGAGATTTATAACGCAACCACTTGTCTATAAACGCTAGAGCTTGTGGATACCTCTTCTATATACGTCTATCGTACAGCTATGCAGAAAGAAATACCGGTATTACTGCAAATGCTACATCTGAACAGTCCCACCGAATCCAACAGGTCTCCTTCTCCCACCATTTTCCGGAATGATGGCCATGAACTTGTAGATCTTTCCCATGCCGCCCCCGCCCCTCTCGATCAACCTCTTCCAGCCACTTTCGAGCGTCTTGCGCTTCTCTTCATCCTCGACTCCCTTGAGCAGTTGCTGCATCCGCTCTGCGATGCCCATGACCTGCAGGAAATCCCCCTGCTCTACCGGTCCGTGAACCTCAACACCCTCACTAGCTTCAATGGCCGCCTCCGCAAGAGCCATGAAATCAACATCAGCACTCACGTCGACTTGGCCCGGCGACGAGAGTGCCGGCACAGTCCGATGATGCTGGATCCCGCGGAGCGAATTAATAGGGATGGTCGACATCGTTCCGTAGTCCATGATGAGCGCCGCTCCAGATGGTACCCGCTTCGGCCGCGCGGCGGGCGCATTGCGCGAGCCCGCAGTTCGAGGTGGTTGCGATGAGCCCCCAATACGACGAGCAAAGTCGGACGCATATATGCGGCTTTCCGGACTGACTTCAATCGTAGAACCTGGCGTAGACTTGAGCTTTCGGTAGCGCTCTGAAATCTCCGGGATCACGAGAGATGACGGAGTCGATGCCTTGGCTACTGTCAGCTTGAATTCGGGCTCGCCTTCGACGTTCTCTTCGACTGCTTTGGGATTCAGTGTAACCATGATCTCGCGCCACTGGGGGGTATTGGCGGGTTTCATGGGTTGGTGCAGCTTCGCAGGACCGGTAGGAGTCATAATCTCGTTCTGCTCGGACTGATTCTCGGGCGCTGGAGGGATGGACTCGAAAGCGTGGATTGGAAGTGCATCGAAGAATTCGTGGGCAAAGATGAATGGCGTTTTCTCTTCCTCTGCATAACTGTCTCAGTAGCTGGCCTTCAACCGTCTGGAATCTCAATGCAGGTCTCACCATGAGGCAGTAATCGAATATCCTCTACCCAGATCACCGGGACATTAAAATACTTGCTGGTACTCCTGTGACCAATATCCGTCTCCTCCATAGCCGCGTCACCGCAAAGTCGCTGTTTCTGGACCTCCCTCAACGTCGGGCTAGCTTCAACCAGATAGATAGCTTCGAGACTCGACGCAAAGCTCTTGAAATTCCTGAATGTCTAGCCATCAACCTCTATCAGTACGAGACACCCCAATCCGACTGCAGGATGAAGTAACTCACACGTAGCATGTCGTCCATCAGTGTGCCCTTCCCCGGTCCAACCTCTATGAGCTGCACCCCGCTGCGTTTCCGCCCTTGGGCCATCCATTCTGTGATCGTCCATATACCCACCAACTCCCCGAAGACTTGTGAGATTTCAGGCGAGGTTACGAAATCTCCCTTCTTTCCGAAGACTTCGCCGCCGCCCTCAGGTCGAGTCGTGTAATAGCCACCCTCTGGAGATGTGAGAACTTGGCGCATGAACGCCGCGATCGGGATCGGCCCTGTGACCTAAATCAAGCAATTTGTCAGCTATATAGTCTAAGGATTCGCCGAAAGGCTGAACGCAAGTGAATAGCCAGATACCTTGATCGCATTCGCTAGTGTTTTCGCGAGTGGTGTAGACCACTGCCTCTGATCAAATGTTGAGGAGCATCGATGTGACCCTATCCGTAAGTTTCGACACTGATATGTTCGAACGTGTCGGGTCAAAGCACGCTTCGTCGCACTATTCATCTTTCCGGCGCGGTCTTCTCAAGCGTGTGCGGTTGTGGACGGCCTTTCAATCTGACAGGGTCAATGGCCCGTACGCATCAGGAGAGGCTCAATGATGATCAGATATGTTTAAGAAGGATGCGACCTGTGAGATAGACTGCTCCAGGTAGGCTACGTAGCTCTTCCCACATCCTCCGATGGTTCATATCTCCAATTTCTCCGCAATAAAGTTCGGAACACGTGACGTTATCTTATCAATTGTCCATTATTTTACAGTTGTTAGCCTCCACTATTGCGTCCTATCGTCAGATTGAAACAAATAGATTGCTCCCAGAGCGTGCTCCCGAACAGCTGATTTTCTGAGCAAAAGTCCTTCTCTGTTCAGCGCTAGGCTGTTGCGAAAAAAGGACATGATTACCCCTCGAAGGAAAAGAAAAAGAGATTCGGTGATAGCATGGCCCAGCCGTTTTAGTACAACGCGCAAGGTTACCGGTGTCGTCTACCCCTATAACCGGAATTCTGTGTGGGTGCGTCGACCATCATTTGATCGCTGTAGAGTCCAGTCTCTTGTGTATTCTGGTTCGTTTCTCTGCCAGCTCGTCCGTTCGTCCGGTTGCCTCTCGCATTGCGCCTGTTGTAACGGCCATTGCCTCGAGGACCGTCCTGAGAAAGCAATTGGGCATTTCCTTCAGCGAAACCGTATCTTCCATCTTGCAAGGTAGGTTCTGCGTTCCGGTTCAGACGGCGCTCGTGATCCGCTTGCTCTCGTAGACTGCTGAACGAGGACTGGGGATTCAGTACGTGCGGAGAAGGTGTCGGTTCGGCCGTGGAGTGCTTGAACCGCATAGACAGAATTCTGCCGTCAGCCTTTGTGTTTGTCAGCCACTGAAAAGCAATTGCAACGTCCGGTTGTGAGGATCACCTTTTGGTTGTGGAAGTTGGCAATGGCGTTTTCTGCCGACCATTTGTCCGCGAATGTGATCTCGGCCGCGACGGTAGGATGCTGCGAGGTGATCCAACAGCTCAATATCTGTCCCGATAAAGGTTCAATAGCGGATTGGATGTCTGCTGCTGTGGTGCCTGGAGCGAAATTGCTTCCAATCACGACGAAAGATCCTGATCCTGCTCCTCGAATAGTCATACCAACAGGATTGTCGCGCACCGTTGATTGTCCACTCGCTGGGTTGAGGGCTGAAAGAAGGCGCGCCTCGTCTGGCCGACGTTTGGTAGCGCGTTTTGGTTGCGAGTTCGCTGCTCGCACCGGCGCTGACTGTGTGCGTAGATTCTTCGTAGTTTTCGATGTAGCTGATGCGGAAGGCTGGTAGTACAGTAACCCAATGTTAGTCTTGTTTCTGGCTAAATAGTGTATGAAGGTGTGGTATTCCACAGTACCTTTACAACACCAATTCGACTGGCGAGACTTCCTGGCTTCGCTTTCTGAGACTTGCTTCCAGCTCCCGCGCCTGCGGCCACAGCCTTTCTGTTTTTACCAAGGATTTTGCTTGCAAGTTCTTCATTTTTTCTCTTTTTGCGATCTAGATGCTCAGGACGTAATCAGAAAGACACAATTCCGAGAGCAATTTGAGACGTTTCGACGTCTTACCGGCTTGGATGATGGCATCGAAGGAGACAGCTCCTTGGCTGGCGGCCATGATGAGAACGGCGCGCTTGGAACAGGACGTTACAAACGGACAAGGTGACACGAAGAGAGATATGTCAGGATAGAAGATAAATTCTTGTTAAATAGCGATGAAGGTTAATTTCAATTAGAGGCTGTTGAAGATAGCGTAAAAAGGATGAGAAAGATGGTCCATCATTAAGGTGTGAGATATTTTCAGAGCTTCTTGCTGCTGGGTGCAGCTAGCCGGCGCAGAGCAACACCAGAGGACGGAGTACCAAGCATCTCCGTACATCTGCTTCAGCGGCATCAATGGTCCACCTTAATCTCTTGATATTATATTAATAGATAACTGGGAAATCCTACTCAAATAGATCCTTAACATTTAGAAAAGTCCTATAGGCATACGGAAGTTCACATCAGGCCTTTCTGTGGCTAAATGCGAATCTAACCTCACAACTTCCTCTTCTAGCAGGCGTAATGTATTCTTCAGTTGCAGTGAATATGGCAGCTGCAGCCCCCAGTGACTTCTTTCTTCTGTCCAACATTGCCAGAATCTCCATCTCTCTGATACCCTGCATTTGCCACTGGAGATATAGCTTCTGTTTGGTGATCTCCTGTTTTTCTCTCATTCTATCACTAGTAATTGGTGCATTTACTGGATTTCATTTCAGACATTGTGTATCCTTCTCAAACAACCTACTCCTCTGACGTACGAAGAAGTCACGCAAGCCTCCTTTCTCATTTAGCACACAAGGAGCGTACTGCGCTGAGGAACCGCAGCTCAGTATCGATATCCAAGAAGATGACTTCGGAGGACCTGAGCATCGGCAAACAGACATTGTCTTCGTCAATAGCTCTTCGCTCACCCCTGAGGAACAGAAATAGGTACTTCTCAATTCCACAACGGCGAGAGGAGTTCATATTGACACGGTGATTCTAGGATCGAGAGACCGGCCACCCCACCTGCATCTTGTGAGGAACTAGCCCATTATCCCGTCTTCAACCCACGCGATCCTCGACACAACCCTGCAGGCTCCGCGTCTTTGTGGCTGCAAAGCGATTATTACCGATCCCAAGCTTCTAGAACACATAATTCAGTTAGCTGGATGCAGGATTTGCCGAGAAGGTCCCTCCGCAAAGCGCGATCAGGTCTTCTGGCCCTTCGTTCTGGCATGCAAAGACGACCACTTCCAGGCGGCCACGCTCGGAGAAGTGATATACCTAGTATTTGGTCCTCGAGAGACTCTACAGAGGATTCATCTGATCGTTTCCCGTCGTCAGTGTCGGACGCTAGCACAGAAGACGACCATGAGTTCGGCACCGGTCTCTATCGAACAACTCGAAACTCCTCCTCAAGTGAAGCTCTGAAAGATCACCACGATGACCCTATGCCTTCCACATCGCCGCTGCGTTCTACCCTCGGCGAGGCCTTAGAGGGGACTGGCCTGGGGAGCTCCCTAGCCGCACAAGAAAAGAGAGGAGTCAATGGTACATCAGAAGCTGGGGTGGATGGTGCGTCAAGGCCAGCAACGACGGTGGGGTCACCTCGAGAGCACATCACCGAGCCCGAGCTCCACAGTCACACTCCGGACGGATCATGTACACTGGTCCAAACCTCGACTCATGCCCTTTCCAATTCGCCATCTGTCAGCCTTGGGGAGATTAGCCGAATAGAAGCGACGACGGAACACACAGCATCACCAGAAACATCGAAGGCAGCTTCCCAGAAGAGCTCCATGAATTTGCAGCCAAGTGAGGACTGTATGAAAGATTTATGCTCACAGGCCCATAATTCAAACCCTGTTCTATCCCATTTGCCGGTTATCAACCACGAGCAGCCGACTGCGGAGAGTCCTGATGAGTTGCTCAATCCAACTGTACAAGGGCCCGATGAATCAACTCAAGACATCGAGATTGCTCCACCACAGATCGCTTCTGCTTCAACTGACTCAATCGCTTGTGTATATGTCTCCAGCCGTTCCCCGTCTAGGTCATCCTCTGTCCGTTCTCGCGAATCAATCGTTCCGCAGATAGCAGGCTTCCAATGGATGATGGGGACGGTTGAAGCGTTTCCGTCAAGGCAATGCAGCAGCGGTAGTCAAACCTTATGTTGCAGCGATGTTGCTGAAAATGATCCCGTGCGGGCAATTCACCATGCTCCAGTCGACCATCTCGAGGATGGAAATATACCAATTGAGACAGAGCCTCAGCAGTCTAGACCCTCAAACGCAAGAGGTGCTGGCGCATCCATCACGGTTAGTATCACTTTTAATGTTACCCGCTCATCATTGACGAAATTATAGGAACCATCGCAGGGAAGATCGAGCGCGCAGGAAGAGGAAACTGCGAGCTGCCTGCCACCCGCTTTGGGCGACGCTGATTCCCCTGGAATCCAGAACAGTTCTGACCCGCGCATCGCTCAAAGATCACGCTCTCCAAGCCAGGCTGAAGATGACACGTCAGATTCAGATTTCGTCCGGTCACCGATTGAGATCGATGACGCAATCGCCTCACTGATTTTCAGGGATGAGTTCTTCTTTGTCGATGGCAAATCGAGTGATACTCCTCCCGATAGAGGAGACAATCCTATAAAAACAGGAAGCCGAATTGCAAGGGATGGTAGAATTTACAGTGGTCCGGGACTCGATCGTAACATGTCAGTCAGAACGCAGGAGATCCCAGAGATTGTCGGACCAGGTATGTACGCTTCGCGTCGGAGTAACCTGCCAAGTCTCGAACGAGACGCAAGCGATTCCACTGATGAGTGCATCGTTACTTACCCCATGTGGGAACGACGGCAATTCCCATAATGTTGGAGTTATACATAAGTTACACGATTGCACAACGGAGGAAGCTGGATTCGGCGGAATGCGTTATTTGCACCATTTCATTGTCTCTGTATTGTTAATGCGCCCTGTATACTTATGTCTCAAGCGCCTCAGTAACGATCGATGGGTGGGATGGGCACAGGTTGGAAATGTCACTCATTTGTACAGATGATGTATGCAGAGCCTCTTTCTGATAGATGCCTACCGCTAGGGTGATTCTGAGAAAACAGGCTCCTTCAGCTGCATGCCCAGGACACGAAGGCTGGTCTTGCCTTGATCTCATCTCCGTAAACGTCGCTCTTAGCAGCATGAAAGGCTAACCCAGGCGTAAGGTAAAGCCAGCGCCTGTTTCTCCGGTATCGCCACTGGATTGGCCACCGAATACACTGGCAAAGTCCAAGGCGGGAGCTTCCTGACCGCGCTTCGGCGCCTCTGGAGTCTCACGACGCCTTCGCCTCTCCATGCCTGCCTTGGATGGGAAGGTTGGAAACATCTCCTTTGGCTTTGGACGCGGATCCTCCCGAAAATATTTGTGTGAGAGACACTCCTGAGCAGTAGGGCGCGAACTTGGATTCAATGCCAGTAAAGACGACAGAAGCCGCAGACCGGCATTGGTGAGAAAGGGGAACTTGGAGCGGGGAAGTAACGGAGGGTTTTCAGTCGTCGCTGATGAGGATGTAGGCGGAAGGCGAAGTGATTTGGCATTAGGAAGGGAGCGGAAACCAGGCCACGTTTGCTGGGTGGGAGGGCCCGTGAGAGCGAATATCTGGGATTATCTGTCAGCGCGAACGGACCTAAAAGTTCAAAGGAAAGCAGACGGCTAACCTTTGAGACTTGATCGACTTCATTTTTGCCCTGCAGTAAGGGTTCTTTGGTGAGCAATTCGCCAAAGATGCACCCGATACTCCACATGTCGATTTCCGGCCCGTACTTTTCTGCGCCCAGCAGGAGCTCCGGGGAACGGTACCAGAGGGTTACGACCAGCTGGGTCAGCTTCGGCGGCGGATCGCCGTAGTACCGGGCCATGCCGAAGTCGGCGATTTTGATCTCGCCGCGGTTGTTCATCAGGAGATTCGAGGTTTTGAGGTCGCGGTGCATGATCCAGTGGGAGTGGAGGAACTCGAGGCCGGAAAGGATTTGGAGCATGAGGGTCTTGGTTTCCGACGGGAGGAACGGTTCGCGCATGTCGTCGAGTAAGGTTTTCAGATCATGTTCGAGGAAATCCATGACGAGGAATACACTGCTGGCGGGATAGAGGTGCCCAGGGCCCCGAATTGGTTAATACAGGAGTATCTTGAACTTTTCAGGACGGAAGCAACACCAACGCTAAGGAGGGCAACGAAGGACAAGGGGTAGAGGTAGGAAGGGCCATGCATACTCATCCATTTTAGTCCCCATGACGATCTCGCGGAGATACACAATGTTCGTATGGCGAGCTTCCAAGAGCGTCTGGATCTCCCGTAATCCCGTCACCGGGAACCCATCGGGCGAATTGTCCATCTTGAGCTTCTTGAGAGCCACCACCTCCCCGGTAGTGATATCCCTCGCCCTACTCACCCACCCATACGAACCCTCCTCGATGTGATTTAGCCGTTCAAAGTTATCCACAAGCCGACATGGCCCCCATTCCTGCGCCGGAAAACGCAAAAGTGTCGACCGGGTCTGCTCGGCTGGTGCTTTGGCTGCAGACACTGACGCTGCGGAGGGCTGGGGCTGCTCGTTCGAGAGCCGGCGACGCTTCTTGGGCGGAGGTTCCGAGTCGCCATTGAGCGCGTCTCCTTGCTGCTGCTGCGTGGCTTGTGCGGTCTGGAGTCGTGCTTGCTCCTCCAGCTGCCGCTGTTTCTCTGCCTTGGCGCGTTTCTTCTCTTCCTTTTCGCGTTTTCGTTGTGCGAGGATGGCGTCTTCCTCGGGGTCTTCGGCGGCCCAGCGCGATTTTGACGGGGCGGACATGGCCCGTATGAGGGATTAGGAGAATCCAAAACCCTGTAGACTTCCTGATGGATTTGAATATGTCGTTGATGAGTAGCGTTTGAATCAGCTGCGGGCGGGAGACAAATTCGGAAAGGAGATGGTACAGCCCGGCTGGGATGGTGACGCTATCGGAATAACAAGCTTGGGGAATGTGATCGAAGAACCAAACTCCATCGCATTCGCCGATTTCAAAGCCCCCGCTTGGTCCCGCTATGATTATTAACTCGCGGAGGGGAACGGAGTATGCTCTTCTGCTTTAAATACAGCTTCTAAGATTATTGATTTCTTTTTCTATCGTCTCTAATTGCGAGGATATATTTTCTGGGGCTTTTGAGCGTCAAATCGAAATGATTGAGCCGTTCCAGGTTTGTTTCTGGTTGCACACTGTCATTGCGGTGACTGACTCGATTTATGACAGACCACCTTCGCGGTGCCCATGACCTGCGAAGGCTGTGTCAAAGATGTGACTAACTCGCTTTCTAAAGTCGAAGGTGCGTGCTTAGTGAGACAAGGCATTTAGCTGAAAACCATGTACTGATTCATGTTCGGCCTACACAGGCGTCAAGAAGGTTGAAGCGAATCTTAAAGATCAGCTCGTCCTCATCGAGGGCACAGCACCGCCTAGCTCGATCGTCACTGCCATTCAAGCTACTGGTCGGGATGCGATTCTACGTGGAAGTGGAACATCAAACAGTACGTTATACCTCCGTTTGAGGGGACGGACTTGCGAGGGCTGTACTGAGATCTGGTGGTGCGATGCGCGACAGGTTCCGCCGTCTGCATATTAGAGACGCATTCGTCGAACGTACCGAATAAGATCCGTGGACTGGCACGCATGGTGCAGGTGGCCTCCAACATGACTCTGGTAGATCTAACAATCAACGGGCTGGCACCGGGAAAATACTGGGCGACTATCCGCGAAGCGGGGGATATCTCGCGAGGCGCAGAATCTACGGGGGGTATCTGGGAGGCGTTGAAGGCCAAGGTGATGGGCTCTGAGGCGCCCAAGGAGCCGCGGGGCTTGTTCGGGAGTGTGGATGTGGATGAGAAGGGTCGGGGGAATGTCTTCTTGGATCGACGGGTGGCGATTTGGGAGCTGATTGGGCGGAGTATGGTCGTATCCAAGAGCCAGGAGGGCCCTTTTCGACGAGAGGATCCTGATACATTGGTCGGCGTCATCGCTCGCAGTGCAGGTGTGTGGGATAACGACAAGACTGTCTGCTCATGTTCGGGAAAGAATGTATGGCAGGAGCGCCAGGAACAGGTTTCCCATGGAATGCTGTAGACTTTTGGGGTCTACAATGTGTCTCCGAATCTTGCATTGATTTATGATACCTGTCACGCGGATGATGGCAATTGAACAGAATGATTTGCTGCATGATTGCTGCAGATGCACGCACAAGGAAGAAAGTAGGCGTAAACGGAGGTGGGACCTGTAAGGTTCCCAGTGGACTTGAACACTCCGAAGCTCCACTGATGGATCTCGCGGACTTCGAGTGCGAGCAAGGACAACAATGGATCATGACAAGAACAACCGACCATTGTCTCCAAACAGCTGACCATCGGAGATGTCGAGATCCGAGATAACACGCGTCATGTCAGAACACCTCCGCAGAAAAGGCAGCAGAGGCCTAAATATAGACAGACGAGGTCTTGAGAGAAAGCGCCAGGAGATGGTCATTGGACGGTAGTTTCTTCTCCTGCATCGATAGTATTCATCCCTGTCTGACCGATGACAACGTCTTGTCCTTGCATCAATAATCGAGCTAGTGGCTGCCATGCTATCGTCTAGACGACTATCGTGAGTTCATGATCAATAATTGGGACAGCACCTAGATACCCAAGCAGCTAGTGCCAGCCCAAGGTCAGTAAACAGTACTCGGTCATTAGCTAGCTAATCATCGTGCTCACTGCTCACTAACCGAGGTTTCCCTAGCGTGGTAATAAGGGCCGAAGCCATCCCTATTGCTCTAAATGGAGCTTGAAGAGGTGTATCTTCCGAACCACTGATGGCTGTCTGTACAAGCGCCGTGGCGGGGATGCGGGAGAGCCTAAACCCAGTCGATGGCGTATTAGCATGGGACGAGTTGGTGGAAGCATCTATCTTATTAGTTGCAGGAAGACTTGGAGGATTGCTGCCATGACATTTCATCTCGGTAAGGATCTCTACCTGACAAGAGTTGAAATAATAGAGACTAACTCCTTGTCTAAGTGTATACTGAATGTGATGATAATGATGGCCCCGCATAGATCGGGACGGGCCTTTTGCTGGAGCCCATCAATCACAATCACACCTTCGAACAACCAAGGACAAGGGCCCGTTCGCAATTCTTCACCCTTGATTGCTCAACTGACTTTGTGATTATCGAATCTTGTTGCTCACTTCTCGATCAAATCAGATCCCTTGAACGAGAAAGAAATCATGCTCTCCCCTCATCCAAGTCACCGATTCCTCCACTAGCCGTTCCACAACGTCGCCCACCTGCAGGGGAAAGCTAATATTATATTAATAATACTAAATAATAATCGGTGATGACAAGTTGACAACCACCCAGGATGATTATGCTCTCGATGCTGGGCGCTTACGGCTATTCCGGAGCATCAAATCATCAATTGAACTGCATCCCTCTTCTCCCATCACTCCCTTGGCCAACTGTTCACTATCATCAACGACTGTAATTATTCCCCCTTTCCAGTGAGTTTTCAGTTTCCAAATCTCTGTGCGCATCTTTTATCCTGCGACTTATGCCTGACATACCTACTCTGTACAGAACGTTAGTCTGCTTCTTCCCCTCAGTTCAGTAAGGTGGACAGACACTATCTACTACTAGGGACTGATTCGTATCCTTGTCACTTTTCTTCTGCTGCAGGCGCCGTCTCTGGACGTTCCTTGCTTCTCCCTCCCTTTCCCTCCCTGCTTAATTATTTTTATGACGACTCCTTGTCGCTCATTCCGTCCTGCCATTCTCCATATCGAGAACTCCGTATCAGACATCTTTCGAAACGGCCAGGTGCTAGAGAATAGAAAAGACTCAGAAAGCAGCTTGAACTCGCACAGGAACCCGAAGAATCGATCAAACCATAGGACATACCGTGCTCATTTATTACTACTAGCAGATTTGGGCTTTCGGCTCTCTTAGACCCCCGAATGATCTAATTATAACATCCGACCTATCGTTCGTCCAGGATCACTGGAGGACCAAGATTCACGGACCGGCTGGGCATTCTGTCCAGAATAGCAGACATTCGGATTGCAAAAGACAGGTTATCTACCTGCTGGGCACTCAAGCCACAAATCACGACCACTGCAGCACGAGGGAAGGGCTTCCTCCTGGTTCTTCAAAGGCCCTGCCCGCCCCGCAGCTTTAGCTCATATCTGGATCCCCTCGGACTCATTAATACCCCTGGTCACTGCGCCAGCCCACTATCTCGCATATCAGAAAATCCGGTCAGCCTCTTGGCTTTCAGTGACTGCCATATATAACGTAACCCTGCTTTTACTACTCCGTTGTGTGGGTGGCAATCGTCCGACTTTCCTCGTCCCGACTCCTGTCTGTTTCTCAGGGCCGCACAGAGGTCGAAACACTACCTGGAGCGGAGTGGGACGGGATATCGCAGTCTCTTCTTGGTCGTTATTTAGAGGCACAGACGTGGAACCTGATTCTACGGAAAGATGTCATTGAAACAGGTATGAGCGGGCCCTCGATTCCTCAACGCAGATCTGACGGAGAGTAGGAAATCGAGACATGGGTGTTGGCTCTGGAACACTACGACAATCAAGAGTATGAGGAAGCAATAAGGATTTTTGGTCACATTGCGGATACATCCAAGATTTTCTTCAATTGCGGCGTCATTTACGCAACGCTGGGAGAGCATGAAAAAGCCGTATGTTCATTGTCAAAACCATTAAACGGCAGTTCACTGACATTCAGCTAGGTCCAATGTTACCAACGCGCCGTCAGTCTAGACCAGTACCTGGCCATTGCCTATTTCCAAGAAGGCGTGTCCAACTTCCTTCTAGGCGATTTTGAAGAGGCATTGGCCAATTTCAATGATACCCTTCTCTATCTCCGGGGCAATACGTCCATTGACTATGAGCAATTGGGCCTGAAATTCCGTCTCTTCTCCTGTGAGGTCTTATTCAATCGGGGGCTCTGCTATATCTACCTGCAGCAAATGGGTCCCGGCATGCAGGACCTCGAATACGCAGTGAAAGAAAAGGTCACTCCCGACCACGATGTGATTGATGATGCCATTCGGGAGAGGGCAGAGGTATAACCTATCGTGCCTTAGGTCTCGAGTGTCAGCTGACCGAAGCAGGGTTACACGGTGTTCTCGATTCCCGTGGGAGTTGTCTATCGACCCAACGAGGCCAAAGTCAAGAATCTCAAAACAAAGGACTATCTAGGCAAGGCGAGACTGATCGCAGCGGCATCGCAAGGCGACACACGGAATGGACACCAACCTACAGATTTAATACGAGCTCAATCAGCGCTCGACGACCGTCCCCCGGAGAGCATCTCGTTCGCCGCCACGAACCTGGTGCACAAGAATCTGTCGGGACGAAGTCGTCAGCAGTCGGAACCCCCACTAAACCGCACTTTGCTCCCACCTACACCACCTCCAGAAGGCGACAAGGCCAGCACGAAGAGCTCTTCCGGTAGTAGCGTGGGTGCCAGTGGTAGACCAGGTTCCGTTCGAGCGGCGCGGCCTCCTCGGCTCAATCTCGATGGACCAGGTTCTCAGGCCAATGGAAGGAGTAGCGCAGACATGCCCGCTTTCGAGAAGCCACGGATTGGGACCACCCGCACGGCCTCTGAACCCCGCGGACCACCAAGCCGACATTATCCGCGGGGGCTCAATGGTCTAGAGACCGACAGACATCTACTTTTCGGGGAAACAGGAAACCACAGAAGAGGAGCCAGCGAAACAAGTTCTGCATCGGTCCCTCGGAATGGCTACGGTGAGGACGGAGGCGGAGTGTACACGAGCCCTCGATCTATGGCTAGTAGCGGACGAAGAGGCATGCCTCCGCAGCAACGATACATTGACGAAGAAGAGGAATACATCGGCGATACGTATGGTGCACACGGCGCCAGCGGCACCTTCGAGGCACCCGGCAGCTCGCAGCGACGAACCAGATCACCGATTCGAGACTCAAGGCGAGCCGACTCACGCAGGCCTGATGTCCGCAGATTCCGGATCAAGGTCCATGCCTTCGAAGATACCCGATATATCATGATCGGGCCCACGTTGGAGTACAGCGAGTTTGAAGCCAAGATCCGAGAGAAGTTTGGCTTCCGCTCGCTTCTGCGAATCCGAATGCAGGACGAGGGCGATATGATCACGATGGTGGATCAGGAAGACTTGGACCTTCTGCTGAGTTCGGCCACTGAGGCTGCTCGGAGGGAGGGCAGCGAGATGGGAAAGATGGAGGTGAGTTTGGTCCACATGTTTGCGAAAGACGGTAACTGACTGGCTTAGATATGGGTTGAAGAAAGACAAATGATATAGTTCTGAAGGTGTTTATTGCAGGAGAATTCTCTGGCTATAGATGAGCAGAGAGCCAGTCCCTGCTGTTGCATTCTGCTCAGTGCTGAACTGCTGATTCGATGTTGCATGATTTATACCCTTTGATGATTCGTATGAGCGGGATGATCTTATGTTAGCTTCATGTATTTATATGGATACCCATCGATATGCAGCGTACATTTATCAGAAACTGCGGTAGAACGTAATGATCTAACTTGATACTATTGTTGCTAGAGACTAGGGCATGCTGGATCACGGGAATGCGGACAGCGATAGAGACCCACTGCGCAGTGACGTTGGATTGTTGACAGCGAAGCTTCATCTTTTGTATTCCTCTTCCAGCTACAGCTCATCACACTCTCCGTATATCGACTACTGAGGGATTATTCAAAATGACCGACATTACCTCAGATGTCAACCAACTCCTCAAGGACAAACATGCAAGCACCACAATCCCCAAGGGCCAGCCTCGTCCCCCATCCACCGCAACGGCCGACGAGTTCCTCAAAGAAGCATACCGAATAGTCCGCGTGCCCCCCGCCGTCAATGTTCAGAACAGATACTAACACACAGTAGAACTCGCACATCCACTCTCTCCTCCTCTACCTCCAATCCATCCGGCACTCCTACCTCTCCACAACCCCAACCGTCCATCCCCGCACCACCTCCCTCCGCACCAGACCAACCACCCCCCAAAGCAAACCCCTCACCGACACCGAACGCGACTCCATCGACTCCTCCACCGCCCTTCTCCTCCGCGACCTCTCCACCTCAATCGCCAACCTCTCCTCCGCGGAATCCCTCCGCCAGGAAACCGAATCCGGCCTCCTCCGCAAGAAACACCGCGCCCCGTCCGCCCTCCTCCGCTGGGCCGCCGGCGCCAGCGCCCTCGCACCCTCCACCTCCACCGATGCCCAAAAATCCCCCGAGCAGCTCCACGACGAGGAGCGCGCGCGCACCCTCCGCACCGTCCGCGAGAGCATCCTCTGGTTCCTGCGGCGGGGGCTCGAGCGCGCGGCCGAGGCCCAGCGCGATATGGTCGAGAAGCGCATCGAGCGCGTCCGCGAGAAGGAGAAGAGCGTGCTGTACAAGGGCAGGGCCGCTGTTCCTGCGTCTGCGTCTGCGTCTGCCTTTGTGCCTGGTCCTGTCTCGGGGCCGACAACCACGGAACCCTACTTACCGCGCGAAACGCTGAGCGAGACCGAGACGGCTGCCATCGAGGCGGAGCTGTCCCCTGAGCAATTGCAGTTGTTTGCCGAGGAGAATGATCTTATGCTGAGGCAGTATGAGGATGCGTTGAGTAAAGTGCAGTACGTTATGTTTATTTCCATTGTTCCTAACACTGATGGAAGTGCCACTGGTTGGCGAAGGCTAATGGTGTTTGTGTTTGTGTTGTGCAGGAATGCCGAGAAATCCCTCCTGGAGATCTCCTCCCTGCAGCAGACGCTTGTGTCGCATCTGGCGACGCAGGAGGAGTATATCGAGCAGCTGGTCATGGATGCCTCGACGACGACGTCGAACATCGGGCAGGGGAACAAGGAGCTGAAGCGCGCGACGCAGCAGCGGAGTACGGCGCAGGCGGTGTTCTGGGGGACGGTGGGATTGTGTACGTGGCTTGTGGTGTGGGATTTGATTTTCTAGCTGGCCTTCATGGCATTTGGCATTACTGGACATATTACTACGATACCATTCTAATCAGATGCACCATTCAGAATGAATTCATTCAGAAACCCTCGCTCAAGGCGATCTACATATGCGAGGAGACTAACGTCTCAACCAGCGGCCATGAAGAGTAAAAAGAAAATACATTCCATCCGAAGATGTGAAGGGGTGATTAGAACAGGTAAGAGATGACGGGTCATGATGGAGTTCGGATATATGGCGAAGAAAGGAGTAGAAGCGAAGCGATTATGAGGTCTCGCGGACAACGCTGTCGACCGCTTCAGCGAAGTAGTCGATGTTATTTGTGTTAAGCCCCGCCATCGAGATGCGGCCGTTCTTGGTCTAGAGGATAAATATTAGCTTGGCGTCAATAATCAAAGGGGAGATGAAGCTAGTTGGAGCTAGAAACTGCCATGGCTGGGGTCCGAGGCGCGGGTGGAGACCCCAGAAATGGCGGTGTCTAGCCGGCGCCGCTGATAAAAGGAGAAGACAGCACTTACCATGTACACATGCCACTTTTCTCTGAGGATCTTGACCTGCGCTTCGGTCAATCCGGTGAAACTGAACATGCCGATTTGACTGGTGATGTGGTCCCAGTTGCCGGGGGTGCCCTTTGCCTCGAGGCGCTCCCGCAGACCCTTGCGCATCTCCGCGATACGGCCGCTCATCGTCCGGAGGTCCTCCTCCCACTCGGCGAAGAGCTGGGGGTCATTGAGGATGCGGCTGGCGATGCGCGCGCCATACGCGGGCGGGTTGGAGATCTCGGAGCGCTGCAGGACGGCTAGCTGGGAGGCGATGTGGGCGTTGGCGGTCGAGGCTTCTGGGCCGGGAGCCGAAACGAAGTGGAAGGCGCCGGTGCGCTGACCGTATAGACCAAAGTTCTTGGCGAAGGACTGGGCGATGCAGAGCTCGAAGCCCTGATCGACGAAGTAGCGGATCGCCCAGGAGTCGCGGGAGAGATCGCCGGACGCGAAGCCCTGGTACGCTGTGTCGAAGAAGGGGAAGTGCTGGCGCTCGCGCAGGACGACCGCGACCTGCTTCCACTGGTCCTGGGTCAGGTCGACGCCGGTGGGGTTGTGGGCGCAGGCGTGCAGGACGATGATGGAGCCGGTTGGAGCTTCGCGCAGGGCACCCAGCATGCCATCGAAGTCGAGGCCCTTGGTTTTGGTGGAAAAGTAGGGGTAGTTGGCGAGGCTGAGGCCGACGTTGGTGAAGATCTGGTGGTGGTTGGCCCAGGTGGGGCTGGAGAGGTAGACTTTGGGGGGTAGCGGATGGAATTTGGCCAGGAACAATGCGCCCAAGTGCAATGCGCCTGTTCCTGAAACGGCTTGCAGTGTGCAGACCTGTTATCAGCCCGCCGATTAGTTCTCCGATTCCAACTACGGTCGCAAGGCGTTCCAAGGGAGTGAGCGCGGCTCAACATACTCGTTTCTCGCGAATTGCTGGACTATCGGCACCGACTATGAGTTTTTGAGCGGCCGAGGTGAAATCTGGAAGACCTTTGATGGGAAGATATTCATGGTTGAGGTTGGGGTCATTGCGAATCGCCTCGTCGGCCTGGATCAAATCCGTCAGTCACAGTCTCTTTCAGAGGATGCTGTTAGGGGGATGGTGAATCACCTTTTTTACTACAGGAAGGATCCAAGGCTTTGCGTTGTTGTCTCTGTAGGCGCCAATGACGAGATCGACTTTTTTGTCCGAGGGATCTTGACGGAAAGCTTGAGCGAGACCGAAGAGAGGATCTTCTGGAGCGGCGGGCACAATGGCCGTGGAGAAGACGGACGGGCTGGAGGAACCCATGATGTGTGAGGAAAGGGAGGCGAGACGATTTCGAGCGATGGAGGATGAGGATGAGGAGGAGGAGGAGGATGTAGTAGTAGTAAGAGGAGTAGTGGGTAGACGCGGGGAAGACATAACGCTGGATGCAGATGAGAATGACGGGTAAATAAAGGCACAGCACCAAAAATGGTATGAGTAATGGAAACACAGAATGCGGGAATTTTTCCTGTTCTGGATCTTCTGTTTTCGCTCTCGAAACAAACTCAGCAGTGACTGGGGTTTATTTTTGGAGATTGATTGATCATTCTCCAGTCACAGTCATACCACCGGGGGGACGAATTCTGCTTGCGTTCACCGGGCGGCGCGATGTGGTCAACTGATGTCTGACAGGCCCAAGAAAGATGCAGATAAATTCCGACGGGGTTATCTCAAGCGTACTCAATAATATGATAATGAGGGAATGCGATATATTGAAGATATGAGACCAAGAGATAGATATGACGATGAGGGGAAATCCAGTCCCAGTGAGGGGTATCTTTTATGTCTGAAAAGGGTAATATTGGGGATCCTCAATAATACTCAAAGATTCAAGAACCGCCTCCAAAGTCGAAACAAAATAATCAGTTCATTACTCATTCTCCCTACTTTCGCTATTTATGTAAGAGAATCATTCGACCCAACTTCACCCGACTCAAAGCGTGATTTTTTCCTCCTGACGGCGAGCCGAGGAACTCGTCTGCCCGATGCCGATTAAACCACAATGGCATGACGACTTCACATGCTACAGTCCTTATTAAAGCCCTTTGAGCATTGTGTCTTATTCTCAGGATGGTTTACACAGAAGCTGTCTCCTCTGTAGGGACGGACGACCTTTCGACCTCGATTGATAGGTATTGTCTTGCTGTCTTGCATCTTGCTCGGCCAACCAACCACCGAGGCTATAAAGTCAGCCATCACTACCTACCTACTTACTCCAAGGTACCTCAGAAAGGACATGATAACAAAGATTAACAACAGGCTTCATGCCTTGTCAAATCATAATCCAGGCTTTCTTGACCAGAGATAACCTCATTATTACTGTGGATAACACTGCGCAATATTCTCTACTAGTCACAGTGTCAATAAGTCTAAATGTGTCATCATTTATCAAACCTGCGACCATAATTAACCAGCCTCCCCGTAAATAATTCCTAAGATCCTCCCTAAGGTACCTACCTCCGGCGGAGTTTCCCTTCGTCCTGATGGAGACTGGGTACAGCTGCGTCATTTAAATTTGTTCTGATCATGGTCTCGGCTCGGCATCACACCGTGGACTATCTACACAGTATCTTGCCCAGATAGTCTTTGCGATTCTAATACATACATTCTTTTCCGGGCTGAACGTGATGGGAACTTCGGAATTCGGATGCCGGTAGTTGCGTAGAATTTTCTTTTCTCTAGATGCCCGATGTACTAGTATTCAGGCCACTTCAACTCGAATGGAGCAGTTACAGAAACCTACCTTACGGTCTTACCTAGGGCATCAGAATTCGGCCTTCATGCCGAATCACAACACGAGAAAAGAAGAAATCAACAGCATCGTGGCCCACCATGAATCTACGTCCCCGTCCATTTTCCCCACGGGGTGGGCTATTTCCGAATGAGGAAATTCTGTCGAACCCTCGCCGGATTCCGGAACCATCTTACCTGAAAATGTCGAGACTGGAATGATCCTAACACAGTTGCTATGTATGCATTCATTCTTCAGTCACGTACATATATGTATAAAGAAGTGAAATCATGCCAAATGCAAAAGATCTTTTGGGGCCGCTGAGATCCAAGACTCCAGTCTCCAAAAACGCCGTGTATCGCCCAGTTCTGACCTATACCCATAACCATAACCATAACCATAAACTCATCAATCATCCAAGAAGTGAGAAGAAAGCAGTATCCAATAAATACCGGCGAACCAAGCCACGCCACGCCTTCATGATACCACAAATCCAAAATGAAAATATAACACAGAAGAATGAATCGTAGATGACCGGTAGTCTTCTATACTGAGGCGATATGTGAGGTTGCAATCGAAATAGTTGCCATCCAAGCCGCATCGCCAGGGTGACAATGTCCGCAGTAATCTATGATTGCGCCGTAGCCTCAACTCCATGCGTGCGTGTTCGTATACGGAACCGCTCGCGTAACCGCGCCGTCAGTCGATTGCGTCGGCTCTCTGCTTCTTCGTTGCTATCGTTCCGGCTTGCTTCTTCCCGTACGCTCCGGAGCGCAGCAAGTCTTTCCTCCACGGTTGCATCGCGCATCCGGCGGGCATTCAAGGGGCTGTGAAGATAGGAAGATATCCGGCGATGTTGACGATTTGGAGTAGCGTCTCCTGCGGGTGCAGTCGCGTTGTCTTGAGATGCATCGTTGTTGCCACCCTCACCCTGCTCGTTTTCTTCCTCGGCCTGTGGCGGATTGAGGTCGATCCGGCTAATGATATGTCAGCTTTTATATCTGAGCGATAATGATAAAACATACCATAACGGGCAAGTGCCAGACACGTTGACCAGCCAAGGATCAATACATTCAGGGTGGAATTGATGGTTGCAGGGTAACACGCGAAGGTCCTGACCCTTGACAAAGTCATCCGTGCAAATCGGACACGAAAAGTTTGGATGCTCATTTGGCGATTCCGTATCTGGCGCGGGTGCCGGTGTGCCTCGCCGTTCGGGGTCGGTTTCAGTATTGGTGGTTTCGGTTTCATCATTCCGCTGGCCACCAGTCATAGGCGGAGGGGGGGACCCATCGGCAGCGGGTGTCTCTCGACGCTCGATGATCCCTTCCTCCTCTGTCCCGAGGGACATTTCCACATCACCCTTGACGGGGTCTGTCTTGGGGTCGGAACTATCCCCGAATTTGACGATTGGGATCGTATCCAGCATCGCCCTTGCTATCCCTCGCGCTCGACTTTGTCGAGGCCGCCCCGCCGTGTATCGGGGGCCATAGCGTTCCGGATGGCGATGAGCCCGGATAGCCCCGGTAATAATGATCGCTAAGAAAAGCGCAGTAATAATGCCTGTGATGCTGTATAGGATGATCATGGCTAGATTTCAGTGGGTTAGGAGGGCACTAGCCTTGTCGGGGAAGAGAAACGCACCAGTATTGGGGCTGTCCGTTGGCCCATCCGGGCCCGACGGGTTGACTGTTCCCACAAAGGACATGTTGTAGACAATGCTGAGAGAGCCGTTACCGTTCTGCTTACTGAGTTGATGCCTAAGCGATTCGGCAAAGGCTGAATTCAAGAGGGTGAAAACGTTGGGATATTGACCGACAGCGTCGTTGTTCACGGTGTAGTTGCAATGGGAAGCAGAAGCGCTGTACAGAAGAACCGCGGATGCCTTCTCTTGCGCTGTAAGTAGATTCGATACCGTTGCACTGGCATCCAAATTCCCTGGGTACAAAGACGTGTCACAGCTGACAAGGGCAATATCACTTGTATTCAAACTGAGCGAGTTGTATGCGCCGACATCCACTAGATTCCCAGTGACATTGAACCTCTATGATATCATTAGTCCCATGTGACTTCTATCTCTGAAGATATAACTCACCTGAAGCTCAGCACCGTTTAAATTGATCAGAGATTGGGTCAGAGGTGCGACAACAACACTCGGCGGAATAGTGTATTGATCGCTCTGCAAATGGAACCTCTTTTGATCCGTGAACGACAGATCCGCAGAGCTATTCGACGGCAGGACGGTACAGCCAGCCGAAGACCCCGCTCGAACAGTGGACGAGAGAGTAAGAAAAAGAATAAAAAGGGAAAAAAGTGAAGAGAAAGAAGAAAAGGAAGAAGGAAACACAGAGGGTATTTGTCTGGGCTCCATTATTAAAAAAGATCAGCCCGGATCTTGGGGGATTTCCCCACGGTGACGACGCTTACGGAAACAGCGGAGGTAGTCGACTATGGGGGTGCACAGGATATCATTAGTCACGGATCTTGTACTCCGTGCAGTGATCCGCAACTCGAAAAGCACCGAAAAAAAGGCCAGGTAAGAAAAATAAAAAGAAATAAGAGAAAAAGAGGAAGGTAAAACGACTATCAATGATGGAACAGCCTCTTCCACGGCAGGGTTGATCCCTTACCAACGGCGACTACAAATGTTAATGCAGGCGACCGAAGGGATGGCCGAAATTATTTCAAATAATCATGCAAGACCATTCAGCATCGAAACGGGGGATAATAATGGGGCGAGGGAGGCTTGGATCGAATACGGAAAATGGGAAACCGAGAATAATCAGAAAATGTAAAAAGGAAAGGGAGCAATTGAGAGAAGAAGAGCGCTTGAAGTCCGACACTGTAGCGACAACGGGGCGGATCTGACTGTCTAAGCCTCCCCGTACCAGTCTTCAGTTTCACTTTCAAGCATCAGTCAGTTTGTCGATGGGGCACGACAGGAGTGGATCCTCACAATTGATTGATAGCCAGCAATTGACTAGCGTGAGATGTGCAGGTTAAACATAGGTACTCCGTAGTCCATACTTGGTTGATGATTGTGCGATATGTTGGCCAAAGTGTGACAATGCTGGTGGACACTGGACAGCGACTAGCGATCAGCGATTTTCCCAGTCTTTCCGGCACGATCGGAAAAGGATCCCCCTCAGGGAGTACTATTAGAGTGTGAGATGAGAGGGGCTATGCATCCTTGGCTCTGTTGTGAGCGTCCCAAACGTAGGCCAGACCGTAAGATGGTCGCAGCTATGAAATGGATAGATTGAGGCTGTCAGTAAGGATTAAGGAGGATATTGAAGAAATATTGAAGCTTGCTAGTATCAATACAGGAGCAGAAGGACGCTAACTACTGTAGGTAGAATATCCAATCCTCCATAGTGATTTGTGAGGCCAGGATTGGAAGAGTTAGAAGATTTCATTCGGTACCGAAGATTATCTGAATTTTCCCCCAGTAGTACGTAATGTAAGGTAATGTAGAAATCCTGGGGGAGACAATAGGACAAGACCGACCATCGAGGCTAAGATAAGGGATCATCATCAGCATCGCGTGCGATGTTCCAGCCATCCTCTAGATAGGTAGATACTGTGTCTTCAATAGATTCAATCGGTGATGCACAGAGCTCGCTTCTGACTTCTCAGCCACTCTTGAGGATATTATCGTCCTTACCTTAACAATCTAGTAGTACCTACACAGGGGTGCTCTCGCATCCAAACACTAAAAAGGCAGTGTTGATCTTGTCGTGCGGGGCTTGTTAAGGTCGATCCATGGGATGAGGGGACAGCTGGCGTAGACCGCTGACAAGATGAATCATTGTTGTTGATGACGATCTTATTATACTTTCCCAGTCCAGGTTCCAAGGAAACGATCTATCTAGCATCATGCTTATTGATTTCCCAATATTGAGACCGAGCCCGCCGAGGAGATATTTTATCCGACACTTCCGCGAGATGGCAGTGCTAGTCAGTCACTGCTATCTAACTGGCGAGCCAAGTCGGCATATTGTAGATCATGGTAGCAGGTCGGGGAAGATGATGAAAAGCATCTGATCATCGGCCATGCAATCATTGCATCATCGCTGGGTATAACTCGGCTTTGGATTTGCTCGCCATTGAAGAAGGTAGATCTTAACCATGGAGATTGTTCTCCATCACATGGGTTTGATTATTACATTGTCATTAACATTGACGTTGACTGCAAACCACATGGTGCTTTGTCCATACTGATCCCATAATTCCACATTGGCACATTCTCCCCCTTAACCTACCCCAATCTACGCTGTATGCAAATCGCATTCTAAGAATTTCTTGTAAACATGCTCCTGAGAACGTACGAATCCTAGGCTTCGTCAGCCTCACAAATCTCCGGTGATTCTCCGACAAGTCCATTTGGATGTTCTCCGGAATCGGAGCGACTTCTTACCAATCCTTATCATAACTTATCATTCTGCACTATCTTAGAGGTAGCTTCGTAATCGTATCTGGGCGAGAGAAGAGTCCTAGGCCGTTTATGTCAAATGCTCTCAACATCACCTGTGTCTCACTGCCTCCTGTATCATTTGATGATCTTATTCGCTTTCTAAACTTAGGTTGCTGGCGGATACCCATCACCGAAATAATACCGACTCTGCTTGCGCGTCCAGCGAGGTTTGTCCGGCGGCCTCACTCGCCTTACGACTGGTAGCGAACAGACCGGAAAGTGCCTCTTGTTGAGGAGCTCAAAGTCTCGAGAAGAGCACATCGTCTTCGTAGTACTATCTAATTCGTTTGACAAGCTAGCTCGGACTTGGACCACGCTTAATCTGAAGTGGACTTACTTACATGAGCCTAATGTGGTTACTAGCATTATCGACGTTGTCATTCAGTCCATCTTTCGCATAAACATATGACATGCTACGCTTCTCTCCGCGATCAACTCTTCATTCTTACAACGTCAGAAACAATGAGACTGTCAAAATGCAGATCAAGTCAAGTCCATCTTCATCATTAGCTGCCTGAAAATAGGTTACACTACATCTTGTACGATTTCCCTGGCCCACTGACCTAATTGCGACAAGTCCAGAGTCGTTACTCCATACTCCGCATTCTTCTCTTTGATGGAGTCCATTTGTCTCGGCTGCACCTCCCTAGGCGAAGGGAATGGTATCTCGACTTAGAAGCTTAGGAATCATCTTCTGAACAGTTATGCAGTGTGATTGAGACGCATAAAGTACACATCTGATGCTAGACAGAGTCGGAGACAGTTGCCACAGGATATTAGAGTTCGGTTGACACAGTGCGATACAGCTGAGTGCGGTGAACGAAATTGCGGTGTGTTGGTATATCTTCTCACAGAAAGACAATGGTGTCTCAATCTATAGCTTATGCAGACGACAGGACGCCTGAGCTACTTGACCAATTGAAGATCTCAGAGATAGCTGCGATCGACACACTCGCCTTCATCTTGACGAGACTAGGTAGATAAACCGATCTTGAAACCAGGTCTCCAAAGCCACCACGCATGCCCATGCATATGGCAATGAAGATCTGCATAGAGTTGACATGTCTGGTACTTGCCATCAGGGGAAGGTGTTGGATCCATGCATCCAATGCAGAAGAACCTAGACTACTAGGCGCGGTTGATAACGAACAATACATTCTTTTCAGAGATCTTGCGCCAACTTCGCCTGGATAGAAAGATCCTGTATATTCAAAGAGCCCCAGGATTACATTTCTTGACCCAACAACGCCTGGCGGGTCTATCCGATCAAAAAGCTAAGAAGCAGATAGCCCTGTGGCTCCACTGCAGTCATTGGTGGTTGGCGGAAAGGGGACCGCATCTCTTTGACAGCAACACTTGGTCCGTGTGCTCCAAACCAGAAAAAGCAAAGAGACAAGTACAATGATCTGGATGGCCAGGCATATCCTCTGGGATTACGTGTGGCAACAGAAAGCAGACTTACGAAGTGACAAGAGCCTCCGTCTGGTCGGTTTACGAGCATTGTTTGTGGGTTCTTGATGCGCCAAGGTCGCTATCACACTTAAATCCAAATAGGCACCAAAAAAAAACAGAAGTCACTGCTGAAAGGGGATCAATGTTGCATCGGTCGGTCATGTAAGGTGTCATTGCACATTCTTGTTGATCCGGGGGCGCTCGCGTACGGATTCTGAAGAAGCGCACCAGGAATGTGGCAGACGGATGACTACCTTACCTGAGTACCTATCTAGTACCTACAACCTAGCTACCGACCGCGGAAAACCGGATAAGATCTGACTCGGATGTCAAAGCGACAATGCACATCGAACAAAGAAGTAATGTGGCTCACGGGGTTTGATGGTTCGGACCATCTGACACTGACCGACAGTAAGACTGTCTTTGACCTACCCTAGGCTTTGTCGGGCTGGATGGGCGAAGCCCTCGTTCGACGAGCCATTTCTTGCAGGCATGAGTTGGCTGTTGACGGTGTCAGATGCCAGACGGTAGATAGAGTGGATAGACCTTTCAGTGCCAAACTCTAAAGGGGATTCTGGTATGAAAATCATTCCAGGAATGGAGCTAGAAGATAGGGGCAATGAAGGAGAGGTCAAAACAAGCCCGTCTAACTTGACCAAAAAGGAAGTGAGCAGTACATATCTGGATGTTTCTTTGACATTCTGAACGATGGAGGGACGGTTTAAGTATTCTTGTCCGTCGAACTGTCTGCCGACGGAATAAACCCTTTATATATACAAAGTTATAGACTAGATGCAGTTTAACAGCGATAGTGAAACAGACTCTTCAAGGGTCCATCCTCAATATTCCGTACCAACAACCGGGATACTTGTGCTGAAAGATGACACCGGATGAGCCACAGGGCCACAGCCATGACCCATCACAACAACACTGAAAGACCAAATTTAGCAGCGGGGCGTCCCATAGGCTAAAGAAGGCCTGGATTATCGTCACGTATCTTATCCGCTGCCTGTCCCCGCTTCTATTCGAGGCCTCGACCATCCACAGGACCCATTGCCCGTGTCAGCAGCTTCCTTGATTGGCTGATGATGCTCCAGAGGCCCCTGCTCAGAGCCTGACTGGGTGGTTTTCTCTGTTTGGCCCAGAGTCGAGGCCTTGAATCGAACAGAGCAAAACCCGTAGCTTCAGTACCTTAATACTCCAGATCATTGTTATTGTTGCTTGCATTTACTTAAGAGATTCTGAAAGGATATTCCGCTTAAAGAAAAGGAATTAGAGCAAAAGGAAAAAGAAAAGAAAAGAAAAGAAAAGAAAAGAAAATTAAGAAAAAGAAGGTGCTAAAATTCAAACCTCATCATGTCTCGTACTTAGGTACTTCTTTTCTTGGTGATGCTGCTTCTTCTCTTCTCTATCTAATTATTCCCCTCTTTCTCTCCTCTTTTCCTTTTCTATCTACCTACTGACTGTACTTACGGAGTACACACCTATTTACCTATCAGTCCCCATCCTTGTCCGACCTTTGGACCCCTAGCAACTTAGGAAGTGTTCTCATTCATCTGACTGGCGGGTCGTTCCGTTGCAAAAAGTGCACAACATGCGATTGCCATAGATAATCAAGAACTGGTGATCATCAACCACATTATCATAGCACCTTAGGCAACCCTGATAAACCACCACAATCCTAGCAGAACGTTCCGGACCAAGAGTTACAGACTCACATCCCAGTATTTGATGGCTCGGCGACAGAACTCTTGAGAACCCATTCACTTGATTAATTCTCTGCCTCTGACATGAACACTTCGCTCTCCTCGACGAGACCGTCCCCTCGTCTTCCGTTTTGGACATCCAACAGCGCCGAGTCGCCATCTTGACCCGGCGGGTTCTGCATCAGTATGGCATCTCTAACCAGCTCCTCTGCCTCTGAGGCTTCTCAGTCTAATCAAAACAACCAAATGGCCATCAATCTGTGGGAGAAACGATTCGAGAAGAGACATTTTTCTTCGTAAGTTCCTCGCATCCGTCCTTTCACATGTTGGACACTTGGCCGGCTTGACGGTTGCCATCATCATATCGTCTTGCAACATTCCAGGGCCGAAATTCTAATCCACTGGCACTCAGGGATCCCGTGATTGCAAAACTCGACGTTGAATGCAATGAATTGGCCCAGACTTGGAAAAAATTTCAGGAAAATCTGCCGGAGCAAGATCAGGTCGACTTTGACGGACGCCTTCAAGAGTTCCACGATGTCTCGGCCATGGTAGGCAATGTGCGGACCGTCTGGATGTCTAATCCACGCCGGCGCGTGTTTAGCCGTTCCATGGCACTTTGTGATCAGTTCATCTCTACTGTCCATCTGCATTTGGTGCTGTTCGCGGGCCTTCCCAGAAACGAAGCTTACCTTACTCTCTTCCACGGTGTCTTGCAGTCAGTCATCAAAGTAAGGCTTTTTGTACCAAACTTGCTCGTTTCTTGAGCCAGAGTGACTGATCAGTGGATGCAATAGGCTTCCGCCGATTACCCGAGAGTCATTGAAGGTCTGCTCGCAATCCTGCTTCAAATCAATGACTTCATTCGCCTTCCAGCGGGAGACCATGATTTTTCATCGAACAGAGACTTGGTCCTATCCATTGCAAACTTTTACGCCCTCATTTTCCTCTTGCTGGGAGAGTTTATGGATTGGTATGTCAGAAAGGCCAAGTGTCGGTTGCTGAACAGTCCTAGTCTGGACCCTTATCTGGAGTTTGAACATTTGCTTCGCAGCATTCGAGAGTGTGCCAGAGATATCAGCCGCGTGCTCAACAACGAGATGGATCTTGATACCATGGGCTGCGTTGGGGAAAATAGCATATTTCAATACCCTGATCTCTTCTTGTGGGAACAAGCTCGACTGAAGCAGATCGGCTTGCAAAAATCGGATCGTCGGTTCGCCGCACAGAACGCTCTGACTCGTCAGTTGATCTGGGAAATCCAGCATGATGCGTCCGCACGTGCCAGCATGGCTGTCAAGAGGGATGCCCTGCTCTCACAGTTGCTGGACTATGCCAGTCAAAGTCTCCGCCCGGTCAGTCAACAAAACAGTGGTATTACATGCTGGACGACCGTTGCGACGCGCGACTTGGGTATGCATCATTTCTGAAATGGTTTTCATATAAAGCTAACATATTTCTCTCAAGACGATTCAAGATTCAGTTGGTCTCGCGGCCCGAAACGCAAGTACACCCGGACCAATCTTCAGTTCGCTTCCCGGCATCTCCAGGACTTCTTCGATGCTGGCGACCAAGTGGCCGACTTCGAATCTGGCGTGGATGTTGTCGCTGAAGATAGTGTGCTGCAGTCGTTGCAACAGTGGGCGACAAATTCCCATTCGCAGATGCTCGCTGTGGGCGGATCTCCACCTACCACCTTTCCCAGCACCGTTGCCCTTTTCTCTACTTGTTTCGCCACTTTTGCTCGACAGGCACGGCTTCCGGTCATCTCCCACTTTTGCTCCCTCCCGACTCAGTCTGCAGATGGTTTGACTTTGTTTCAACAGGGTCTTATTGCCCTCGCTTACAGTCTGATCCGGCAATTAATCGATTACCTCCCGCCCGTCGTGGAGAGCCACGATGCTTGTGATTTGTGCGTGGAGCGTTTTACATCCTTGAATGGCACCCTTAGCTCGTGGAAAACGGTCCTCTCGCTTATCGATGCACTTTTACACTATGCGCCACCACTGCTGGTCTGCGTGATTGATGGTCTCGATAAGCTCCAAGATGAATCCACCGATGCCTATATCCGGGATCTGGTTCGCACTTTGATGACCCATACCAGGCATCGGGTGGACGATACGACAGACGGTTCTTGGAACCAAAAGGTGCTCCTCAAGGTTCTCTTTACGGTGGCTGATCGGCCGAGTTCGCTGGTGGAAACCATGTCGGAGAATCAACTCATACTGAGCGAGTCGACGGGAGCAGACGAGCCGATCCCGACAGATGCCACTCCAGCCTCGGGCGTCGGAGTGGTCATGATGAATGCATGAACACGACACATGTTGATGAGATGACGTTTAATCTGATGGATAGCATTTTCTTCTTCTGGTTCCGTTCAGGTGCAATTCGGGTTATCAGCATAGACTTTTGCGCAGGCTGGGTTTGGTTTGGCCATGATATTAGCGACGCACATGCCGGTACGGCGGTTTCTTCTCTTGTGTATGGATTACTAGGTGGCATCTTTCTCGTTACTGGATTACCTGATCAATAGCTTGATGGCGCTTCTTTTCCTACTGACGCTCGGAGGGTAATGTCTCATTTTTTTTTCAGTTGCTGTCTTGAATCTTGCGGCATAGGCAGGTGGTGACTTGGACGGTGGCATCGTCGATGATTGATCTCATACAATACCCTTGCTGTGAATTTCGTTTCTCGGTTTGAGCATCTGCAAATCCCCTGTACATCTGTAATAACACCGTTCGTGAAGAATTATGAGCTCATTGGAGCTACGTCCAGTGAAGAATATCGGAAATTGGTTTCCATTTAGAACCATCCACCGTGCATCGAATGAGGGTAAACGGAGGATATTGACATTTGTTTGATGAAGCGAATGAAGTGAACCCTACTCAGGGAGTATATGAATATGATCAACATGCAAGGTAAGATGCGGAGGTTGAATTCCGCTGAGTCAAGTCCATCCATATGCATATGCGCATCAGAGGCTTTCAGAGCAGTGTTGAAAGAGTTGTCACTTGTCATCTGTGGAGTCAGCTTCATCTGTTCCCCGCAGTTCATCAGCATCTGATTCGATCATCGGAATTCAGAACAGAGACGGAGATTATTTAAACAGTGTTCGTCTGTTCGACAAGGACGAGGAAGCACCAGACTACGTAGTCGGATCATTTGCTATGAGACTCCAAGATGAACGAAAACAGTCGACTATTCGAGACGACTCCCCAAATCGAAGACTTCAAAGCGATATGCAGCCAGACCACCGACAAAGCCTCTTACCCTTTATCCTCGTGCATTGAGAAAAACATTCCCATCTACGATGTAACCACCCTTGACCACCTCAACCCGGAGCTCACCACGAACCTCCAAAACGAATGGCACCACGCCCTCAACACCGGCCCCGGCATCGTCGTGCTAAAAGGCATGTACGCCCCAGCCCGCTACAGCGCAACCCTGACAGCCACCACCGAGGCCTTCGCGCGCATCATCGCCCAAGAGCGCCTCACCGCAACAAAGAAAGGCGACCACTTCGCCGCCGGCGGCAAAAACGACCGCATCTGGAACTCCTTCAGCAAGCACGCCCTCCTCCACCCGGGCTCTTTCACAGCGTACTACTCCAACCCCTGGCTGCGCCTCATCGCCGAGTCCTGGCTCGGCCCAGCCTACCGCATCACAGCCCAAGTCAACATCGTCAACCCCGGCGGCGCCGCCCAGGAATCCCACCGCGACTACCACCTCGGCTTCCAGGACGTCGCCGCCACCGCGCGCTTCCCGCGCACCCTGCAGCTCGCCTCGCAGTATCTCACGCTGCAGGGGGCGGTCGCGCACAGCGACATGCCCGCGCGCAGTGGGCCGACCCGCTTCCTCCCCTTCAGCCAGTGCTATGAGCCGGGGTACCTTGCGTGGCGGAGGGAGGACTTCCGGGCGTTTTTCAGGGAGAACTACGTCGCGCTGCCGCTGGAGCTGGGGGACGGGGTGTTTTTCAATCCGGCGGTGTTTCATGCGGCGGGGGCGAATGAGATGCCTGCGGAGGGCGGTGCCGGGGGATTCCAGCGCAAGGCGAACCTGCTGCAGATTAGCTGTGCGTTTGGGAAGACGATGGAGAGCATTGATTCAGTTCCGATTGTGGAGAGGTGTTGGGGGGAGATGGTGCGGCGGTGGGAGGAGGCTGGGGGCCGACTGGATGCGGAGCTTGAGGCGCTGGTCATGGCTGTTGCGGATGGGTATCCGTTTCCGACGAATCTGGATAGGAGGCCGCCGGCTCCGAGTGGGATGGCGCCGGAGAGTGAGCAGGAGATTGTCCTGAGAGGGTTGAAGGAGGGATGGGGGGTGGACAGGGTGGTGGAGGAGTTGAAGCAGATGAAGAGGGATTCCAGTGCTTGATCCGCTTGCTGGATAGATGGCCTTGAGGCAAGAAGCGTTACGTTTTGTTACATCCAACAGCATATGTGAAAATCTGGTTAAAGAAGGAATCATTCGGAGTGTTCAATGATATATAGCTAAGATATAGCAAGTGACATCAATACACTCGTGACTTTTTATCAGTGTTTTCCATTATAACATAAGAGTATTCACTTGCTCTCCTTACATGAGAAATAACACAAAGAGAAGAAATCTGCTCCCATCAGTTTTATTCACAATTATTCTTTATCTATCCTGCCTCATCTTCTCCGTTGTTTTCCACATGGTAATTACTGCACCTATCTACCGTTCTCGTGGACCATTGGCAAGGCATTTACAGTCTCAACTTCGGCCATGTCTTTCCTTTGTCCTCGAGCTGGGTTCTCTTTCCATCTCGACGCAGACACCTAGAGTCAATGGGTTCGGCCTCATACTGTTCTTCTCGTAAGTCGCTCAGTTGCTCTGTGGCAGTCTCGAGCGAAGTTGAGCTAAACATCAATCATATATATGAGCTTTGAACATTGAATCCAGCCATGAACCAGTTCTTGCCAGTCAACGAGAGTTATAGTAGTTTGACAACCATCATCACTCCCAGTGTACCTTATGACTCTGCAGCTCAATCCCACAGACCAGGGTCCAACGTCTGCGCGGTCCATCTTCTCACCACATTGGCCGAGCTCCCGCGCGCTTGGAATACAACAAAACCGTCGCTCCTCTAGCTTGGCAATGATCCTACTCATGCACGTTGACAACTTTGGATGAACTGGGTTTGTGATATGGACTATCCTGGGCCCTGGCCGATATGCTTAATTAACAGGGCCTGTTGCCCAATCGGCTTCGTGGAATGTTGGGGTTAAGCGCTGTCACTGTCACTGTCAACCTGTCAGGCAGAATCAACGGGGTCTGGCGTTGTACTGATGGAGTATTTGGAGTATTTTTGGGATTTGATCCTCTGTTCAGAGGGACATGCATCCAGAATAGTGTACGAGCCAATCGGCTCAATTACATTCTGAGCCTAAGCGCTGCGATGCCACAGCGGAACAACAGGACGGAACAGAACGAACTATGAACTTGAAGGCTAACTTGAGATACAGTATGCAGTATGCAGTATGACTTGGAAACATAAATAGTCGCGTACGCCCCGAATGCAAATTATCAGATCAGAACTCCACGTCAAGTCAACTCATCAACATGCAAATCTCCACTCTCATCTCTCTTACCCTTCTTTCTACCCTTGCTTCCGGCGCGGTCATTCATACTGAGTTCGCGAAGCGCCAATCTGCCGACTGCCAGAAGATCCAGGTTGCTCTCAGCGAGGCTGCTGCGTACTATCGAGGGAGACTGAGTGGGTACTACGGGCAAGCACATGTATGTCTATGTCTATATCCATGAGAAAAGAGCTGAAGCAGGTACTAACTTGCTTGGAAGATCACGTTTGCCAATAATCTTCATGCGTTGGAGAATCTAGGCAGTCGGACGATACGTCAATGCTATGATATGGCGTGATTGCGGCGGTATGTTTCATCTCCGGTCTCCCTGGGTCATTGTGTTTCTGACAGGGCTAGGGTTTATCTGACTTTTACTATAGCTTGCTATTGTCCATATACTCTGCATGTACATATATAAATAGTGACAGAGAAGGTGCTGGTTAAGGCCTGACTGCTGCTGCAAGATCGAGGACAGACATGACTGCCTTCTCCTCATTTCGGAAAACTACTCCTATCCTACTCAACTTATCCTTGAACCGTTCGTACCCCCGGTCTATATGCTCCAAGCCTTGAATGGTTGTGACACCCTGCGCAGATATCGCAGCTATCACCAGAGAAGCTCCTGCCCGGAGGTCTGTCGCTGCCACGGTACTTGCAACAAGGCTTTCAACGCCGTGAACTATGGCACGCTGTCCTACAACCTGTATTTTCGCACTCATGGCCAGTAGACCCGCTACATGGCTGAATCGTCGCTCAAAGACCGTTTCGTGTATTTGGCTGACGCCCTGTGATATGGACAGTAGTGTCATGAGCTGCGGTTGAAGATCGGTAGAAAGCGCCGGGTAGGGTCCCGTCGTGATATCTATGGCTTTGGGGTTGATGGCTTTGGTTATCATGATAATGGATGGTGTCTCGATGGTGATATGGGCCCCGACTGTGCGGAGTTTCTCAATCAGTACGGTCTGGTGCTCTTCGCGGCACCCGTGGATCCGGAGCGGGTTGCCAGCCATGGCTCCAAGGATAAGAAATGTCCCGCCTTCGATGCGGTCATCCATAAGTGGGTAGTTGTACGGACGGAGTGGGATATCCCTTCCATGAATTTCTAGATGGTCTGTCCCCACGCCGTGAATGACCATTCCCATGCTGATGAGACAGTGGCACAGATCCACCACTTCGGGTTCTCGCGCGGCGTTGCGGATGTGGGTGACGCCTCTGGCTCGACATGCTGCCAGCATCAGGTTCATGGTTCCAGTGACGGTGGGTGTACCTAGCTGAATGACTGTACCCCGCAGCCCGGTACAAGGCACTCGAGCCTCAATCGAGCTCTGCGTGAGTGTGATGCGTGCGCCGAGTTTTTCAAGGCCCCTAATATGTTCGTCGATTGGACGCTTGCCGATCCTGCAACCGCCTGGGAGTGAGATCTTTGCATGTCCGAAACGGGCCAAAAGCGGCCCCAGAGCGAGGATTGAGGCCCGCAATGTCCGTGTCAAACTGGCGGGTAACTCTCGATTTTCCATATGAATCGTGTCAATCCCCAGGGAGTTTGACCTCCAAGTAACTGTCCCGCCGAGATACCGGAGGATGTTAGCAAAATTCTCGATGTCGGTCAGGACTGGGGCTTTCTCAAGAGTGCTTTCCCCCAACGCGAGGATTGACGCTGCCATGATAGGCAGTCCCGCATTCTTGGAACCAGAGACGTATACATCGCCAACAACGCCACGGCCGCCTTCAATGCTGATGACATTATGCGCCATTCTGAAATCTTTTAGAGAATCGTGTCGCGTGAGTTCACCGAAATCCAACAAGGCGGGGAAATCCTGCTGCAATGCAGAGCCCTTAGCCCTCACATGGCTAGTCCAATAGCAATGAGCTCTGCTATTAATCTCCGAGCTGAAGGTGGTTCACGCCATTGGAGGAATCAGTGCTGACTTGTCCGTTGTTACGGCCTATTATTTGACATGCTCCCGCCTACCGGAACATCTCGAGGCCAGTTCTGCACAATGGTACAGATGGAGGAATATGTTGACCTGCTCCCCTACAACACATTTCATATTGCATCGACCGCTCGATATTTTGTCCGTGTGCAGTGTCCGAACCAGCTAGATGCATTAGTGCACTCGCCCATATTTCAGACTCGACCCCATTTCGTTCTGGGCGGTGGTAGTAATATTCTACTCGCCAATGAGACGTACGAGGGTATCGTGCTGAAAAACGAAATCAGCGGGATAGAAATTGTCTCTCAGGACGAGAAGCACACAGTACTCCGTGTTGGTGGCGGGGTCGCTTGGACAGCACTCGTCTCATACTGCCTCGACCATGGCCTGGGGGGGCTCGAAAATCTGTCCCTCATCCCAGGCACGGTGGGCGCCGCACCGATACAGAATATCGGTGCGTACGGTGTGGAACTCAGCGATGTGCTCGAAAGTCTGTGCGCAATCGATCTGACTACTGGATCCAGACGACAGATGTCCAATGCCGAGTGTCGGTTCGGTTATAGGGACAGTGTATTTAAACATACTTCACAAGATGTCTTCATTGCCAGTGTTACAGTCAGGCTCGACAATCCTGGCAATCATCGATTGAATACGACATATGGCTCAATTCAACGCATTCTGGAAAAGCGAGGAGTGCAAACCCCCACGATCCAGTCAGTTGCAGAGGTTGTGTGTCAGCTGCGCAGGAACAAATTGCCTGATCCAGAGTTGCTCGGAAACGCGGGCAGTTTCTTCAAGAACGCAGTCGTCGACCAGCTTGCGTATGACGCTCTGCAGGTTGTTCACCCAGCGATCCCTGTCTTTTCGAGGGCAGATGGCTCGGAAGTGATCCCCGCAGCTTGGCTGATTGAGAGATGCGGCTGGAAGGGGAAGAGGATCGGCCGTGTGGGTGTGTATGACCAGCATGCTCTCGTTGTAGCCAACTACGGCAGCATAAACGGCATTGATATTCTACAGTTTGCCAGTCGAATTGGCCAGGATGTTATGGACCGATTCGGCATTTGGCTTGAGTTCGAAGTAAGGATCATCATATAAGCAAAACCTGAAGTATGAGACCCATAGAGTGAAAGAGGAAGGGATCCGTGGTTGCGGGGAACGTGACGAATCCAGATAATCTGACCCGTTACTTGGAATTGTGTAGGCAGAATGAGGACAGCAGACGGTCAGTTCATATTCTCTGGCATATGTTGAGGAGTGAATAATGACGCAATCTGTAATTGATGTTATGGTTCTGTGTACATGCTATACTGTAGCAGCGAGAAGGTTGTACCCTAAGGCTTCATTGACAAACTGACAGTTGACCGTTAGACTACGAGTCTAGCAGAGTCAAGAATCCTCATAGTCTATGTTGAAGAATGTCTGTGTCTGGACAGACTTTCACGAGAATCAGCTAAGACGAGGTGAAACGGTGGCTTGTCGGTCTTGTCCGTTTGAGATTACGAAACCTTTTAGAAGTACCGAGGAAGCCCCCAATAAAAGTGTCGATAGGAATATGGGTGCCACTAAAAATCTAGCAACCAATAGCCACTTGCTGCTGTTTGCCCTGTAAGGTAAATATGATTGATTGGTTGGTTATTTTCCCTCAGGGTCTATTCTACTTGGCCGGTAGAGGTGGACCTTAGCTTCCATGTATTTAAGTATGTAGAGAGGTATATCGTCTGAGTATCATTGCTGAGAAACCACATTCATGGCGGGGAATGCGACAACGGGCAAGAATGCTGTCTCCTAGAAACGCGTCGACCGTTTGACGATCAAATCAACTGCAAATTCTTCCAGTATGGTATGATGTGATGATTGATCCACTGCCCACTCGCTGATGGTGGCGTTTTGTTCCTGGCATATGGTGAAACATGCCCCAATAGAATTTACAGGGTCCGTGGTTGATGCCTGAGTTTTTTATTATTAGACTCATCCATTCTATGGTTACTGCCTCAGGCCCTTTTTCGTGCTCATCCTTTTTCTCCATCTTCTCTCTCGCTCAGTCTGTTTTGTTTCTTTTCCTCCAATCCAATCTCCATCGCATTAGATCATACTGACTCTCGTTCTCCATCTGGCCACTGACTCCAGTCTGTCTTTCCAATCGCTCAATCTCACACTCTCTTCCTCCTCTTGTCTTTCTTGCTTTGCTTGGTTCGGCCCACCACTCCACTGTCCCCGCACGCAGTCTACGTATTATTTGGTCAATCCTTCGACAGCAGATTAAACGGCTCGCGCCAAATCAGATCGACGAGTCGATCTCGGGTCCTAATAGCTCACTTGGCTTGTCGCAAAAACCCCCCGGCACTGGTTTTCGCTTGCCTCCGCCCCACTCAATTTCGAACCTTGTCAGGGACTCAGGGCTGCAGGTCAGCTTCTAGGCCGTTGCTCGCGTTTCCCTCGAGTTAGTGTCAAACAGTCGAAAGTATAAAGTCAGAGGGATCGTGTCACTGGACCCGTTCCTCTCCTCGCTCATTTCGATGTCCGGTCGACCTGGACTCACCGAGAAGCGTTTGTCGGCCCATCGCTTTCAACCGCTTCATGATTACTCGGGTGATACTATAATGGCCAATCCACACGATGTTACGATCGATATTCCCCTGACCAATGTCCCCAGTCGCACTCCGACGGGGGCACGGAGGGGGAGTGCGCAGACGGCTACTTCTCCGGCGGCCTATCACCCTTCCGTTGAGGATGTTCCCACCAACACCAGCGAGAAGGCTGGGTTGGTCGCCGGTCATGGTCCTGGCCGTCGAAAGAAAACCGTTGACGACTCGACGGGCCGTTCGCTCATGGAACCGGAGGATGGCACCCTCACGCGGATGGGGAGAATCTACCAAGCCATCCTCAACTTCTCTATCGTTACCAGGTACATCATTTATGTCACGCCGATCGCGCTCTTGATTGCTGTTCCAATCATCGTGGGAGCCACGGCTGCGCAGGATGCGAGAATTGGCGGCGTGACGCTGCCCTGGTTCTTTGCCTGGATCGAGGTTGTCTGGTTGAGTTTGTGGATTTGCAAAATTGTCGCTCGTTTTCTTCCGTATCTGTTTCAGTTCCTCTGTGGAATTGTCAGCCCCGGAACTCGCAAGTATGCTCTTATCCTTCGCGCACTAGAAATGCCCATTGCGACGGTCTTCTGGACCATTGTCTCGCTGGTGACTTTCCTTCCCGTTATGACATATAACCCCGAGAAGAAACGGACAGGAGATACTTCCACCAAGGACTGGGAGAAATCCGTCAAGAATATCCTTTTCGCTTTGTTTGTCTGTAGCTTGATTCTGCTGGCGGAGAAATTCCTGGTCCAGCTCATCTCCATCAGCTACCACCGAAAGCAATTCGACTTGAAGATCAGGGAGTCGAAGCGGAACATTGAACTTATCGGTCAGCTCTACGATGCGTCCCGCAACATGTTCCCCATGTACTGCAAGGAGTTTCGCGAGGAGGATATGATTATTTCCGATTCGCTCTTGGATAAAGCAGCCGCCAAGGGACCCCTCCACTCGCGGTCCACCTCCTCGATGCCCCTCAAGCTGATTCGCAATGTCGGTCATAACGTTGGCCGATTTGGTGACAGAGTGACCGCCGCCTTTGGTGGTGTCGCCCACGAGATCACCGGCAAAGAAGTGTTCAACCCCACTTCGGTGCGCGGTATTGTAACACAGGCACTGGAGCGCCGGAAGGCCGCCGAAGCTCTGGCACGCAGAATCTGGATGTCTTTTGTCATTGAAGGCAGGGATGCCCTATACCCCGACGACATCGTCGAGGTCTTGGGAGCCGGCAAAGAGCTGATCGCCGAGGAATGTTTCCATATGCTCGACCGAGACGCCAACGGTGATATCAGCCTGGACGAGATGGTTATGGTTGTCGGGGAGATCGGACGCAACCGCAAGGCCCTCAACAACAGCATGTACGATGTCGACCAGGCCATTCATGTTTTGGACAACTTGCTGCTGACTGTCGCCGGTATCATCATGGTGCTGGTCTTCATTTCGTTTGTGACAAGCGGTTTCGGTACCGTCATCGCGGCCGGCGCCACATCCCTCCTGTCTCTCAGTTTCGTTTTCGCGACAACCGCCCAGGAAGTCCTGGGCTCGTGCATCTTTTTGTTTGTTAAGCATCCCTTTGACATTGGTGACCGGGTCCAGATTAGCGAAAAGGACTACATCGTCGAGCGCATTTCGCTACTGTATACCGTCTTCAAGTCGGTGACGGATCAGCGCGTTACTCAGGTGCCCAACGTTGTCCTCAACACTCTCTGGGTTGACAACTTCACGCGTTCCAACGCTATGCACGAAACACTCAAGATTCCGGTCAGCTTCGACACGACATTTGCCGACATCCAACTCCTCCGCGATGAGATGGAGAGATTTGTCCGTGACAAGGAGAACTACCGTGATTTCCAGCCGGATATCGACCTGGACGTGGTTGGTGTCGGCGACATGGACAAGCTTGAGCTGAGCGTCAGCATCCGCCACAAATCCAACTGGTCCAACGAGTCGATCCGTGCCATGCGTCGCTCGAAATTCATGTGTGCGTTGGTTACGGCCGTGCGCAAGATTCCCATCCGGGCTCCTGGTGCTGCTGCGGAGGACGCTGCAAGCGACAGCGAGGACAAGGACGACAAGCCCGATGCCGACAACGCCGAGCAGAACCATATCACGCGGACCGCATCCGGCCAGCGACGCGCAGCAGCGGCCGGGCTGACCATGGATGCAGCCGCCCAGGAACAGGCTCGATCCACCGGTTTCAACGCCAGTCAGTCATCCGGCACGCTACAACGCCGCGGCGGCTCTTCGTCTACCGACTCTGGCTACCCGGAACGCTCCAACACTCGCACCCCGAACGACGGGGACACCTACCAGACCCCGGCCGCCTCCCCTAACCAGAACCGCCAACTCAGCGTCAACTACGGCAATCTGGGCCGTGAACCATCCACCGGCCGCCGCAAGGCAGGCACCAGCACCAACGATCAGCAGGCCGCCCAGCCTTCCCCCACAGCAGGCGGAGTCCCCATCATCGCCGAGCCCGTGCCCCCTCTCCCTCGCCAGCAGCCGCCGGCGGTCTCTACATCACAGGGGATCCACTCTCAGTATCCCACGTATTCCAGCATGTCCAACTACGGAGATAGTTTCTACGGATCTCATAGCCAGGAGACGGCTTATGATCCGGAGCAGCCGCTCGAGCTCCCGTCGGCGATAGAGCAATCCGACTCCGATTCGTTCAGAAGGTTCCCGGGTTCGCCGGGGGTGCAACAGCGCTACCCTGACGAGCATTCCAAGAATTGGACTCAGGCTCGTCCGCCGTACGGAGGTCAATAGACTTGGTTATTGAAAAACTTAGGATACTAAAGGATGGCGTTGGTGGTTTTGATTCATTTTGTAATGGTATGGAATATGGGTGATGATCTGATGCATATATTGGGCGTGAAATCTATGTCAACTAGCCAGTCACTAGATAACTGGAAATGTGAGAATTCTACTCGGCATGATTAATATACATCTGACGTGTAGCCCAGAACATTTTCTGTCTATTACTTAGTCCCGGTCTCCTTCCACGGATACGACACCTGATCATCCTTGCGCACCCAGATCTTCGTCCGCTTCTTGTTGACAACATGCTCCACAAACGCCTCCCGCGTATACTGCGCCTTGAACTTGCGGATCCACCGCGGATCCCACAGCTCGCTCGCAATCCCCAGATCCTTGCAGCAGCGCACAAGCGCATTAGACCGACACCCCTCCGTCGCCGTCGGGATCCCATCCGGCGTGAAGTAATCCTGCTCGCCCCGCGCAACAGAAACTAACCTGCACAGCATTAGCTCCCACCCCTAATCATAACTTCCAAGGGAAAACGGAAGGAACATACCGCCCATTACAAACAAGCGCATACTCCCTCGTCACCGTACGGGGCGTAACAATACTCTCACTCCTCGGCACAAGCCCCCACCCGCCCGGCCCAAACGCGCGGTTCAGAATCCGCCGGTACTTGATCTCGGGCAGGTACAGGATGCCATCGGGCTTGATCTCGACTTCGTCCGGGTCGACCTCCGCCAGCAGGATATCGGCTACCTCTTTGGGGAAGGGCGCGGCGGAGAGCCCGTGGAAGGAGCGCGTCCAGTCGATTTTTTCTTGGGCGGGAATGTCTGGTGGGAGGGGGGCGTCGGAGAGGCCGGTTTTGGAGATGTTGGATGTGGTTTGGTGGGTGGGTGTTGGGGCGAGGATGCGGGCTGTGCGGTCGGTGGTTGTGGGTGCTGCAGTTGCAGTTGCTGCAGTGGATGGTGTTGCTGGCAGGGTTGGTGTAGCCGGGATGGGAGGTTTGGGGGCTGTCCGGGCTGCTTGGTTGTTGGTGTTGTTGGTGGTGATGGATTTGTGAGACGGGGTGGTGGTGATTGATCTGGTGCGGGCGAGGATGTGCTGGGTGGTGGTTCGGGAGGTCAATCTAGATGTAACTTTTGCAAAGCTTGTTGGCTCTACTAGCCGCAGAGAGCGGCGGATATGCGATGAAGCCATGGTGATGGTGTGGTTGGGGAGGGTACGTTGTTACTACCTCTCATGCGGAGATGAAGCTTGACGTCGCGTCTGTATAATGTCACGTGATTACCTTGGTCCATAGGCAGTCTGAATTGGAAGAGATCTAGCTTGAAGTGGAGATGTTTCATATATGATTACAATAATGGCGTCTACTGTACAGCTGGATACCAGGTTGACTCGCTCCTCTGGTCTAAGCGTCCCTTGTTTGAGTCCGCTGGTCATTGCCCTTGCGCTTCCAGCACTCGCGAAATGCTTCCATCTGCCATGACATCTCAATCAGCTTCAATTCCTCAATTCCTTGTGTACGACGAGGGAAAACAAGGCCCAGAACATATGTGATGCGATCCCTGTGATGCGGTGTTGCGATTCGGCTGCAAGCGGTGCTCAGCGGCCTCAGCGGCCTCAGCGTGACTCACCTCGTCCTTGCACTGTCTCCAGTCCTTCTTCACAAAATAGCAGTCGTTCATTTTATCCTGCTCCACTGTCGATGCTTATTAGCAGCTGTATATCAACCATATTGTTGATTGTATTCACCTGCGCAACCGGTGCTGAAGATCCGCTTGTCCCTGTCCCCCGATGACTCCGCATTAGTCCAGATCTTCAATCTCCGAGAAACAAAGTCAAAGGAAGAATCCTACCATTCATCAGGTTCATCATCGTCCACTTCCGGGACCACTGCGGGCTTATCCTCCTTCTTCGACATCTTGTCAATTATCAGTTGCTCTAGACGTTAGCTGTATAGCCTGGAGTTGTGTCTACTGTCTAAGAAAGAATTGATCTCCGTCCGGAGACCGACTCCCGCATTCGCGACATGACCGCAACCACGCCCAACCTCACTGGCAAGAAGCTCAACGTGCTAGTCTACTCGGGTTCGCTCACCCAATCCGCATGGAGATCAAATAGTCTAATCAGTTCTCCTCCCTCTCCAGGCAATGGTACCACCGTCGAATCCGTCCGACACTGCCTCTACACCCTCCGCCGCCTCCTCGCCCCGCACTATGCCGTGATCCCCGTGACCGCCGACATGCTCATCAAGGAGCCGTGGACGCTCACTTGCGCCTTGCTGGTGATACCCGGAGGAGCGGATCTGGGGTACTGTCGATCCCTCAATGGCACGGGCAACCGCCGCATCGAGCAGTTTGTCAAGCGCGGCGGCGCATACCTCGGTTTCTGCGCGGGGGGGTACTACGGCTGCCAGCGATGCGAGTTCGAGGTCGGCGATAAGACGATGGAGGTGGTCGGGGATCGGGAACTGGCGTTTTTCCCTGGGATATGCCGTGGCGGTGCGTTTCCGGGATTTGTATACCACAGCGAGGTGGGCGCGCGCGCTGCCGACCTCAAGGTCTCCAAGGATGTACTGCAAGCCGGTGTAGTGCCGGAGGGGTTCAAGTGCTATTACAACGGGGGTGGTGTCTTTGTCGATGCGCCCTTGTATGCGGATAAGGGCGTGGAAGTTCTGGCCAGCTACACGGAGGAATTGAATGTTGATCCAGGCACGGGTGCGGCTGCCGTCGTCTACTGTAAGGTGGGCGAGGGAGCGGCCATTCTGACCGGACCGCATCCAGAGTACGTGTTCAGAGAAGTAGTTAAGGGGCGACTGACTAATACTAGGACAGATTCGCAGCGGCAAACCTAGACAAAAAGGCCGGAGGGGAGGAATATGCCAAGGTGGTGGATGCGCTGGCAGCGGACGATAAAGCTCGCACCGACTTTTTAAAGGCATGTTTGTCCAAGCTGGGCCTGCAGGTCACTCAGAATACCACGACTGTGCCATCACTTTCCTCGTTGCACCTGTCATCTCAGAATCCGGCTGATACTTCCCGCATCCGATCGTCGTTGCAAGAGGTGATTAGCACCGAAGGGGACGAACAATTCATCAAAGATGAAAACGATACATTTCGTGTGGAGAGATCTGGGACTTGGAGTATGAGGTCATTGGAGGAGTCTCTCCCCCAGTCTGAACAGGGTGCCAGCGAGGGTATCGTTGATTACAACGCAATCATCAAATCGTTAGTGATTCATGACGAGCTTCCATCCTCAAAAGCAACTCCTTACTTCAATCATCACGCATTCTACGCCAATCTCGAACAGTACCAGTCACAGATGCGGGAAGGTACAGGCGCTTTCGGTTCGAGCATCATGTATGGCGAGGTGGTTACTAGTACAAATACGATTCTGGAAAAGTAAGTCCAAGCAGATCCTCTTACCTTCAGAGCTGACAGGTGCAGGAACCCCAAATTACTCCGCAAACTGCCGCATGGATTCACAGCGACGGCAACCACCCAGGTCGCAGGCCGAGGCCGAGGATCCAATGTCTGGGTTTCTCCAGCAGGGTCACTAATTTTCTCGACGGTCGTAAGGCACCCGATCGAAAAGATCCAGTCTGCTCCCGTGGTTTTCATTCAGTATCTGGCGGCAATGGCGGTCGTACAGGGTATCAAGAGCTACGACGTGGGCTTTGAGAACATGCCAGTCAAGCTCAAATGGCCCAATGACGTTTGTAAGTTCTAGGTCTGACTGAGAAGCGCTAAGCTAATGAGTAGATGCCTTGGATCCCGAAAACCCGGAAAAGAAGCACTACACCAAGATCTGCGGAATCCTCATCAACTCGCTCTTCTCCTCGAACGAATACATCGCCGTAGTGGGAATCGGCATCAACGCCACAAACGCCTCTCCAACCACCTCGCTCAATGCACTCGCCTCTCGCTTTGTATCCAATAGAGCGGCCCCGATCACACTCGAGAAACTCCTCGCCCGGTGCCTCACCACGTTGGAGGAGCTGTACACCCGCTTCCTGCGGACAGGCTTTGACCGGGAGTTTGAGGCGATGTACTACAACGACTGGCTGCACATGCATCAGGTCGTCACATTAGAAGAAGAAGGCGGAGCGCGAGCCCGGATCAAGGGTATCACTCGGGATTATGGGTTGTTGCTAGCGGAGGAGTTGGGATGGGACGATCGGCCTACGGGACGCGTGTGGCAGTTGCAGAGTGACAGCAACAGTTTTGATTTCTTCCGAGGATTGGTCAAGAGGAAGGTATAGATAGCCACGTCTCAATAGTATATACATTCAATAGATTAGAAGAACGTGGAGACGATCAGCCAAGAGACGATCAAGATAAGCCGTGCCAAGGAGGCTTGTTTCGCCCTAGAAGCTGGGCATTATGGAGACATTCCCTGACAGGCTGGCATGCAGCAATGATGGGCACTCAGGCAGATAGATCATAGCGGTCTCCTGAAACATACGTCACAAGATCAGCCACAGCCCAATATGAGGGATTAATATCAATGCAAGTGCAACGACAACACACCCAAACTCAGCTGAAGAAGGAACTTGAATCCCGCGATGCATCCAATGAATCACCGCCAATTCAGCCCCCGGCGCCATGCTTCCTGAAGACGGACCATCAACAAAGCACAACAGATCATGTGCCCAGTCCCAAGGCAGCATGATTTAATCAGATCATGCCTAGTTGGAAGATAAGACCAGACGCTATCTCAAAACTGAAACTAGACTGTCCAGCCCTGGAGCTAGCGACTCCTTCAGATAAGACCTCGCCGTCCCGTCCCGTCTCGTTCCCATCTCGAGCCTGTGTCTCCTCAGCTTACCTCCCTCCCCAGTCCACAGCCATATCGCTGAAGCACATACACACACACACACACATACATACAACCAGCTCAACATCAACATGTTCAACCTCAACCCCTTCAAGGCCAAGGAGGACCAGCGCGAGCAACCTACCTCTACCTGGGACCCCAACACCCTAACCATGACCCAGCCGTCTATGGCTACCCCCGCGGCGCCAACCCAGGTCGTCTCCCAGCAGCCGGTACGCTACGCCTCCATCCATCATCCCCTGTCTATTGACATAGTAGCAACTGACTGACCTTGCCTGTTGTATAGCCCGCACAGGAACAGATGGACATGAGACTGCGTGGTGGTGGTGAGGGGGAGGATATTTGCTGTGGAGTGTAGGTTTCCTTTTCCCATACTATTTGATGGGTGCGCGGTGCTAACGAGAAGAAAGGTGTGCGGGCATTGCCTGTTTCGAGTGTTGCGAGTGTTGCTGTTAGTGGATTGGATTGGATTACGAGGAGGGGATATGGTATACCCTGTTGATAGTGGTGGGTAGTAGATTAGTATAAGTTATATTTGCGAATGTCGATGCGTTCATTGCTTGGTATATCTGCTTTCAGGGCTAACGTTATTCGATTGAAATGAATTAGTAGCTACCGCTTCGAGATGTGACATGCGGAACTGGTATCATTGATTATATATATACTCAATACACTGCGAACGCGACACAAGTGGGAAACAGACAGAAGCAAGTTATGCCGCCTCACGCAGCCGGACAGTAACATTATCCGCCGGCGCACTGGTCAGATTCAGAGAATGTCGGATCTCCAGATGCGGCTGCACGTCCTCAATCGCGTCGAAGCGCTGCAGCAACCGGACCAGAACGTATCCTGCTTCGGTGAGGGCAAACTGTTGCCCGATACAGATGCGCGGCCCACCGTTGAAGGGGACATAATCCCAGCCCACCTTGCGATCGGCCCACCGGCTCGGCTTGAACTCCTCCGCGTCAGGACCCCAGATGTCCTTGCGTCGGTGCAGGATGTGCACGCTGTAGGCGACGAGCTGGCCCTTGCGCACGTAGATGGGCTGCGTGCCGTCGCTGCCTCCGCCGCGCGGCAGGGTGGTATCCCTCGTCGCGATGCGGCGGTTGCCGGGGACGACGGGGAACAGACGCAGGGTCTCGTTCATACAGTATTGCAGGTATTGGCAGGACTTGAGCGCGCTAAAGGTGATGTTGCGGGGTTGGTGGTAATCCCCGAATTCGTCGACGATGGCCTGTCGGAGCTTCTGGAACTCGGCCGGGTGGCGTGCGAGCATCAGCACTGTCCAGCTGAGCAAGGACGCGGTGGTATCACGCCCCGCGAGGAGGATGTTCAACAGCTGCGAGCGCAATTCGATCGGGTCCTGGGTTACAGACACCAAAGCGTTCAGGAAGACGTATTGAGACGATTTCTCCGTGTCCGCGAGCTTGCCTTCGCGGGCGGCTTTGAGCGCTTTGTGCACGAAGCGGTCCACGAATGCATGCACCTCCTTCTCCGCGTGGCGCGACTCCTTGTTGTTTACGACCCAGTACAGTTTCTCGAAGCGAGCCCGTTGTGCCGAGTACCATTGCGACTTGTCGAAATAGTAGGGGAATCTGTCCTCGGGGGTCTGACCACCATTCAAAGCCGACAACTGGCTCTCAACACTCTCGCCAAAGAGAAACTCGGTCGCAGAGTCCATAGTGAGACGGAAGAAGACGGATTGGATGTCCACTGCGTCCGTCCACTTCCCGTTGACAACAGGCATCGCCTGCATCGCCTTTTGCACATGACGTTCTTCCAGGTCGAGATCACTGATTTGATCACGCGTGAACTGAGGACGAAGAAGAGCTCTGGAGCGAGACCACTCCTCGCCATCAGAACTGAACTACACCAAAGTTGTTAGCATGCCGCACAGCCCTGGACATTTGATCGAAGCAACCTACAATGCCAGTTCCCAGAAGGGAATGCACAGCTTGCCTTCGAGGAGCCCCCAGCTCAAAGTCCTTGAATTGCGTGGCCAGAACGGCTTGGATGTTCTTCGGATCCGTTGTGAAATACATCTCGCGGCCCGTTTGCCTAATCCGGAAGGTCGTAACATATCGGCCCTCGCGGTCGCTCATGAGCGCCACTCGGCGCTCAACCATCGGTAGAATCTTTTTCACTTTGTCTGCTGCCAAAGCCTCCTTGAGGACACTGATACCCAGAGGATCACTAGGATAAAGAGGAGTTGGACCACAGCCTAATCGGCGGGCATTTTGTGCGTGCTGCCATCTCGAAACCAGCGCCCACAGCAGACGGAGGGCAACAACCACAGCCACGACGGTCAGAAGCGGGAACGCCATCGCAATAGGAGATGAATCGGTGACAGAGTAGAGGCTCTGTTTTATCGCTGAAATCCCATTTCCACTAGGATGGATGCATGCCTTTTATGAAGTATGACAGCGGGAACGTGACTTTAACCGAGGCCCCATAATGGAGGCAAGGAGGGGAAAGGGGGCACAAGGTCCAAGTTGACGAACAATGCATCAATCTTCTTCATAGTGATTCTTGTGCTATGCTTGACAAGACTTTGGATGAGGTCACTGCGCATCGTATTCAGGTCATTTTCCTTTCATCTGACTCTTGTCTGGCTGTTCTAGTACCACTGTGCACCCATCCTGCGCCATCGCGCATATGCGTAGCGACGAATCATGATCACTCTATCGAATAAGAATACCGAGGGATGTTCCTTGGCTTTAGTAATAGATTTGCGTATTGAGCACTGTGTGTGTGGCCTGTGATCTTGAGAATGGGCCACAGCTGATGCCAAACCACAAGAGTTGTTGAACCTATCTTAATGGATCCAAAACATCTGGAAGATGACTGGCCAGCTTAATAATCTCCTTGAAGGGGCTAATTTTGTCGATCGCCGGCACTTGGCGTGAATGCCGGTCGTGGCCGTCGGTGTATCCGAAGTACTATGCAGTATGCAACTACTCAAGAGAGAGATCAGGCAATACAAATACCTGTGTAGGGTTATGGATCCAACCTCCGTCCAGTTATCAGTGACTGGCGGTTTCAAGGACAGCTTGCGATGATCAACGACAAGTCCTAAGCTGTTATGTTACAAGTTGTGGCATTCGAAGCGAAGCAGAAGTGGACCCAGGGGCCAGGAGCTCATAAGAAGTACACTTACCATCGGCTGGTCAACGGAGATGCTACCTATTCGGTCAGCCTGGCCAGGTTTCATTTCGGCTTTGGCCGAAGCAGATACCGGTCTCAATGAACCAGCTATCAGAACTTTGGCCATTTAACGGAGTGCCACTTCGCCTTAGTCCATAACTATGTTGCAGCTGCAATTGACAAGTCAGAAAGTCGTATTTCTGCGCGGAAAATAGCTTAGCATTTGTGAACGCCGACATCGAATCTGCGCGTACACCGATCCAACCAGAATCGAGGTCACCCTGAGCTATGGAAATCTGGAATGCCCACTGCGGAACCAGATATGGCTAAAGGGTGGGACGTCACGGATCACAATGCCATTGTAGTTTAAAATCAACGGCATCTGATGTCCTCAATGGTTGCTGGTCGCTGGTCGCCAGCTCAAGCTTGCAGATCAATAAGGCTCTTGAGACATCACAGCATGATATCCGATGCCAACGAAACGATTCGACTGTGGTTCGACTGATAATCTTGAAGATTTCAGCCTTGAGCAGTTTCAGGCCAGCTTGAGACTAAGCCTAGATTGGCTAGCTAAACGTGCAAAGCGGTGGTCAACACAGAAGGCGGTAGAGATATTTCCGGCAGTATTGCTCTGTGGGTCTGATGACCTCAAATTGCCAGCCCAACTGTCATGTCTCTTTCGTCCCAAACTCCCAATCCTTTTGAGATTGCGATCAATCAGAATATCGAGTGGCTAACTATCAGCCTTTTCTTAACTCCTCTTGGTCAGATATTGTTTAGCAGTGGATTACCCCTCACAAGTCTGGTCCTTTCCGCCTCTTGCTCGTGTGCCCAACAACGACCACTTGGCGCTGCATAGCTCGCCGTCATACCACCCATCAGTTGGTGCCATTGTCTCTCTGGAGTCTGGACCGCACGCAAGCTCTTATCCTTTATATATATTCCTCTCCTCCCAGATACTTAGTAGTTGTTGTTACTTTAACCCTTCATACGTCCAAACAACATGTGCATCGCATTAATTTCTACAGCTCACCCCTCCTACCCTCTGATCGTTATCGATAACAGGGATGTATGCGATATCGTCTTTGGAGCACTTTGAGTCTATATAAACTAACGGAAATCAGGAATTCCTCCGTCGTCCAACATCCTGCGCTGACTGGTGGCCGGAACCCAGCACCAACGTGCTTGGAGGAAGAGATCTCGCTCGAGCCACACATGGGACATGGATGGGGGTTACAAAAGAAGGGAAGATAGCTGTTCTGACCAACTATCGGGAGACCACAGCAGATGAGCCTAGTGGCGTACATAGTCGAGGCCTGATTGTCAACAACTGGCTTACAGCGGACCCCGAGCGAAGGCAATCCACCAGAGATTTCGTACAGGGAATGGTTACCTCGTCCGAGATCCGAAATGTCGGCGGATTCAGCCTGGTTTGTGGTTATGTCAATGAGCCGCTAGCCATCGTATCAAACCGGTCAGCCAATATGGACCAGATCTCTTGGGTTGCCACCGAAAAGGGCCAGACACTGGGACTCAGCAACACGACGTTCGGTGATCGCTCCTGGCCAAAGATCCTGGACGGGGAAAAGCTCATGAAAGAGGCTATCAATGCTCATGTGCAAGCCGGTGAAGACGAAGATCAACTCATCAACCGACTACTTCAAGTCCTGAGTAGGGATACTCTCCCCAGGCTCTCAGAAGACTCCACGCTGGAGACCTACCTCCTCCTGCTGCGACAGAGTATCTTTGTCCCAGTGATTGGAGCACGAGCGGAAAAGCCTAGAGCAGCCGACGAGGTTGCTGCAGCTCGCGATACGGACAGGGTGCCAGTCGAAACTCAACCGCAGAACGACTTGCTGCACCAGTCATTCCTGGAAGGCGCATACGGGACTCAGAAACAGACTGTGGTGCTCGTAAGCCCGAATGGAAGAGTGAGATACTTTGAGCGTACGCTCTATGATAACGATGTAAAGTCTATTCCCATCGGCAAAGGCGATAGGTCATTTGAGTTCGACGTCAGCCGATAATGAATAGCATGTTCATGCTCAGGGTTCCTTCCCCCAGAACATCCTGGCTCCCCAATCAATGAATCATACCAGTCGTATCAATGCTGGTACAAGGGCATTTTCACCCTCCAGATCGTTGTATCTAGCTCCCATTATGTTGCGGTTCGTCGCCAGAATTGTAACCAAACAGGGACGGTTACCAAGGCCATACCTTACTATATATCGCCTACTCCTCATCTCATCTCGCGGTATCAACTATACTTGTACCATCGTCAGACAGTCAAACTGATCAATAATAATAACCCGCTATTTCCCTGCTCGACACTCCTGTGCATGCTCAATTCTAGAGGACTCATTAAACGTGCAATCTATAAAAAGGGTTAGTTTTCTGATGGCTGACCTCCGGTGGGTCTTGCTAACATAGTTGTCTCACTTCGACCTTTGGAGCCTTCGACTTCAATTATTTCTATCCATCCGCAATCAAGCCAATCCTTCAAATCATCGATTTCGGGCTTGCCAAAGCTAGAATCTCGACGTCGGAAGCTCAGTTATGTTGTTTTAGACAACCCTTCGTTTGCCCGATCCGAAACAACCGTTGGTCACCGTGTCTGAGATCAACCGTCCAGATCCTACCGACGACTCGAAAATAAATTGAGGATAGTTTCTCCACCAACGAACTCATTGCTTGGAGCGCTACACTGTTTCATCTAAATCAGAGCTCCTCTCGTCCTTTGATTTACCCGCATCACAACGAATCAGGCAATCGCATTGGGTATCTAGCTGATGGCGATGATGCTATCAGATTCTGCGACAGTTCCTCGCTGTCTCCTTAATCAAAGCCACTCAATATCTAGTATGCAGATGAGGCACCAGTGTCTATTCGCCGGCTAAGCATACTGGCTACCGCTGAGCCTGCTTTTTCGCCCATTTCACGTCCGTCGAAGACTGGGTCTACTGGAATACCGGAGATGAAGACTTGATACTGTGTCTCGGAACAATGATCGGCTCCATCGATCTCCTCCTTGACAGTGTCATAACGATTGCTCAAATCTCGTTCTAGAACTGCTCCAATTGACCCCCCCTGAAGTTAAATGATGCATCATCGAATTCATGGCTCAGACTTGGAGACTTATCTCGACTTTGCTCTTTTTCCACCTTGCGAAGTCTCAAAGATGAGCTGCCAGGGACCCGGCTAGTGGCCAGTGGTCAAGCTAATGGGAAGTCGAGGCTTGGACGAATGCTTGTCCCATGCAATATGATATTGATGTGACCCGCGGTGTGGAGACGTCTCAGAGCAGACAAGCTTGCCTTGGTATTACAGCTGTGGAACTTGTCGAAATGAACTGGGATCCTGGACCGCATCCTCCGAGGTGACGAGGCCTATATAAGATGATCACGCCGGAGCCATTTCTAAGGGCCTTTCTTTCTTCTCTACAACTCAAGACTGGTTTCTTGTCACTCCTTAGACTTTGGATTTCGTCCTTCATTTCTCTTTTTCCTTTACTTTTCTGCTCTTCGACAAGCTCGATACACATTCTTTTGTACCACCACAATGAGAATCTGCAATTTGATCATGGCCGCCAGCGCGGCTGGTCTGGTCAACGCTCTGCCCCGGCGCGAGAAACGCTCTTCTGGATTTACCTGTATGTTGAGGTGATGATCCTGTCGTGGTATCTCGAGATTAGGCTAACACTATATGCCTGCAGGGGTCGGTGTCAACGAATCTGGTGCCGAATTCGGTAGCAGCATCCCCGGAACGCTGGGTACCGACTACACATGGCCCGATACCTCCAAGATTCAGATTCTGCGCGATGCGGGAATGAACATCTTCCGTGTTCCATTTCTGATGGAGCGTCTGGTGCCCAGCTCCATGACCGGTACCCCGGATGCCACCTACCTGAGCGACCTCAAGAAGGTAGGCAGAGACATTTGCTTGACGTGAGGAGATGCTAATATTCGGCGGTAGACAGTCGAATTCATTACTGGCAGTGGTGCTTATGCCATCATTGACCCTCATAACTATGGAAGATAGTAAGTCATGCCTAGTCTTTGAGAGCGGAGTGGTAACTAAACTCCGCCGTACAGCTATGGAAGTATCATTTCCTCTACTTCTGACTTTCAGACATTCTGGAAGACCGTCGCTAGCGAATTTGCCTCCAACGACAAGGTCATCTTCGATACCAGTGAGACTCCCGGCCAACTGAGACCATTGGAGATTGATGGCTTGGGATTGTTAGGCTGACGTTTCAGATAATGAATACCATGACATGGACCAGACTCTGGTGCTCAATTTGAACCAGGCCGCCATCAATGGTATCCGTGCTGCCGGTGCCACGACGCAATACATCTTCGTTGAGGGTAACCACTACAGTGGCGCCTGGACCTGGACCGACAACAATGACAACCTTAAGGGTTTGACGGATCCTCAGGACAAGATCGTCTTTGAGATGCACCAGTACCTTGACTCGGACGGTTCTGGCACCTCTGAGTCCTGTGTCAGCTCCACTATCGGCCAGGAGCGTGTGCAGTCTGCCACTCAGTGGCTGAAGGACAATAGTCTCAAAGGATTCCTTGGAGAGTTCGCTGGTGGTGTCAACTCCCAGTGCGAGACTGCCGTTGAGGGCCTTCTCTCTTACATGTCTGAGAACAGCGACGTCTGGCTTGGTGCTGAGTGGTGGGCTGCCGGTCCCTGGTGGGGAAGCTATATGTACAGTCTCGAGCCTACTAGCGGGCCTGCCTACTCAACCTACCTTCCCATTCTGGAGAAGTACTTTGTGAGCGGCACCGGCTCTTCGTCCTCTCCCTCCTCTGCCTCTACCTCGACCACCACCACTACCCCTGAGACCAAGCCAACCACTACGGCCCCTACTCAGGTTCAGGTCGACACTTCTTCTTCCTCTGCGCCTGCCACCGAGGCTCCCGCTCCCGCTCCTACCACCACTCAGGCTGCTCAGCCCTCCAGCGTTGCTCCCACCACCCTGGTGAGCGCGGCTGCTTCGACTTCTGCTTCTGCCACTGCTCCCGGTTGCGCTGCCTCCAAGCCTACTGCCAGCGGCTCTGCCTCTGATGTCGCCAAGCACTGGTACCAATGCGGTGGAATCAACTGGACCGGTCCCACGATCTGCGAGAGCGGCTATACCTGTGTTAAGCAGAACCCTTACTTCTATCAGTGTGTTTAAGCCGTTGGTCGCATAGTACTCGGAGGGGATGGGCAGCTTGCACCCGGAGGGAAATGGGCGGCTCAGGATGAGGTGAGTCGTGGGTGGTTGTACAGATAGACGAGGTCGCACGACCGCATTTCTCTTCGATGTGAATTTTAGTTCAAAGAATCACCTAGTGCATTCTGCCAAACGGTTGTGTAACAAAATGTGCATTACTATCCACTGCATGGAAGAATTACGAGCCTCAAGATGCGCATCACATGCTAGACCAACTCCACTGCCAAATTCCACAATGATCAAAAATTACTTCCTAATCCTCCAAGTCATCTGATATAACCCGATCAAGTGACTTTGTCTTCTCGTCGCAACGAGAACGGCAATCTCGTCTTCGGACCTCGGCTCTACAGTCTACACACCTTGACCGGACGGGCCGTGATCCGTGGAAAAACATACAACCAGTGGTCAGTTGGCCGCGGGACGAGGGAATCGGCGACTGGAGAGAAAGCCCCGACTCCCGTCGCCCGATTAGGTAGTTATCTTCTATGCTTATGCGCATAAGCATGGCATAGTTACTAAGGGTATGACGAAAGGTGGGGTTATGCTGGCCATGCTATTATGTCTGGCAGAAAAATCAGTGGTGATTGGTGCTGATAAGTGGATTGATCGTGGTGATGTTATCGGGATGCTTGATTGATTAAGTGTGATGTCAAGATGGCAGTGTCATTACCTCTGTTGCTATTGTCTATCCTCATGGGATCTTGCAGGCCTGATACCTCTAGTATGGTAAATATTGTCCTTGCCTGTGTCCAGGCTTTGGTTTCGTCAGCCATTCATACCTTGGTCTGTCATCATCAATTCCTGCTTCCAGCATCGACAATGTCCCTGTGAAGGGATGAAATGTCGCCTTCAGCGATGTTATTGTCTGGAATGATCGAAAGTAATCATTGTATGCTTCTGGATGCTAAGTTATTTTGTGATGGCTTCCCCAGATAGGATGTCGGTAGAACTTGATTAGAAATGAAATGGTTGACGTCACTGTGGAAGATGGATGGTACCCTACTCCGTAGCGACAATGTATACAACCTTAATGGGTACCCCGGGGACTCGGAATCCGAAAGGCCATCGGAGTTGGGATTTCGGGGACGAGACTGTTCTACCATGAGTAAATACCATGGGGGGCTTGAGTTGACACGTTCGAGTTATCGTGGTTGCTAATCATTGGTAATTCATCTAAGGACGAAATAGGCAATACTGATTCATTGTTTGCAAGCATGCAATCATAGTTGTATCAGTCTTTGGGAGTTATGGTGGGTGTTTCCTTATTGTCAATGGCCATCGACGGTAAGGTATCTCATTGAATTATAGGTAAGGTAGTAATAATGGTTGATGACAAGAATATCCACTTGATAGCAGTGACAGCTCCTCCACATGGTGGATGATTCAGCCATAGGGCAGTGCACTGGGGTAAATCGCTGCCTGATAAAGATAACCATAAATCTGGAGAATGAAAGATATCGGATTTATAAGGTAGCCTAGTCAAACTTGTTGGCTTCGTGGTTGCCTAGTATCGTACTCCGTATATAAAAAAGGTTGGCGCCTCGCCAACAACACCGCCATCAACGGGGTGCATCTTGGCTGCACAGGGGAAAAGCGTCACAAACGCTGTTCATAGCAGAAAATAAATATCTTGACAACGATCACTACTCTTCAAATGTGCTAGACGCTCTCCTGAAACTCGACTGAAAGCCGCTTTCCAAAGGTCCTCCTTGTGAGGGAGTCCTGCACAGTGTGACTCGCATGCGAACCATGATTGGCAATACTCATGCTCCGCAAAGTGTGAAAGCCAGAATATGGCAGGCTTACCCCGGAGAAGTCTAAGCCATGGCTTATGGCTTACGTGGGCACCTGCTATCAAACCAAGGAGATTAGATTGATCGATGCCCTAAAGTCCATCAAAGACATGATGGCTGACGGGTAATCAAGATTAGAAATCATGAAGGATAAGAATAAGAATACGAGGATCCAGACTGTCGGTTATGTTGATTCCGTAATCCGCACTGGGCACTCGGATCTGCTTAAGACGGTCACTCCGACGAACTCTAAAATGTTGAAAAGCGGAGGATCAATCCTCGCATTTCGTTTAGGCACAAGCTTCTACCTACTAGGCTAAAGCACAAATTTGCGGTCGGGATTGATTGCTACCTACTCTCAGGTCTCTACAGAAAGGAGGTCTATGAGACTGGTGTCGTTAGGACTCAGCTTTGCCAGGCTGATATGTTCAGTGTCATTTGACTTTGACTGTTGATAGCTCACTAACCCTGATAACCCCACTCATAAACTTAAGATGGATGTGATTTCAAATGTATGATCACGGACAAGTGATATCCTAGAATCCTGGAACCTTCCAGCCGGTATATAAGAAGTTGTTGATTTGCAATAATAATGTTCATCACATCACCAAGAGTCAGAGAACGGGGCGGAAAGATTGGTCATCCGGGTGCGGCTGGAACGGGCAGCCCTACTCTGTAAGCCAGGTAAGGTAGCCAGGAATTGCCTAAAGGAGATAAGCTTAGCGGAAATTAGGGGATTAAGTGCGTGAGTCACTGTTACTTATTGGCTCCTGGAAGGGCGGTGAGCCTGCAGTCTTGACGGCCTGTCTGACTAATGAATTTTTCACGGTGGTTCCTCCTCGGATCGCCATTGATCGGTTGATCGCCAGGGCTGAATCAGAATGGCTGGTTTCCCCTTTGCTTTTGATTTTTCATCTTTTCACATGGATCCAGTTGTGTCCATGTGTCCGTTGTGTCTGAGCCATGGATGTCAGGCTCGCTTTCGCTCCGCTGTCCGACCGGCGATCGGACTTAGACGGGAACACCGGCAGCGAAAAGGGAAAAAGCGTCACTAAGAGAAATATGTAGAAAATATATGAATAATGGAGAGAGGAATATTAAAAAAAAGAAAAGAAATTTCAGTCTACTAGTCAACAACAAAGTGGATATATCAGAAATTCATAACTAGTTTCATCTCGCCCTGGTGAAATCTGTTTCTTCTACTTCCCACACTACCTACTATCATACAGCCTCACTTTCTGCCACATAGTGGATCTCACATCGCAAATCTGACGAACACATCTACTACACACTTTGATCTGTATACGACTCGACCTGGAGATTAGGAGCAAGATAAGGGACTATTGAATCACCCCTACATTTTCCCTGGCTTGGCTGAAGGTGCAATCGACCGCTTGCATATCGATTGACTCACCGCTCTGTGCGACAATCGATTGTGATTGGACTTGGGCCCGACCGCCAGAACGAGACTTTGAGTCACCGCAGTGGACGAGTCAACTTTCTTATCGAACTTTGGTTGAGCTCATAAGCACATCAACGCCCTGAATCTGGAATCATGGTTGTAAACTCCTCCACAACTCATTCTCCTCCTTCGTCATCCTCTCTTTCACTCTCAACCACCTTCTCCTCTACATACTCCAAATCTCTCGCCCAACGACGACAACAGAAGAAAATGAGCATTACGCAAACATACTACCTTGCCCACACCGCCCGCAAGAAGCTTACCCGGGAAGCTTCACGGGCGGACCACGATCTCCGTCTCCTGGTTGGCCATGCCAACCTGCTTGATTCATTGATGCTGGATCTCGCCGATGCCGAACAGGAACAGGAACGGTGGTTCAACCAGACTGTCAACGGAGTTACCAAATCCTCTCAAAGCTCACAGAATCGACACATCCAATGGGCCGACACTGTGATTGAAGAGCCCGAGGAAGACTGGGACCCCGAGGATGCCTCGGACCTTGACTCGGACAGCGACGACTCTGACTTTGATGACTACGAGGAGGAACAAGCACTCCCCACGATCCAGAAGCCCGTCCGGCAACGGGCACCATCGCCCGTGGCTGTCATCACCGAGAAGGAAGTGGATGAGGACTACGATTCGGATTCGGACTCGGATTTTGAATACGACGACGTCGAAGATCTGGAAGAGCTCACATTGACTCGGTCGCCATCACGACAGACCCCTCCCGAGCTCTCCTCCGACTCTGACGAGGACTCCGAAGATGATGCTATGCCTCCCTCGCCGCAGCAACCCACTTTGTGCAGTTTTTCCGAGAAGCAGCCTCAATCGGTTGAGCTTCCATTTTCCGACCCTGAATATGGGCCAGGGTATTACGTTACTGGACCGGAGCAGAGCACATGCATCGAGGCGTATTGATTATGTCTTGTTTCGATTGACGATTGTTTCTCCGCCAGTGCACATCCTCGTGATACCCTTTGTCTGATTTGGGCATTTATTTCCAGCGACTCACATACGCTAAGCGGGCTCGGCGTTTTTGGACTGAAATTCACCTTTCGACTTGATGCATCTATTGGCGTCTAGATTTTTGTTTTAGTGTCCACTGTTTGGGCATCATTGATGATTCTCTACTCTTACGAAGCCATGTTTGGAACCCCTATTGTCGGGCATGCATGACTGGATGGCGTTGGGTATATGGCCAAGCTTTATATATATGATATCTATAGATCAACAATGAATAAATAAATACTTGAAATATTCGTCCCCCCTTTTCTTCTTTCAAGTAGCGCAGTCTCCTACTGAAGGATGGTCTCAATTCTAAGACACTCTATCCAGTCTTTGTTCGCATTGGGGCTCCTGAACTGTTAGCGTTGTCTTTCAACTACCGACTATTTCTGCCTATCAAGTTTAAATTCTCATCTAGCGTAAACAGAACTCTTCAGTTTAGACGCAAAGTAGGGGCAATGGCTCGAGAGCCTTGAAGATCTTCCTTGCTGCCCTACACCAGCATCCGCATGTGACCGTCGATCATCAATAGTCACTGCCGGCACTGCCGCTCTCAGCCACTAATGACTAACTAAATACACCGCCCACTCTACATGTAGTCAATAGACAGTCCAAACGCTTTGACAAGAATATCTCCTTGATGATCTTAGAAGATCCTTCTGAATCTTCCTAAGTAAAATGTCCGCAGAAGCTATCTAGGCCGTTCTACTTCCTATCATGGCCATCGGGAATTTCTATCAAAAGAGAACAGGTATTGGTGGGGTGTGGATCGGATAGTGACGCCCGATACCCGAGTATGACTCTAACATTGACTATCTAGACTCGTCCATCAGTGGAGTTAGGACTTAGTCACTTAGGGAAATTTTCTCTTGTCGGTTCTAAGTTCGAAGCCTTATGGAGCAGTTAACTAACTTAACTAAACTCCGACATACCGAATTTTCTCCTTAAACACTGGAATTCTAGATGCTTGCGTGATTTACTCTGTTGGGTGTAGTCTACAGTAGTCTACAGTAGTCTACAGTCAATTGAGGATTCAAGGTTAGTCCCGTGAGTCATGCAGAGGCAGCTGACAGCTTCATTTAGTTCCTCGTCGTGAGGGGCAGCTACAATGATTGTATGAATTGAGTGCCGAGTAGCCGTTCTGCAGTTGAAGGTCGAAGAGGGGCTGTCACTGGAGTTATGCAGGTATGACAGATGGGGTTTGTGTCTTGAATCAACACGGGTTATGTAGTCTGTACTCCATAGATACCTTAGTCTGTGTCATAAGAGTGCATTTCTCAATAGCCTCAGATCCAGTGCGTGATGAACTGATGATACTAAGGTAAGGTAATAGGATAGGGAAAACATCACTCACCGCCTTTGTGTGCCCCTCTCACTTCTCCTGTTCTCACCTTCCTCTCTGCATCCGGAAGTCAAGAGCTCACTTTCCTCTTCATTCGTCCTCTTAGTCAATCAACTTCATTCCTTTGCTGAATTCCTTTCATCAGTTCAATTGCTGCAGCCGTCTTCGAGCTCTGCCCAAACTAAACAAACCCCGTCTGCCTGGGGTCCTCCCACCACACCCGTTCTGAACCATGATCGGCATTTTCCGCATTACACCACTGGCAGAAGAACTTCAGGAGCTTCATGGAGGCTGAACTGCTAGACAAATAGATTGAACCTCCGTCATCTCCATCTCCAGCAAAATTGTTTGAATACTGAGTAAGACTCGTTTTGGTCGAAGTCTACAATTCCTTAATTCACCTTGTTTGGAGAATTCCCCTCTCCGCATCTGCATTCCAAAGCCGAGACCAACGCTCTCTCACGTGCGCTTTGGATCGCACCCCTCTTCTTCTTCTGTCTCCACGAAGATCGAATCACAACGGTGTATCCATCGTATCCCATATACCGACGAAATGCAGTCCTCCATCTCACCCAGACAGTCGTTCGACGCTGGACTCGAGTCCTCCCCGCCAAGGCGCGTCTCTCCTGCAGGCGATAGTCCTCGGCGCAAGTCCATCCAGTTTCATATCGGTGGAGTCGAGATACAGTCTCCGATCGGTCGGTCTTCAAGCGTCAAAGTCCAGAAACGATCCCAGATCGAGGTGCCGGAGAAGGATCACAAAAGTGGCTCTGTTAGTCGAGGCCTTTCTCCGCCTCCGCCGCAGTACGTCCCGGGCTTTGTTGCACTCGCACTTCCGTTGCGATCCTGCTAACACGCTGAATCTTTTTACTTAGAACCTACGAGCGCGGTGTATCCTTTGATACATTCGATAATCCCGACGCGGCAGACTTCTCGTTGACCTTGAACTACAAACATAAAGGCTATCAGTGTACTCGTCGCAGTAGGACTTTTCTCTGTGGCACTGATCAGAACGATTACTCGGATTTTGCCTTGGAGTGGCTGATCGACGAGTTGGTCGACGACGGCGATGAGATCGTCTGTCTGCGAGCCGTCGAAAAGGATTCTGGTCTCGCGAGCGATGCGGAAATCGAGGCTGGAAAGTACCACAAGGAGGCTGAGAGGCTGTTCGAGCAGGTCATACAGAAGAACAGCCAAGACGAAAAGGCCATCAGCTTGGTTCTAGAATTGGCGGTCGGCAGGGTTCAGGACATTATTCAGCGAATGGTGTGTCAATTCAGTCCTCTAGATTAGGATCCATATTGAGGTATACTGACACTTCAAAGATCAGGATCTACGAGCCTGCGCTGTTGGTCGTGGGAACGCGCGGCCGTAAACTCGGAGGCGTGCAAGGCTTGCTGCCAGGTTCCGTCTCCAAGTATTGCTTGCAGCAGTCGCCGATCCCGGTCATTGTCGTCCGCCCCACGACCAAGCGAGAAAAGAAAAAGAAAAAGCGGCAGGCGGATCCTACCAGGCGCAGCTACAATCAGATCCTGGAGCAGAGTTCGCGTGGGGGTAGCCGCATCTTTGATGCTAGCTCGAGTACCGACAGCAACATTTCTAGACTGCCCGACGAAGAGGCCGCGGTTGCGGCAGCTTTGGGTCTTCCCCCCTCATATACAAATTCTCGGAGCTCTCTTTCCATATCGGAGAGAAGCAGCGTCAGTCAGGAGGAACCGGTGTCGCCGAATTGGGGCTCTTTGCGCGTCACCGCCAAACATCGTCCTGCGGAGAGTGCAGAGACCACGGAAGATGAAGGCGCCTCGGATGATGATAATCCTGCTTCCAGATCCGGTCATCGCATCGAAGATGTGTCGCCCAAGCAGAAAGCTGTGAATGACGGCCAGGCTGTTTCCAAGGACGGCGATATGTCACCGGACAATCATACAGAGACCACAACGATGACTGCTCCGCCTCTCGAATCCCTGAAGGTCAATATTCCAGTTATTGTCACTGAGGATATTTCGACCTATCAGAAAGATGACGGCAAGGGTCAATGATTCCTGAACCCAGATCTACCGGCGTACATCCCTACGGCGTTCCTCCTATACGATTGGTCGTCTTTGCAGGTGACTCTGATCTGCCTGTTTCACCGTCTTGATTGAATGCTTACAGTCGCATTCTGCTTTGTCCCTCAGTATGAGCGATTACGAATTAGATTACCCGCTACCTGACGATGTCATGATCACTCCACTCTGTTTTTATATGAAGTCTCGTCTCATATTCGTTGTGTGCGCTTTGCAAGGGTACTCGGTCGGAAAAAAAGAAGATAAACAGTTACCAGTCTGATGCATCTTATAGCTAGACATACATGTATTAGTTAGATTCAGTTACAATGTGAATGGACTCCACCTAGATCAGACGGTTATGGTTTGGTAAATACTGAAGTCCAAGCACTGAATTAAAGCACGTATCTCCAACCATTTTCATTCAGGTATGAACAGGACAATACAGTATCGAGGGAAGCGGATCCAATTCGCAGCGCAAACATAGCCACGTTTATCAGCCTAGCAAATAGTCGCCAATCTTCCAGCAAGTCCAGAGTCCAGAGTCCAGACAAGGGTAGGACAATACAGACATATGCGCAGGGCCATTCATTAATGCAGACAGCGACAGCGACAGCGGCAGCCATTGAAGAGTTATGTTATATTGAGACACAGGCATAGACATGAAGCTTGCAACGTCGATATGATAGATAGATACCAAGACGGGCGAAAGAGGAAACTTTTCTAACGGCATTTTGTCTAGAACGGAACAGCGAAGCGGAGGCAGACAAACAGACGGCATACACCAAGCCAGTGTAGATGCAAATGCGGCGTGAAAGCAAAGCAAGAAACAAACAAGAAGAAAATGCACATGTCAGTCAGCTACAGTATTCTTGCGTGACTGGACGCAATAGCGAAGCACAGCAAACGAAGTCTTCAAAGACTTGACGGAGGCGTTCCAAAGTTCATGTCTGCCAGAGGGCAGACCGTTTGAGTCCTCTGGGTATTGAGAATGCAAGAAAACAAAGAAAAAAGGGATGCGAAGGGGAAAATCGAGACGAAAAGGCCTCACTCGCCAGTTGGCTCTTCCTTTCTGGTCAAATTCCCCCACCTCCATTACGGCTCGGATCACATTGTACACAATAATGCATTGTCTCGTCGGCGACCACTATCCTACCCTTGTCGATTGTAACGACAGAGTATGCGGGCGACCGGTCGAGTCGAAATCATAGACGAGAAGATTAGGATGAAGAATGCTCAAATGGCATGTTGGCATGGCATGACTAAGAAGAATGGGAGGTAGAAAGGGGACAACATGATCTTTCCAGAAGAAACGAAAATTTTTCATCATTATCATTGCCATAGAATCTATGATGCTTCCTCGCCGGTGGTCGATGGAGCCTTGGAAGGGCGGCGCTCAACGGCAGGTTGGGACTTGGTTAGCAAAGGTGAGGTAGGGTTCGAGGGAGGTGAGGTGGCCATGTTGTCCTCCAAGCTAGCGAGAGCGCTGCAGCCAACGTTAGTCAAGACAGAAAACGAGCCAACGTGTTTGCATTGAATCCTACCTGAATGCATTCATCGACGATGCGGCCTCCTTGTCTTCCTTCTTTCCGGCGGGAGTTCCGGAACGGCTGCTGGCTGCGCTATCATCGCTGCCACGAACCAAATTGCCTCCAGGGCCAAGGTTCTTGCGGCCGCTGCTGCTGCGAGACCCAAGCATGCTAGATGGGCCAAAGGACATGGGCTGGTTGGTGTTGCGTGTCGTCCGCAGACGGCGGAGATCATCGCTTCCAACCTTGCTCGATGCGTAGTCGGGAGGAGGGGCCTGGTTTCCGTAACCAGAGAAGCTGCGAGCATCGCCACGGCCCATTGGTGGACGGTTGCCACGGTTGGCTTGCTGCCGGAGACGCTCCATCTCGGCTTCTTGCTGAGCACGAGCCGCCTTAAGAAGCAGGGGTTAGCCGAATGTTTAAAAGGTAACTTTAGAAGTGAACTATCACATACCTCTTCGCGAATCTGCTGGATGGTCTTAGGACCCTTGTCCGCATCCTTTGATTGCCAGCGAGCATTGCGCAGATCAACAATATCCTGTGCATAGGTTAGACTAGTCCCAAGGTTACGCTTAGATTTTGGAATCAACTTACCATCAACATGAACCTCAATCGGCTTGGAAGGCCAGGAATCTCCATCATCATATTGATGCGAGCAAAGTAGGCATCCATGAAGGTGTGGCCTCGCTCCGAGGCATCGAGACTGGCACCGATGGTACGCAGCAGACTAGTCAAACTCTCAACCTCTGCCTCCTCAGGCATACCCTCGTAGTCGACCAGCTTCTTCACGCACTCGTGCATGATACGCTCGGTCAACATGCCCAGCTTGTACAGCTCACCAATGAACTTGACGAGACCAAGACCACGACGCTTGGCGGCAGCGGCGGCATAGTATTCGTCTGACAGCATGGCGGCCTCTTCAGTAACACCCTCCGGCTTGGGAGGCAGGTTGATCTTCCAACCACGCTCGAATTCTTCCTGGCATCGGTTGAGGAGGTACTTGCGGAACAGACTGCCACCAGTGACGACATTGCCGTTCTTGTCTCGGATGTTCTCGTCCTTGATCTCGGGGCTCATGCTCTCAAGCATACGCTTGCAGAACTTGGCATAGATTGATGCCCAGTGAGCTTCGTCGGTGGCCTTCTCGAAGGTAAGCTGGATGACCTGGCGCAGAGTACGTCCGTCGGACTCGTCCTTGGACTGCGATACAATCTCGAGGATCTGACCGGAGATACGGTCAAAGTTCTCAGGGGTCATCTTGTTCAGAGCAGCCTTGACCTTACGCTGCACAACATCCGGAGGAAGATGACCAGCACCGGCAGGAGTGGGACCGGCGGCGGCGGGTTGAACGATGCTACGAGGCTTCCAACCCGTCGAGGAGACCTGGAGCGCCTTGACTTCCTTGCCAGCGGTGAGAGGCATGGACTTGGCCATCTCCTCTTCCTTCTTGCCCGACTGCTTCTTGTGCTTGCTGTCGTTCCGTGTGCCTTGACGGCTGCCGGCACCACGGGGAGTTCCGGGTCCAATACCCATATTGGAACCGGGACGGCTCATGGAAGGAGCTCCCATGCCCACAGGAGGACGGCCGAACTGGCCAAACGGCATAGCCGGACCGCGAGAATTAGAGGCCTGAAAGCGTTCCGCAGAGGTGGACCCAGGCCTGGCTGCGGGCTGTCCGAAGGCGCCCATGACGAAAGGCTGAGGCACACCGCCGCGAGAAGGATTGCGTGCTCCCATCGGCGTACGGGCGGACTGGGGGCGCGATGTGTCGGTCTCGCCCACGGTCTCACGGACACGGGCATCCCAGTCAATGGACGGCTTCTCCTTGAAGACACTCTGGAACTGAAGCAAGAATTCCTTGTTGTAGTGGAACTTGCGGTCTGCAGGAGCATTGGCATTGAGAGCCGGGTTGGGAGAGACGACAGAGGCAGGGTAATTGATCTTGCTCAAGTCGTCGACGAAGCGAGCCGATTGAAGCGCCTTCATGGCAGCGCTGGGCTGGGGAGGCTCAACTGCCTTGGTGGTCTCCAGCTTCAGAGCAGCAGGCTTCTCCCGCTTCTGGGCACTGGCAGGCTTGCCAGGAGGGCCCATGGAAATGTCGGAGACGGGAGTGGCGGTGCCGCTGTCAGCAGGCGTGCTGGCCTCTGTGGCAGGTAATCCACCCTTCTTGAGCGCAGCAAAAAGCTCGTTGTTGGATGTCTCTGCGGCGGCCTCACGCTTCCGCTGACGCTCCTCCTCCAGAGCTTCGGCTTCGGCCTCGGCCTTTTTCATGTTGGCTTCGTAGGCCTCGAGCTCCTCCTTCTCCTTACGCTCTCTCTCCTCCTTTTCGGCCTGCTTCTTGGCGTAATAGGCGGCTTCAATGGCGGCTTCCTTGGCTTCGATCTCGGCCAGCTCGCGCTCGATGGCCTCGTAGTCGATCTCATCATCATCGGCAGGGGCGGGTTGCTCCTTCTTGGGCTCTTCGGCAGCGGGCTTGGGCTCATCTGCCTTGTCCTTCAGGCTGAGCTCCTCAAGTTTCTCGCGTGCCGCCTCCTCATCGGCGGCCTTCTTCTTAGCGGCCTCCTCTTCTTCCTCCTGTTTCTTCTTCTGAGCAGCTGCCTCTTCTTCTTCCTCCTTCTTCTTGCGAGCCGCTTCCTCTTCCTCTTCCTTCTTACGCTGAGCGGCAGCCTCTTCTTCTTCCTTGCGACGTTGCTCTGCTTCGTCCTGTTCAATCTTCTGACGCACCGCCTCTCTCAGCTCCCTCTTCTTCTCCTCGTCGGTCTTGACCTTGGATTCGGTGCGGTTGTGATCAGCGCCACTGCCGGCGGGAGGGGGCGGTGTAGCGGTTGGGGTCGAGATCTTTACAGGAGATGGAGTCGCACGCGCGGGGGAGGCCGGTGCCTTCTCGAAGGTCTTGACGACACCACTACCGGGGTCCTTGATGACGATAGGGCTCCGCTTGGTGGGAGGAATGACGAACTGAGGCTTAGGTGGTGCGGGACTGTTGGAGGTTCTGCTGGCCGTGTGAGTGTGGCTGGCCGCCGGGCCACCTGCGGGAGGCTGGCCCTGGCCCAGGCTGGAGCCCGGACGGTCGTTTGATACCTGAGAAGGCGTGCGCGACAGGGGAGCGGTCTGGGGAGGAGGCTGAACGGGGTACTGGTTCTGCATGTACGGCGCCTGCGGGTTATACGGCATGCCGGGGCGTGGCTGTGGCGAAGGGGGAGTCATGTACTGCATCTGCTGCATTCCATAGGCGGGATTGTAATACGCGTAGTTAGGGTCATAGGGATAAGCCTGGGGGTTTTTCATCAGCGTCAGATAATGTTCAAACTGACCGCTTTCCGGCGCGAGATTTGGAGGGGGGAGATGGAGAGGGGGAGGGGAAGTATGTGCAAGAGGGAGGCTTGACGAGGAAGATGAAGAGAAACGACGGGATCCTAGTCGTTTCTTCGGAAATGGGCCACGCCGGGGGGGTTTATAAACAGAAGGGTGGTGTCTCACTGTTTGCGGGGCCATATGTTGTCCGTAGGTGGCGTAGGGTTGGGGAGGCATCTGGGGATGGGCCATCGGGACCTGGTTCATTTGAGGTGTAGCAGGATGCGCGGTCGCCAGAGCCGGGCTGCGCTGGTGTGGTGAGTTGGGGAAGGGCGCCAGAGGCCGTCCTTGGTTAGGAGCGTGGAACTGAGGGCCCATATTGGGACCACCGCGGGGCTGGTTGGGAGACCGGAAGCTGGGACCAGGCGAGTAGGGCATCTGTCCTTGGTAGCCCGACTGCGAGTATCCGCGACCGCGTCCACCCTGGTGAGGGTAACCGCCGCGTCCAGGACCGCTTCCCATGTGGTTGCTCATATCACTGTGCGTAGACTGGGAGGATTCGCGACGGAGATGGGTCGACTGAGAACCAGGGCCAAGGGGAGCTTGAGGACCGGAGCGCATCTGCGAGGAGAAGAAAGTTAGCACGAACTCTTGTGTGATATTTTGCAGATACGCCGCAGGGATGCGTCCTTCTGTTTTTCCAATCTGCGTCAAAAACAAAAATGCCATGACTTACGTTCGCATCGCCCGCATCTCCAAAACTTCCAAAGTTGGGCACATTTCCCTGAGACTGGTATGACGATGGTGGTGGCCGACCACCGCTCGAGGCAGGCTGCGGGATAGGCGAAGGGGAAGTCTGAGGAGAGATGACACGGGGGTTCATCGACGGGGACACACCCAAGCCCGACTGAGGCTGGGTTGCCAAAACGGCCGGGTTTCCCATGTTGGGAGAGCTCTGCGAGTTGGCGAAACCGAACTGGAGGCTATTGGGGCGACTGGCAGGGCCACCGTTAGGGATGAAGCCAGAGGTACCGGCCGAGGTGATGGTCACCGAGGGCTTTCTCGAGTGGTCGCCTTGCGAGGCGGAGGCCGGTGCGCCATTGACGATGGTGACACCGGGGGACTGGGATGGTTGTTGCATGGGTTTGCCGCTCACAGGAGATACTGAGGTCGACTTCCCATGTTGCGAAGAGCCACCCAGGGTGACGGGAGCGGCGGTCGAGTCCGTCGCGGACTTCTTGGTGGCGCTGGCGTAGGACCTGGCGGCCGTCGGGGTAGGAGCAGGCAAGGGTGAGGTCTTCCCACTGAGCGACGGGGAAGGCGAGTGCGACGAAGCGGCCTGAGTCGAGGTGCTCTGTCCTTGAGGTTGAAGGCCTGACTTTTGAGGGATCGAGGTCATTAGACAGGTTAATGGGGAGAAAGGAAGTTTTTCCTAATGCGCTTTTTTTTTGTGTGGGTGTGTGGGTGTGTGCGTGTGATGTCAAATCGTAAGAAGCAGAATCGGAACGCGCTCCAGATTCCGCATTAAAAGAAGCAAGAATACTTCTAGAGAGATAATACTACTAGCGAGATAGTAGTATTATTTTTTTCTTCTTTCTTTCTTTCTTTCTCAAATTCCCACACTGAACGGCGAGGTCGTCCGGTGGAAGGGAAAGGGAGATGGGGGGAGGAAAGAGTAGTGTAGGTGAGAAAGGTGAGTAGTACACTGCCACCGGAATAAAAAATAGGCAGGACAAAGAAAGGGAAGGGCAAAAAAAGAACGTCGTTGCACTACGACGAGTTGGGATATGGGGTAGGAGGGAGGAAGGAAAAAAAAGGGAGGAATCCCAACTGCGATAACTCGGTATCTACTTTTCTCAGTAGATAGATAGTAGGTAGTTAATATTAACCTACACGCGAAAGAAAGAGAGGGGGAGTCTTCCTGTTTGGGTGCTCTGCTACGACTCTCTGTGTCGCCGTCTACTGTCTATTTTTCTCCCTTCCCTCTTCAGTGCGGCGAGCACAAAAAAATTTGAAAGGCAAGAAAAAAAAAAGAAGCGCCTAGGCGGAAGCACAAACGAGCCTGAGAATTATCAACGAAACAGTAACCACCCTCTTCAACTACAGCTTTTATTTATTATTTTTGACCTACTGGACTACTTAGTATTCTTCTTCTCCAAAAATGATCAAAACCTCGCATCCAGAATGATTGTTTGATGAAGAAAAATATGTTATCCATGGTGGATTAAACCGACGGAACCCTCCCTGGGTCAACTTCCCACTTTACCCTTTCGGGACGGGGTGAGGATGTCAGTGCCATCGCTGACTGGTCGCTTCTTCGGGTTGCGGCGGCGAAAGCACCTACCTTAGGACTTAGGTACGGGATTGGGATAAGCAATTAGCAATCAATTTAATACCTATGGTACCCAGCTGGAGGCAAGTGATGGACTACTAACATAAATATGATCAAAAAGGTAAGGTATCTACGGAGTATCTATCTATCCAGAAATTTGAATACTGTCCGACTCTTCATCAGGCACAGAGGCTTAGACGCGACACATCAGCAAGTGACTCACCGCGAGAGGATTAGACTACCTAAACTATGACAATAATGCAAAATTTCCATTGTGTTCTTACAGTCATAAAACAAGGCAATCAAAATGAGATCATTAGCGCCTTGATGGTTCATACCTGAGGCATATTTTGCCACCACTTCTATCATCAGCAGTATCCGTTCCTCTCTGCAGAGGCACTTGTGACCCAATGACAAAGTGGCTAGGCTAGGTATCGATAAACTCGGAATTAATACCTCTCTACCCAACTAGCCACAGCTTCTGCTGAGGATAGGAATGGACGGTATGGTATGTTCAGGTGAATGTGTCAATAGTGCCATCGCGGATGATGGTCACACCCGTACCTTCCTTGCATTTTGCATGTCGATTGGCATAGCAGATCATCTTCATCCTCCCCATGACTTTTCTAGAACAGTTCCTACTAGGTATTCATCAAGTTCAACAGGTACAGGACATACTCCTAAGACCCGCTCATAGGACCAGAGCACAGAACACAGACATACCATCCACATCTTTATTTATTTATCTGGTTGGTCCGGAAACCCGCTCCTCGTAGATCCCGGCCACCCACCCCGATCTATCCCTCCTGGGAAAGATATTCGATCTCGCCAATTCCTGACCATGACCCTTGAGTCGAGCAATCCACCCGCTATAACCCCTCATCCTGCCAAAGTCCTATTCCCCTTACCCAAAGCCATCTGCACACCCGTAGCCACACCCATTACCCCCCGAACAGCAGTGTTCAAAACACCCATTCCATAGCCACCCATCGCCGCGCTTTGCAAGTGTGCAAAGAACCCTCCTGCCACCGGGTTGCCGAAGGAGGCTTGATGCCACGCCGCGAGGGAATCTAGCAATGAGTATACCATCAGCTTCCGAACAAAGGACAGGAGCGAGTGTACATACGGGCGGCAGGACCCAAAGACCCAAATCCCGTGAGATATAGAAGAGGGGAGATAACAGCTTGAGGGAAGGTGAAGACGCAGATTGAAACGACTTGGACTGGATTCTTTGCAATGTAGGTTGTGATCTTCCTGGGAAGATCGTGAAGCTGATGAGCAGTTAAGACCGGGATCTTTGGCCTCGCAAGTGCAACGAGCGTTCCCGTTTTATTGGATATGGTGTCGATACTGGGAGTGAGTTGTGCCGCGACCTGGTGCAGCCTTTCAAGCGCTTGAGAGTACATCGTCCTGTCCTTTGCGGATGTCGATGACAGGTGAGATCCAGGAAAGGAAGCGTTCGAAGAATCCAAGTCTCACGCTTTATGGCTGGGATTTTTGGTTGATCTAATGAGCAGGTTGATCGATGGTACAAGACTGTTTTGTTGATGGAAGATGAGTTACTTGTAGGTTGTTTGCTGCGGCACTGTTCAGCGCTTAGCATGGCAATCAACTAATGCAAGATACTGCGGCAAGGCATATTCACAACAAAGCCCATTCAGCTAAATTGGTCACATCCATTGGCTTTCATGCCTACGAGTCTATATACCCTGGCCAGTCTATGTAGACACTATACTCACAGCAATGAAGCCACTACCCAGTGACAAATGGTCTAATGGTGGGATCCCCTTGACCGCGGAACGTCGTCAGGCGGGCGTGCAATAGCCTCCACGCCAGAGGAAGCAGCCGGCTCTCCGCTGCCAAACCATCCCGACGTCCATCTGCCACCGGACGCTCTTTCCGGTCTCGCCGGAGATCGATCACGAATATCTTCGGGGTTGATATGGTCAAACGAGTTGTCACTGCGATTCTTTCTCAGAGAGGAGCCATATGCAAGGTCGTCGTCCACATCGCCGCTATCAAGGTTACTCTCTTCCTTGGCCAATGCGGCACGCAGCACCTCGATCGTCTCGCGCTGCGTGGAAATGAAGCTAGCCTTTTCCGCACGGGACATTCCAGCGAGTTCTCGCGGCAAGAGGTTCCCGCTGGCAGATAGCTCTTCAGCCCGCGCCTCATGACTTTTACCCGCAGAAGTCATTGTTGCCACAGCAGAGCTGATCACAGAGTACCAATCATTGGCAGGAGCTTGTTGCGCTCCGCCAGCAGCGGTAGGGATGTAGAATCGAGAGAGGAGCGACTGCGCATATCCTGCGGGGCCGGTGGGTGGAGGCGGAGGGGCAGGGTGTTGACCCGGCAATCTCAGAACCTTCTCCCGGATGTAATCGATGGCTTGATAGAAGTATTGAAGCCCAAGAGCTTTGGCCTGTTCATGGAAGCGGCCAATAAACTCTTCGATATCTCGTTCGTGGTGTTCCAGGAAGGGGTCGACATAGGTCTGGTACAGGATTTTTGCGCCCTGCGTCTGAGGAAGCACGAGATAGGAAAAGAAAAACAGCCGGAACCAGCTGTAGAACGGGATCCTACGGTAGATCAGCCTTGCTCTCGTTGTTTTTCCTGGGGATGTGTCTTCTGTACCAGCCCAGGATGAAAATCGTCCATGATTCAGCCAGCAAAATGCCCGAAAGGACCACCCAGTACATCAACCATGGCGCCAGCTGTGACGGATCAGAGGAGCGCAGAGCTTTGTAAGAAGCAAATACGGGGAAGAGAATCGTAATCACCGAGCTGAAATATGAAGATCGAAAAGCGTTAGCTCCGGCTCGATGGTCATAGGTATTGAGGCCCGACCACAGAGATATCTGGTGCCCGCATTTCCCGGGGATACCGGAGTCAGAGTACTTACGACATCAAGTCCGCGATGATTCCAAACATTTTGAATACAGTGGTCGTCGGAAGCTTCTGATAGATTGATGGGATGTCGGATACTTTATCGCGAAAATTTTCAAGATGTAGAATCGAAGAGGAATATCTTATCGTCCAACTTGAGAGCTACCTCAGAGCTCGCAGTGCGGGGTGGGGAAGCAAGAGCTCTTCACGCGACCACGGATCAGTCAAGAGAGAACGGCCAGCCGCAGGGATGATGATCGGGGAATGAGTCCGGCTGACAGGAATGTCTTGGGGCAAAGGAAGTTCAGAGATGGGGATAAAGAGATGGGAAAGAAGAAAATAAAATTGAAAGAGCTACGTGGGTGGTTGCCTTGAGCTTTGGAGCTGGAGACCCATTACGCAGTCCATAGTTAACCTGAGGCCGTAAGGCTGTAAGCCCTACAGTATCGATGATGATGGATGATCGGATATCGGATCCATTTTGGGTGGGCCGTTGTTCCATCCAACAGAGCCTTACCAAAGTATCAACGCGACGGCCATCAACAAATACGTTTACACTGTCTACCTTTGATACTTGAGGGCACGGCTCAAGAGCTATGTAGATCAGTGTGCGTGTCAGAGTGATATTGTTTGGAGTGCATTTTTACTTGGACATGTAATCTATTATACAGCCCTATAGTGGACACAGACAAAACCTCATTATTACTGTCAGCGTCCATATCCATGTAGTTGACGTCATTCATCACAGTCTCTGAATTCCTACGATGAGATATTTGAAGTGAGTGGTTCGATTAAGAGCCCTAATGCTGGGCAATACAGACAGTGGAATTTCAGAATAATGTTAGTGAGAATCATACTTTATTTTCAGAAACGAAAAGAGTAATGTACATGGATAATTAGGCCTGCACAATTAACTGGAATATCTAAGAGCCAGAAAAGGTAGAGCTGGAAGCAGAGGGTCAGTTGGTGATCTGGGACCAACAGGTCGAACCATTCGGCCACCATGTACTGTTTCATACATTTTTGTATGGAGAGGTACCTCCGGGTGGAAGCCATAGACCACTCGGCCATCTCCAGCGCGGGTTGAACCACTCGGCCACCTTGTACTGTTTCATACATTTTTGTATGGAGAGGTACCTTTGGAATTGCTCAGAAAATCTTAACCACTCGGCCATCTCAGGCTTTGAACAGTGTGAAGCACTCGGCCACCTTGTACTGTTTCATACATTTTTGTATGGGGAGGTACCTCGGGGTGGAAGCCATAGACCACTCGGCCACCTCAGTCTTTGAACAATGGACAGACCTACAATAGCATGTCCGCATACTACTGTGTCCTCTGTCATTTACGCGGATTTTTAAATGAAATTCGTTTATTCCACACTTGTCTCTATTCTATCTAATTTACTATGAGAGATCAAGACATGTCTATGCCTGCAAAATATATTCCTCGGCCTCATCGTCCTCTGCCCTTTGCCTCGGTGTTGGTGGGTTACTTAAATTTGAGGCACGCCTCTTGAGCCAAGTTCCCAGCCATCCCAACCGTTCATCCTGGCCATCTTGACGCGATTCACACGGCAGCAGAATCGCATGATCCAACGCGTGTGGGAGTCCACGATGTCTTCCACGCAACTGCATCGCGACAATGACCAACTTCGACACCCAATTAAACTGGGCACACAAGCTTGTTTCCGTCCCAGGATATCCCAGAGAAAGCCCGACAGTCCCGTACGCCGATACAATCTCGAAGATAACAGGGAAGAGTGAGAAGGCCGGTTCGGCGGCTTTCCGGAGACGGTCTCCTTCCGCGATTGCGACGAGAAAGAGTCCGAGCATGACGTACCAGAGATCGAATCCGAGTTGCCGCTGGATGTGAACGGCTAGCCCGGTATGTTTTCCGTTCCTAGATCCCGCTTCTGAATATGAGTCGTGCTCGTAGACTCCAAGACTCCTTTCTTCGTATACGTTGGTTTCCCGCATGGCGATGGCAGTTGGGAAGGCAGAAATGTACATCATCACGAGGAAGGATACTTGAATTGCAGGATGAATGTCTGCAAGTGGTGTGACCGAGAAGCCGGCTGTTCGCGTTGAAGCGATCTGAAACAAGCCGTCGACGAGCCAAATAAAGGTAGACTGAGACTGGTTGTCCGGTTGGTACTCAGATTTCTGCATGAAGGGACTTTGATTAGGCTTCTTGCTCTACAGATCGAACCAGCTGTACTTACATCTGAGAGAGTGCAGAAAACAGTGAAGTCAAATCCATTGAGCAAGATCAGCACCCCTAGGAGCCTCCACGTTTCTCCACTAGGGAAAAGAAGCGTAAAGCATCGGCGTGGGTGATCCAGGAGGAATTGAAGCTCCTCACTTAGGGCACTACCACAGGGGGCCAGCTTTGAGAGCAGCCAGATGATCAAGCGAAGCATGCATGGGAACCCAGTATTCCCAAGGACGATCAGAAAGGTCATCAAAATCAAAGGAAAAGCAGCATTCTTAAAGGAATTCATTGAATCCGGCGTCAGTGTGAATCCTAGATCGTTGAAAGCTGAACCAGCAGTGAATATGGCCCACCAAAAAGTATTGACGCCGTCCCCAGTGACGGATTGGCCATACTCCGGGGTCAGCCATATCCACGCGGCAAGAAGCACAATCCCTAGGATGTGGAAGAGTATAAAGTAGCACATCAGAATGATCTGCAGCGTCTTCAGTGCCCTGTACTCAATTCCACCGAGCTGGTCCTTTTGCCTTTCGTCCCAGTCGGAATAACTTGCAATGGATGGCTGCCACACAAGCAAAGGTAAGGAGGATATGCTGGGGCCTGGATCAGTACGAGATGTTGCCAACAAAGATCCACTTTCCGATACAAATTGATATGATCCTGTCCTAGTGAATGATCGTCCATGATGTCTTGCTTGATATTCCACCTCGTCAAAAGTAACGTGAAGGCCAGTCGATCCCGTAGCAATCTGTTCCGTGACATGAGATCTGGTCGGAATCAGCTTTTGGCCATTTTCACTGTCTCGTTCCAGTAAAGGTTGTCTCTGGCTATCATGCTCAGACACCACATGGCTGGAATCATCTGGTGCCGCTTCTGTCTCCACTTCTGTCTCTTCTGCTTTCCTCTTCCGCATCACAGACAAGACTTTCGCTTCGTTGACTACCCGTCGAAGCCGCTTCCGAAACCAATACAGACGGATGCAGACAAGAAGCGAGTGGACGAAGATGACATTGGTGACCATAGCAACAATCCACAGGATTAGCTGCTGAAGCACATGAAGCCGATTCAAGTCGATGGGGTTTAATCCGGTTTGCGTGGCTGCGCCAGATGCTAGAAGTAGAGCATCAATATAACTGATTCCTCCAATAGCATAAATGATGGAAGATGCCACTATAGTCCAGAAAGCAATGTATATATAGTGGTGGTAAAGCCGGAACGGAGATGAATCTTTGGCTTCATGGCGAGTGACGGGCGTGGGCATCGCTATGCCCCAGACAATCTCCAGACGCTATTCCGGCGACAAAAGTTCCAATCGCCTCTCCCGGGGGTTGAGAAAGCGATAGAAGAGCAAGACATGGTGGAGAGTTATAGAGCCTTTGGAAGACATCACTCTCGTGGGGATTGGCTCGTAGAAGCTAACAAATACCTCATAATGTACATGTTTGAGGTTAATTTATGACATTAAGAGCAGTTGTCGGAGCAGACCAAGAATTAACATGGGTCGCAGCCTTCAAAATACGCAGTATTCTCATAGGAAATGAGGAGGATCAACTTTATTTAGGTATTAATAGTCATGCCCTGAGGTCATTCGCAGCAATTCAAATGGACGAAATTAATCCCGCAAGAGGAATTAGTAGATACGGCACAGCCACTAGCAAAGGTCATGGACAGTCACAAACTCACAACTTGCGAAGATTTGGAAATCATAGACTAGATAAAATATTGGGTTTCCACCAAGTGGAGTGACTTGAATCACAGAATCGAAAGGTCCATCAAATGACCCCAGCCCACAGATTATTGACCTGGCAGAGAAGACAGGAGGAGCCGAGACCTGAGGCCATCAAGACACATTGTCCGACTTAACCCGGGTCAACAGTGATTGAGGCATTTTTTTTCTCTCCTCTCCTATCTTGTAGTCTACCATAGTGAGAACTAGTACTGAGACTCCCTCTCGTGTCTTTGACCTCTTCCTCTCCGATTCTTCCCGAAATGGCCTCTCACTCTTTCGATCAAGCCTTAGCCTCCTCCCGCACAAGAGTGACCCCCAAGACTCTCAGCCCTCCGAAGCTCTCGTGCCAAGAACGCCTGTTTGGTCTTTTCGGCCTTTCCACCGTGAAATAACAGCGGAACCTCACCGGCGCTTGTCCCTCTAGACTCTAGAGACTCCAAAAAATCAACAGGTCGGGAAACTGAGACGAAGGGAGAGGGGCAATCCCCGTTATCATTCTCTTTGGCAGTCAACAAGATTCCGCTGAATTGCGATGGCGGCAAGTAATGGATAGAAAACGGACAATGATACTGCCACGAAACAAACTATCAGCCATGTATGCTTTTTGATTGACTTTGTACTGTGGACTGGCTTTCTCGTCTGAGGGGTTCAACGTTTAAATTTCTTGTCCCGACTAACTCCGCACGTTCTGTACAGATTCAAAAACTCGACCCGTTGAGGAACCCGTTCGATTGCAGCGATTTTCGGCCGTATTGCCATAGACATCCATGGTAGGAGCATTCGAGTCTTCGACTGCGCGATTTCTGAGCTTTCTGCGGATTACTTGGCTGTAACCTTGCTCCATTTCTCCGAACCTACAGTCTCTATCGACCCTTCTTTTGTGCTTCCCCCACGCTCACACGGGAACATTGGAGTAGTTAGCGTGTCTGGGCGAAACATGAAAGCCCGCTGTTGACTCGCGCCAGAAGTAAGATACGACATCAAGCCAACCTTGGATAGCGTGGCTGCTACTGATGCTGGCTCATTGGCAGCCACGTCTTGCCCAGATGCTTGGCATCATCTTGGGGATTCTTGGCTCGATACAGATTGCAACTTCGCCCCGAAGATTGCCCACGATGACCTGGGGTCGGGTGGAGTAGGGTATTGGACTATTGGTATCACCGTATCGCTACCAGTTCCATGCCTGACCCTGCGGGGTTTAGCATGGCTCCCCATGGGGAGGCAAAAACGACAGGGATCAATGGGGTGAGATACATATAAAAGCCATGCTCGCGACGGAAGCAAGAGGTTGTGTTGGCAGTATCGTTCAACCTCGTTCTATTCAAGGGGAAATATCGAGCACGGCCGCCCGTAGTTCCTCGCTTTACCTGTGAATATGACTACTACCTACAATGAGCCAGCGGAGCCAATCCCGGATGGCATCATTGCCACCGCGAAGCAGTCCTTTGGCGATCTATTCCGATGGAGACAGCGTGTGGTCGTGACCAACGAGTCCGGAGAGACTCACACTGAGTGGCAATCACCTGAACCTATGCAGAACCCTATCAGCTTGTTTATGCAGCTTGGTGCGCGGGACTGGCTTTTTTTCATTGTTGGCTTTGCCGCATGGACGGCCGATGCGTTCGATTTCCATGCCCTATCTATCCAGACTGTCAAGCTGTCGAAGTATTATAACCGCTCAAAGACCGATATCAGCACCGCTATCACCCTGACTCTGCTCCTACGAAGCGTCGGTGCTGCTTTCTTCGGTCTGGCTGGCGATAAGTTCGGGCGTAAATGGCCCATGGTAATCAACATGATTGTGCTTGGTATCTTACAGATAGCGACCATCTACAGCCAGACGTTCCAGCAGTTCCTGGCTGTTCGGTCATTGTTCGGACTTTTTATGGGGGGCGTCTATGGTAATGCCATAGCGATGGCATTGGAACATTGCCCGTAAGTGCCAATCCCCGAGTTTCCCCCTTCCCCCGCTGACAACCATAGTGTCAATGCTCGTGGTCTCATGTCCGGAATCCTGCAGCAAGGCTACTCATGTGGATACGTATTCGCCGCCTGCGCAAATCTCGGTGTCGGCGGTTCAACAGAGAGTTGGAAGACAGTTTTTTGGATTGCGGGTTCGTTGCCTGGATGCTCCCTCAAATATTCCGAGCTGGAAGCTGACAAACTTACAGCTGGCCTGTCAATCGGTGTTGGAGTCGTCCGCATATTCTTCCCTGAATCCCAACAATTCCTCGAAGCCAAGCGGGCCGGCAAGAAATCCGCTGCTCCTGGCGCATTTTGGCTTGAAACGAAGCAGATGCTCGGGCAGGAGTGGAAGATGTGCATTTACTGCATCATCTTGATGACCTGGGTATTTGTCCTCGCGAATCTTCAGTAGAGAAAAGCTGCTGACATTCATAGTTCAACTATTACTCTCACACCTCGCAAGACTCGTATACTACGTTCATGTTGACGCAGAAAGAGATGAAAAACGCTGGCGCATCTCGCGCATCTATTCTGATGAAGACTGGCGCTTGCGTGGGTGGTACAATAATCGGATACTTGTCGCAATTCGTCGGACGGCGCCGAGCTATCATTGTTGCTGCACTGATCTCTGGCGTCCTTATTCCTGCCTGGATTCTCCCACAAGGCGAAGGAGCTCTGAGCGCATCCGGCTTTTTCATGCAGTTCTTCGTTCAAGGTGCCTGGGGTGTCATTCCTATCCACTTGAATGAACTTTCCCCACCCGCGTTCCGGTCTTCCTTCCCAGGTTCGTACCTCATACCAATCGTGGGGTTCCTCACTAACGTGAGAAGGTATCACATACCAGCTAGGAAATATGATCTCTTCGCCTTCCGCCCAGATTGTCAACGCCATTGCCGAGAAAACCATGATAACGGCTCCGTCTGGTCATCGAGTTCCGGCGTACGGTCCTGTCATGGGCGTTGCCACGGCCATCATTGCGATGGGTATCGTGCTAACTACGGCATTTGGACCGGAGAAGCGTGGTCGTCGGTTCGAGACTGCCGTTGCAGGTCTACAGTCAGCCAGGTCGCAAAAGGAAATCGACTTGGAGGAGGGTCTGGATAAAGACCACAAGGCAACCGAGAGGAGAGTTGAGGAAGTAGCGAAAATTTGAAGCGCTCAGTCTCTTTGGCTAAGTATCAGGCCACGAATAGGAAGATGACTTTGATGTATATGATGAGATGATCTGGGTGGGTTGCACAAGGATGGAAACTGTTTATACTGTTGGTATTAGTCGTCTTCGAAACCACGTATTTGTTCCTGTCCAGTATATTGTGATATTCTCCCTGAACCGGATATCAAATCGATGAATCGTTCCTCAGTTCCCTATCACCAGAGTATGTTTTCCGGGCAAACAATAGTGGTGTTTTTGCTATATATTGTCAAAAAGTGTATCTAACCACTCAACTAAGGCAAGATGGCCGAGTTGGTCTAAGGCGTGAGGTTAAGGTCTACCTTAATACCAAACTCTCTGAGTTTCCTCATCTTCGTAAGAGGGCGTGGGTTCGAATCCCACTCTTGTCAGTTTCTTTTGATTTTTTTGGCCTTGTACCGCACTTTTATTTAGCCTGGTTGTACCAGTTCTCTATTTCACTGACTCGGTTTTCTAAAGACCCCTTTTGGGTATAACCGTATAACCATAATGAAACTAGCAGTCGCCGTCAACCAGCAAAACCAAACCAGATCATATCCCGATCCCCGACCGTATGGCCCACACCAGTGGCATAGATACCCTAGAGTCTGCTTTGTACTGCTTGATGGTCCAGCTGACCATGTTGGCGATGGAGTTGCTGTTTCCGCCGCCGTTGCGAGTCAGTGTCGCTTGTGAGCTTACATCCCAGCATTTGCCTTCGTGTGGACTCTCGGGATAGATGACTATGAAGCCGTACTGTTCTGCCAGTTTGGCATACGGGGAGCCGGTGTAGTATGCCTCTGCTGTTCCGGTGCCTGTATGGCTGTATCCCACTGTTAGTTCTAGCCGTCACTATCAGGCACAAAGATCGCTATGTATTACAAAACCTGCAATGACGATCCTGATGTGAAATTACCCGGAAAGCAGCCAGCAGATTGTCGTGGCTGGTACAATCTCTTGGCTGGTGGCCTCGACCGATTGAATTGTTGTGATTTTGTGAAAGAAGGATTGCCTGCGTAGGGCTGTGGAGATGCCTTGGTTGGGTACGGATTCAACGGAAGCGTACTCCGTATGCAATCCGGGCTGACTTAGCAGGCTCAGGATCTACTGTATGTAGCCTGAGAGCTTCCTATGCCCTTTGTCTTGGCTAAACATTTGGACGGCAGATGTGATCACTTCGCATATGCTTGCTAGAATGAAGGAACAAGTCCAGTTTGTAGGACTGCGCCCACTCTCACCATCGCTGTCTCTCGTTCAATCAAGCATGCTAGAATCGTTTCTCGGGCTGAATTAGATGGCATAGATCAGTCAGCTGTACAGTCGAAGAATAACTCCAAGGCTGAGTTGTAAGTTGGAGACTTATATACGTTGATGTTCAGATGGGAATCATTCACTTGCGACAGACCTAGCTTGATATGATGCTCCCAATAATACTAACAGAAGGTAGAAAAAGGTGATCGTCCTATCTTCAGTGACCGTCATCAGCTCTTTTCAATTCACGAAAATGATGCCATCAGCATATGGTCGTCCCTGAATTGAGTGTAGTGGTCCAGGAAGATGGATTCACTCCTGCCATTCTGGGTTCTTGTCACGGGGTCGGGACAGCATTCACGATCAAAGTCGATAATGCCTCCTCATGCAAAGCTGACTGCTTGACAACAAAGGAGAGAATCGAGGCATCTCGCCTCAACTCGTATTTTATCGATATCCGAACCGAAAACGTCCTTGGTCTATTTCTCGAGCCTCTGTGTCCTGAACCAACAGCACAGATGAGCAGCTCAAGTCTACCACCTATCAGCTCTCTGAGGCCTCTGGGAGCTCAGGTGAGTAAATTACCTCGACTTCAAGTGTAACGACGATGTTGACAGGAGAATAACTAGTTCTTTCGAAGCAAGAAACCACAGTCCTCCCCCCTCGCGAACCTGCCTACTGAAATCCTGGTTCAAATCTTATCCTACACAGATTTGCAAGACACGATTGCCCTATCAACAAGCTGCAAATATCTTCTCAGCATCCTCTCTTTCATATGCTTTCCTGGAGACTTGCTGTTCGAAAAACTCCCAGACCTGGCACCCATAAAGCTAATTCTGTTTCTCTTGAGACTCGCGTGGCCAAGGGAAATGGATGGACGTGCGAAGAAAGGTCTGCGTTACTGCAATGCCTGTCGCCGTATTTATCCAGAGAAGCGACAGTACTGGGAGGAGAAATTGTCGATGAAGATCAGCAGGGATTTCTGGAATAGCCTCAAGTCCCATTGGGAAATGGCTCTTGACTGCCCCAAATGCTATCTCGATCACAAACGCACCTATATGTGTCTTTGTCATGCGGCATTCGTTAAGCGTTGGGAGCAGATTTGTGCTGAGCATATCGGGTGGTTCGGCAACTAGGCATAGGGACTTCTAGGACACCTAGAACGGACTATGCTCTATGACAGCAAGGATGCCATTGTGGCTCTCTGGGGTTCAATTTGTCGATCCGCAACTTTCGGTTTTGTCATGTACCTGCGAACGTCATTCCATGGGATCTTCTAAGATCCATCACCTACTAATCAGCAGAATATGACTATGGCGGATCTTTAACCTCCATATTTTCAGTATCTGGGATGTAGTTTATATCAACTACTAATACCACTAAGCTAAAAGGTCGTCCGGACTATGTACTCATCAGCCTATCTCAACAGTTTATCCATTTTCAGTCTAGTCTTTCTGCAACAAACTTCTTCAAGGTCAAGGTTAAGCACCATGTCTCCAGTTTACTGTTACATACTTTCCCATCTGGCTGCATCAAGCCATTAGATGGAGGGTCTGCGGATCTTGTCAAAAGTATTGTCGATCAGCGAAGGACTTCTGGAAGGACAAATGCTCTAATACATCCTAAGGAAATGTGGGATGTCTAGGAAAAGAACTGCAAACAAGGTATGTTCTGCTGGTGTCCGCAATGCCATGTAGAGAACACAAAGACTCTGATGAAAAGTGGTGTTAGTTGCTCTTTCAGGGCCGTCTACTGGCTTTCATGAGAAATTATCACTTGTAGACTTTGCTAAACTTGCTCCCCTAGACACCTCAAATCTAATGGCGGTTATTTCAAGCATTATTCAATTGGTAGGCTGATGGGACCACGTTCCATTCGATAGCAATGTGAGTCTATTGTGCCCGAGTGATCCTCTGACCCGCAGAAAACATTCTGTACAATCCTAATCATGATTTATGAATTAGACTTGATTGCCCGTCATGCAGCTCCCAAGGTCACTCACTTAATTCGAATCACAGCTCTCCTGTATTTCTTCCACATCAAGCTTGACCCCTCGAGTCAAGTTGGCCTTGATAGTGCATTGGATATGCAACCGGTACGGGTTTCTCCATCTGCGCCGTCGCCGTCGGATACTGGTTCATTGGCCATTGATTGTGAGGGTGCTGGGTAGCCTGCCATTGTTGGTTATCAGGCTGCGGAGGAGACTGCCATTGCTCATAGGCCGCGAATGAGTAGTTGAGATTCTCCCGTTCGTCTTTCTTGCGATCCCTGCGACATTTGAGAATGAAGATTGCAAGTATACTGAGGATCAAGATGAGGAATGAGAGGGGGATAACCACTGCCTTGAGGATGAGTGATGTCGTTTCGTTCATGTTGGCGGTTTATTTGGCAAAAAAGTTCGACAGAAACTGGAGAGGTGCGATGTGATCTCACTTATCTTCACTCGGTCATCGAGGAAAAACAGAGGTGCCTAACTGAGCAACATATTGACCTGTCCTCAGCGCTTAGATCCGTCGTTGGATTTGACGATCGGCATGGGTATAGCGTGATGGCAGGCGAGTAGAGTAGGCATGCAAGCCCTCTCACGCAGGTTCAGGCACTAACGAGGAATTCTGATCAATCGCATGCTGTTGAGAAAGATGAAAATAGATTTTGGCTCTCTAGGCGAATGCTTGATGAAGGCTTCTGTAGGTGGTCGAGAGTGAACTAGACAGTGTTAGCCAATGGAAAACGCGAACTTGGCGCTGTGCATGTTGGACCAAAACCAAGAGGCGTTGAGGCCTGCAAATCAGAGTCAAGCAGTCATTATTGTCATTCGTTTAGTTGAGCTTTTTATCTTGATCAAGGTCAGTCTCCTTTCGATGAGTGGTGTCTCCATCCCTGCTATGGCTTGTGCTCATACGAAGCTGACCGCTTCACAATCAAAGGATGAAGAATCAAACATCTCGCCTCAACCTCTTATTCTATCGATATCCGAACTGAAAACGCCCTTGGCTATTTCTCAAGCCTGTGTGTCGCAATCTCGGTCGGTGCGAGACATGAAGCCAATCTCCCTCTACGGTGTTGCTCCAGGAACTTGATCAGCGCGATGAAACAATTCTGGCATGCTTTTTTGAATGAGAGAGAGGACTTGAGTCCTACAAATTGGTTCCTTCACTGCAAGTATGTGCAAAGAGATTACATCTGCCGTCCTGTTGATATTCCTGCTTGCTGCTCTTCATGCCTTAGACCTCGTGGAAAGAGAAGCATAAGCTTTTCTGAAAAGCTCAGACGCCAAGGTTCGTCTTACTCTTACGGTCTTACCGTTGTCTGATAAAGTCTAATGACCCAGGGGTAACCATTTCCTGCGCACAGATCGATCAACACTCTCGAGAGGCACCGCTAAAGGCAAAATTTTCCACAGATTCGTCGGGCTCAAAGATTTATTTTAACCATTTCAAGAAGATGCATGGGGAGGTTGCCCGGGTTAGGGACAGAAAACCAGGACGTCCGAGAACGTGGCTGTTATCTTATGGGGACGCAACTAAGTCTTTGTGGCTTTCAGCCACAGCTTCAATTCAAAAACCCCGAAGGCCCCGATGCTACGTCCCCTACACACACGTGAAGGGTAGATTGGCTAGTAATCAGCCAGCTTTGATAAGGTTGGCAGTCATGTGGGGAGACGCAACTATGCAGACCAGTGAGGTCACAATATCGGATCCTTCAATATCCCAGGTCGATGGTTCCAACAAACTCAATTAAGATTTGATCAAGTTATCTGTGGGAGTTACTGTTATAAGATCGCAGAGGTCCCGGCTTCGGCTGAAGTCATAGAACTCAGCTTGTTGATTGTTCATCCCCTTGATTTCGCAAAAGGGATTGATAAGAACACCGCGATGGTCTGGGTCAAAGCATTGCTTTTGGGGCTATACGCCTCCGCCACCTTTGCGCAGTCGCTTGATGGAATCTACGACCTTGTTCGTCGTCGAATGCCGGATCATGCCGACAGTTTTCGATTCTCTCTGGTGGACTCCAACTCGACCAAGAATGATCAGTTCGTTGTGTCAACGGCTGCCAATGGTACAATCTTGGTGCAGGGAAATTCGTTAAGCGCCGTGGCATACGGGTATGACGTTCTACAAATTATTCACGCTGAGCAAAGCAATTGACAACAAGGCAGTCTGCACCGCTATCTCGCCGATGTCGCGCTTGTAGACATCTACTGGTTTGTCGGCAGTCAGCTACATCTAGCACCCACACCGCTTCCTTGTTTATCTGAACCATTGACCGGCTCCAGCGTCGTTGAAAGACGATACCATTTCAATACTGGTATGTTGTGACCTTGATTAAACTGTCACAGTATGATTGACTTCCTAGTGACCTTCTCCTACACAACGGCGTTCTGGTCATGGGAAGACTGGGAGCTTCAGCTGGATTGGATGGCTCTGCGAGGCATTAACCTGCCTCTTGCTTGGGTCGGCATGGAAAAGATCTTGGTCGAGGTCTTCCGGGAGATCGGCCTGACGGACGCTGAGATCTCGTCTTTTCTGAGCGGGCCAGCATTCCAAGCCTGGAACCGATTCGGTAATATCCAAGGTTCCTGGGGCGGTGATCTGCCCTCCTCCTGGATTGACTCTCAATTCGAGCTGCAGAAGAAGATTGTCCGTCGTATGGTCGAACTGGGTATGACCCCGGTTCTGCCTGCGTTTACAGGGTTTGTGCCCCGAGCGATCAGCCGTGTCCTCCCGAATGCAACTGTGGTGAATGGGTCACAATGGAGCAGGTTCCCTGAGACATACACGAATGTCACCTTCCTAGAGCCATTTGACCCCAATTTCACCCGCCTGCAGCGTAGCTTCATCCAGAAACAGCAGCAAGCGTATGGAAACGTTACGCACATCTATACACTGGATCAGTACAACGAGAACGATCCCTACTCGGGCGATCTTGACTACTTGCGTAACGTCACCCACAACACCTGGTTGAGCCTCAAGAGCGCGGATCCGAATGCTGTTTGGATGATGCAGGGGTGGCTATTTTACTCCAACTCGGATTTCTGGACCGACGAGCGTGTGAGCGCGTACTTGTCCGGTGTTGAAGTGAACCAAGATATGCTGGTGCTGGATCTCTTCTCCGAGTCGCAGCCGCAGTGGCAGCGTACGCAGTCGTACTATGGCAAGCCGTGGATTTGGTGCGAGCTGCATGACTATGGCGGCAACATGGGCTTGTACGGACAGGTGATGAATGTCACAGTGAATGCAACACAAGCCCTTGCTGCGTCGGACTCGCTTGTTGGGTTCGGCCTAACCATGGAAGGCCAAGAGGGCAACGAGATCATGTACGACTTGCTCCTGGATCAAGCCTGGTCTCGGCAGCCGATTGATACGGACCGTTACTTCCACGACTGGGTCAAGACTCGGTATTCTTCTGGACGGAGATGTTCAGCCCTACGAGAAGAGTTGTATCAAGCATGGGATATTCTGAGAACGACAGCCTACAACAACACCAACCTGACGTCAACGGCGGTGTCCAAATCCATCTTTGAACTGCAGCCCAGCCTGTCAGGGTTGGTTAACCGTACCGGCCATCATCCTACCACGATCAACTACGATCCGTCCGCGCTTGTCCGGGTATGGCAACTGATGGACTCTGCTGCCTCCAAGGACCGCTCTTTATGGTCCCAGCCCGCTTTCCTCTATGACATGGTCGACGTTACCCGTCAAGTAATGGCAAACGCATTTATCCCTATGTATACCAAATTGGTGTCTACATATCAAGGTGGCGCCTCCGTGTCCAAGGAGGGAAGCAATCTCATTCAGCTGCTGCGCGATCTGGACTCTGTGCTTTCCACCAACGACAACTTCCGCCTGTCGAAATGGATTCAGTCAGCACGGTCATGGGCGGGGAACGACAAAGAGGCTGACTTCTACGAGTACAATGCCAGAAACCAGATCACCCTCTGGGGCCCCAAGGGTGAGATCAACGACTATGCCTCAAAGCAATGGGCAGGCTTGGTCTCATCATACTACGTCCCTCGCTGGCAGAGTTTCCTGCATTACTTGGAAAACACTCCGGCAAGCAAGTACAATGCAACAGCAGTAGCCGCACAATTTCTCGATTTCGAGCTCAAATGGCAGGAAGAGACGAGTAAATCGACAAAGGCTGAGTCTGGTGATTTAAGATCCGTGCTGGCGAAAGTGAGCCGAAAGTGGCCATCAGTGTTTGGAGATAAATAGAGAGACTATTAGAGACTATACACGCAGTGGAATATACAGCAGCGTCTCATAGATGCGCCCGCGGCTCTGACCTGACCCTCTACTAAAGGCTCCTTGAAGCCTGTAAAGCCTTTGGCCGTGATGTCTATAATTATAGCTCTAAATCTTCCCACTCCACCAAAATAGCATAACGTGGAGACTACCTTGCCGGAACATTATGGCCGAAGACCATCGAGATAGCTGCTTCAGCAGGGTCTGTTGGCCATCTCATCTCCGTGCTCCCCCCATTTGTGTTGCGCCTCTTCAGTTGCTTCAGGGGCAATCCTCTGCTGACAGGATTCACATTGGTTGTTTTCAGGAGGTATGTTAATGAAGTTGACTTTGATGTAGATTTAAAACCTGCTGAATAGTGTTTTTCGTCGAAGTCGTGGTAATTCGGTGGAAGCGTCGCCTCTTCTCCTGCCCATCGTCGTGGAAGCTATTGGGAACGCCGCTTTGTAGGAAGGGGAGTATCGGACGGCGTTATCGGTCGATCAAGCCAGTAGTCTGGATTAAGAGGCAATACGGAGGCCCTGTGAAGGTTCAAAGAATGTTCAGGTGAGATGAGAAAAGGGACTGGTGGTAGGTGTTTTGCGTCCGCCCTTCTGGTATAGAAAGGGAAAAAAGCTTCAAGTACAAGATACCAACAAATGGAGAAGGAAGGCACGGCTACTTGAAAATAGGTAGACTTTAAAAGATACTAGAACATAAAAGAATGAAAGAAAAAGGATAAAAAAATAATCCAAGAGACAAAACGGAACATCAGCAGCAGGTGCACTCCCGCCAACTGGAAATCCGCCCAGTCTCCTCCTCTCAGTGGGAGGACTGTGAATCGAACCGGGGCTGTGTGGGTAGGCAGGTACCATACTCTAGACTCAACGGAGTTGCAGTGGCAGATTTCTGCGCAATAGTACGACCGCTGCACTACCGCCCCGGTTTCTTGGGTTGAGACGAAGACGTAACAACGGTTCATCTGTTGCCTGATTTGAGGCCTAAAAGGGTAATACATGCGTTGGTACCTGAGGAATGAGGCAGAAGTGTCCTTGTACTGTTCGGCCTGAGGCAGCGAGAGTCCAAGTCAGTCTGACATTGCTTGCTTGCTATCCTAACTGTGATATTCCTCCTACGATCTTGTGCCTCTGATATCTCCAACAGGGACGGCAATAGAGCAGCTATAGCATGCTCAAACCTTCGACAAGAGAAAAGCAGTTGCGTCCGGCACATCATCCATATAGCTGAGATGCGCCGCAGTGATGATCAAAGTCCCGTCACACACCAGATCTCCGAAAGCACAGTATATCTCGGTGCGGTCTGTGGGGAAATTGGGAATCCGCCCTCCATCCTGCTTGTTGCGCGTGTCGCCGAACAGCACAACTCCCTTGATCATGTCCTGGACGTTGCTGGGAAGATTACGGATGGCGCCGTGCATGACAGCAGCTCCCTGACTACACAGTCTTTAGCTTTACTTAGTTGCTGTGATGAACGAGGGAAGAATACCTGTATCCGCCAGCAACGATCTTTGTGTTCGGACACTTGGACGCAGCGAGTTTAAAGAGACCCGCTGCCTCGTCGATGGCAACTTGACTCGTGCCCTGTGGGAGGAAGTTGGAGGCCAGGTCAGCGGTATATGCTGGTCCAACTCCTTGACAGGCCACTTGGCCCACACGACTGAGTTTGAGAGCGTTGCAGACTCCGGGGCCGGTGGAGATTCCCTTTCTTCTGTAAGTATCTACCAAACTAAGGACTGGCATGAAGTATAAATACCAGAAGACCGGGCTCGGTGGAGCCCCGAGCAAAGATGAAAGTGATGGGCTCGCAGGGCCCAGTCCGAAGTTCGTCCCCGGCAGCTGTCTCATTAGCATAGAGACTGGTTTCCAAAGAAACAGGACATACTCTGCCGCTGGTCAATGATTATAGGGCTGGCTACAGCCATGGCCGCGAGAGCGAGGACTGCAAACTTCATTTTGATAGGACTGGAGGGAGCTTGATCTGCCGACAATTATGCTGCTGCTGCTGCTGCTGCTGTCTGGAATCAATCACATCCTCAAGGCGACCTGAACTCTCTCTTTATACCCTTGGAATCTTGCTGCTCAACGGTAGTTGTTCACAAGTCGACCCGGCATTTCCCTTCATCTCTCCCAGCAATGTATAGAAACGAGGCCTCATCCTCGGTAGAAGTGCTGCTCTTTTCGATGGCATTGGTCAGAATCCGGATGCGAGGAGTTCAGTCAGTCCTCCCGTTCCTCAAACCGAGGCGAAATACACGCATCCTTGTCGAGGAGGGTTGCATTTTGCTCGCAGATGGTCACGGTGACCCTCGACCCCGGATTTTAATATATTTCTTCCCCAGGTTTCGCGATTTCTCCGCACAAAAAGTCTTGGCTCATTTCATTCGTGATTCGTGACAATCCCAATCTAGAGCCATCACTCGTTCAGCTCAGTCGACTCGTGAGTGTTGGCAGACTTGGGAATCGACCACACGCTAATGCTGGGGAAGTGGCCTCAGGCACACCGCAGACCCCTTTTTGACAGCAGAACAGAGGTATTCAACACCTGGCGCTTCTTGGTTTGTTGCAGAATTGAATCTAGTCTACTGCAGAAGCTAAAAACAGACTGGCACAAGTGGATCGCGTGACTGGTCCATGTTCGCTTGCAGCAATGCTTGAGGCAAGACATCTCCGATACGCTTCAAGATGCTCACCACGTCGCTGTACCCTGTACCTCAAGCTATCAGCAACTTGTCTCTGCATCTTTATTATGCATTATCAAGAAACATGTGATTGTTGTCCTCGCATTTCTCCAGATTCAAGCAGTAATATCCGCCATGACAAAGTAGGTATTCTCCATGACGATCGGTTCCCACCAACCGAGGCTAAATTCTATTTCGAGGTTTAGCAGCTTCTTCGTCCGAATGGGGAAATGTCAACCCTTCGTTGCGATGATCCTCACCTTTTCAGCAGTAGTGTTCAATGTCATTGGGATTCCCCGCCAGCGCAATGACCGACAGAGCCCGTCATGACGGGAGAATACGCCCGTCCCTGAATTACTCAGGGGTAGACACGTCAAACCGTATAAACCACCTTCTACCCCCCGATCATCGTTGGAGTCTTATCCGACAACGATGAGTCGCAAACTCAAACTCTTCAGCCTGCTGGCTGCCGCTGGTCTGACCTCCGCTGTGCATCTGACCGGATATGAATACATCGTCGTGGGATCCGGCGCTGGAGGCGGTCCGTTGGCCGCTCGTCTCGCTCTCGCCGGGCACAAGACGCTGCTGCTCGAAGCGGGAGATGACCAAGGGCTCAATTTCAACTACACCGTGCCGGCATACTCGGCCCTGGCCTCCGAGGACGAGAAGATGGCCTGGAACTTCTTCGTGCGCCACTACGCCGATGAGGAGCGCCAGGCACGCGACTTCAAGGCCAGCTACGAGACCCCCGACGGGGAGATCTACACCGGTCTCAACCCGCCGGCCAATTCCACCATGATGGGCACCTTGTATCCCCGTACCGGCACGCTGGGTGGCTGCACCGCGCACAACGCCATGATCGCTATCTACCCAGACCGCTCCGACTTTGAGTACATTGCCACGCTGACGGGCGACAGCTCATGGTCCCCCGACAACATGCGGCGGTATTTCGTCCGCATGGAGCACAACGAGTACCTTCTCCCCGGCCAAAAGGGCCACGGCTACGACGGTTGGCTGCACACCGACACAGCGCCCTTGGACATCGTTCTCAAGGACCCGCAACTGCTCAGCCTGCTGACGGGCGGCGCCTTTGCCTTGGGTAACATTACCCACACGCTCATGAACTTTGGGACACTGCTTCTGGGCGACGCCAACGCCGACTCGCTCGCCCGCGACACCCAGCCGAGATACTACCAGATCCCTCTGGCAAGCACCGACGGCCGCCGCAACGGGCCGCGCGAGTTCATCACCGCCGTGCGCGACGCCACGAACCCAGACGGCAGCAAGAAGTACCCGCTGGACGTGCGCATGAACTGCCACGTCACCCGCGTCGTCTTCGACACCAGCGTCTCCCCGCCCCGCGCCACCGGCGTCGAGTTCCTCGACGGCAAGCACCTCTACCGCGCCAGCCCGCTCGCCCACCTCTCCCAACCCGGCACCCCGGGCTCCGCCACCGCCTCCCGCGAAGTCATCGTCGCCGGCGGCACCTACAACTCCCCGCAGATCCTCAAACTCAGCGGCATCGGCCCCGCCGACGAACTCGCCCGCTTCAACATCCCCCTCGTCGCCGACCTCCCAGGCGTCGGCACAAACCTCCAGGACCACTACGAAGTCGGCGTCCAGGCCCACGTCCCCTCCAACTGGACCAGTCTGCACGGCTGCACCTTCAAACAGGGCGACCCCTGCCTGGCCCGCTGGGAGTCCAAGCCCCCCCTAGGCCTGGGCAACCGAGGCATCTACTCCTCCGCCGGCTTCGCCGCCGCAATGTTCTACAAGTCCACCGTCTCAGCCGACAACGCCTACGACGCCTTCGTCTTCGGCGGCCCCGTCAACTTCCGCGGCTACTTCCCAGGCTACAGCGTGAACATCACCGCGCGCCACGACTGGTTCACCTGGGCGATCCTCAAGGCGCACCCGCGCAACACGGCCGGGACGGTGACCCTCCGCTCAGCGGACCCGCTCGATATGCCCCAGATCGTGTTCAACTATTTCGAGAACGGGGCGGACGCAGACCTGCAGGCCATCTACGAGGCGATCGAACTCGCGCGGGACGCGCTGCGCCGCCAGCCGGTCCCCACCACGGAAGTCCTGCCCGGTGCGGGGGTCGTCAGCCAGGAGGATATCGAGACGTATGTGCAGGATACGGCGTGGGGGCACCATGCGTCCTCGACGTGTCCGATCGGCGCGGATGATGATCCCCTGGCGGTGCTGGATAGCAAGTTCCGGGTGCGCAAGGTGCAGGGGCTGAGGGTTGTGGATGCGAGTGTGTATCCGCGCATTCCCGGGACGTTTACGGCTGTTTCGACTTATTTGGTTGCGGAGAAGGCGGCGGATGAGATCTTGGCGGCTATTTAGGATGATTCTTATTATTGTGGAGCGAAGCGTAGCATGTCTTATAGTGGATGGTTTCATATGGGTATGATTATTGCTATTGCCGTAGGCGGCTGGCATTACTTTCCTTATAATCTGTCAATAATTCTATGTACAATAGTGAGTGCATTGTTCCGAACCCTCACCCCAATGATGAATCGTATATATCGTATATCGTATACTTCCTCAACACATTACCCAACTCTCAAGAGCGTCACTGATCAATGATCTCGACTGAGACCCATACATGTTCCCTGGTTGTTTCAGAGGGCACAGTTTTTGCGTAATCTGCCAAAATGCGCAGGACGTCGTGTCAGCTGCGGCTGACGAGGGAGAGAAATGAGTATCTGCGTTCTGTGACTCTGACTCTGTGACTCGAGCATAGAAGAACAACACTATGTGCCGATTCCACTTCAGTCTCTTCCTATGCCATCATGGACGCTGCTGTGTGCTGTAGAATGGACGCGACAGCCGTCCACCAATACAACGGTATCAGATCTCAGCTATCCATTAGACCGAGGATCGGCTCGACTGGTCAGTGCCAGAAAGGACGTCAGAGTCTATTTCCGGAAGCGCAGTACCCTCCTGATTATGGACGGTTGTGATGGTGCAGCTCGAGTCTGGCTCAGCTGCGGCCGACGGGCAACTACTCCAACAACCAATTCAGAGCATTGTTTACGAGGGCCTCGCTGGTCAGACTGTGATCATTGAGAAGAGCAGATAACTTGCCGTTGCCGCTCTCTCGGTCGGACACAGACGCTCTGGCGTGCGACGGCGGAATCAGAAGCGCAGACTCGGTTTTGAGGCTCCCCGTCAGCCCGAGGATCCCGGACTCGTCGCTGGTGTTATATTGCGATGGTCGCGGAAGGCTCGAGGGTTGCGGTCCGGGGGTTTGCCGCTCCGCTAGGATGGCAGTGTGCTCGATGACAAAGCGGGCTAGCCAGTGGTCCGGGATGAACGGATTGGACATGGTATCTTGGTAAGTGGTTTGAAAGTCGCGGAGTCGGGTAATCTAACTTGTTAGCCAAGGACCGTAACTGAGTTGGGAGATTCTAAAAACTCACCGATTGTCGAACCGCGGGCCAATGTGTTTTTAATCCCATCAGGTATTCAAAATTCGAGACTAGGCCTTGCCGTGCGGTAGCCAGCTCCGACAACTCCTCGCTGAGCATCAGAGCCTGCATGTAGACACAGGAGCTGACGATGGCCACGTGCCCGTACAGGAAGTAGTCGAGCTGGCAGTCCTCCACCTTTGTGAAGTAATCGATGATTTCCGAAATCGCATTGGCGCTTTTTCTGCACTGAGCAATGCCATCTGCGGCTGATGCTGCATTTCGACCCGTTCGTGCATCCAGGGACGGAAAGAATAGCATTTGCCGGAAATGATGGTAGGCAATATGCATGGCGAGAAAATTCCGACCCAGGCCCTGTTTGGCAAAGAACGCGAGATTCGCAGAGCTATAGGCCAATGTTGGAGGCAAAGCTCGAACCCATCCGTCCAGACACTCCTTCAACAAGGGGACCTCGCTGAGGTAGGCGTCAAAGGTGATGACTCCACGGCTGAGGCGCGTTAGTAGAACGCTGATTCGGGTGTATATGTCCAACGTCCCCGCCATCTGCGCCCACATGTCACATCTCGACGAGGACGGAACGGGCACCTCTCGCAAGAGTTCCGGGTCATAAGTGTGAAACGCCACATCGTCTACCTCGGGGAGCACATTGAGGTTGTTGAGAGACGCCCCCGAGTTCACTGACATGTCGATGATAGTCCACGGGTCCGCAACACGGATGGAAAGCCACGTCCGCCGGCGCTCTTCTCGATGCACAACGGTGGAGTTGGGCGGCATGGCCCATAGAGAGAGCACTTCGGCGTGTGTGCGGGCGATCCCGATGTAGATCTGCTTCGCCTGCGCATCTCCTTCTCCCCCGACGAGATGCCCCAGGAGAACCGCTCCCTGAACGGTTTCCAAGCTGGGATAGTTCACCCTCTCCTGAAACAAGCGAATGGCCTCGCCGGCATAGAGCTTGCCACGTGACTCTGGAGCAACACCATTAAAGACAGGATTCTTCGAGAATCTGCCATTGATCAGTTCCTGCAATTGTTTTGCTGCCACATGGTGACATACCTCGCAACGAGCGCGCACATGGCATGCACATGCATCAACGACGCTCTACCTTCGTTCAACACCCGCATGAAGCTCGCCTCGTGAAACAATGTATGCGCAACATTGTGGATAGTCCGAAAATACAACGACACCAGCTCCAGAAAAAGAGCCGGCGTCGCCAGCAAATACAGATCCAGCAGAGGTTCCAGAGGCGGCAACTCCTGGATCCTTCTCACCGGCTTGACTACAGGCCGTGGAGGTTCAGGCGCTGGCAGCTTCTCCGCCACAGGGTGATGGGGATGGGACGCCGCCGCAGCGCCATTTGTCGCTGCAGCAAACACCCCGGGTTCCGTACTAAGGCTGCACGGAATCGCCAGGGACAAACAGAGTTCGCAATTATTGTACTTGTCCCCAGCTGGGACACAACGTCTCTTGCGAACTCTGAGCAGCGCGTTTGCATTGGTCAGCTTTATCCTATGAGCATTGTAGTTCATCTTACCGGCAGGTTGTGCACGCCCCGGCCCGTGGCCTTTTATCTCCGACGACCATGATGGAAATGATTATTGATATTCATCAATTGGCTCAACCTCATGCGCAATTAATTGCAATGGAAAACCATACTGAGTGGACTAGTCGTCTAATATTATGGTCGAATTAGCGAGGAAGAAAGGGAAAAAAAAATTCAGACTTGAAGTCGCGTTGTTGTTGCTGCTGGATGGTGACTAAGCAGAAAATAGGGAGACGCCAAAATATGTGTGTCTGTGTGTAGGAAGGTTTGTATGCACGCTGATCTTACAGTATGCTCAACAGAGGCTCTGGATCTAGTCACTGGCAGCGTGCTTTTGTGGATTGTGATAAATTCATCTGTGTACAAATTCGTAGCGGCCTCAACTCCATCACCGCAAGCCGGCGACGAGATACTCGACTGGACCGATGATTCCCATTTCCTCTAAAGCAAGACTCCTAGCTTGGCATTGGACATTCTGTCCCTTTGTCGCCATGTCTATCACCAGATTGATCATCAATCAAGTTCTGCCAACCACTCCGCAGAGGAAACAACCCGCGCCTGTCTCGACAACACCTTTTTCATGAGAATATCGTGAACCTCCTGGTCTCTGTCCATGCACAGATCCTCCAGCACAGTCAACTGATAGTCCAGATCAGCAGCCTGCCGAACAGTCGACAGCACCGCACCGCTGGTGATCAGCCCGACGATGACCAAATGCTCCGCTCCCAGACAGCGAAGCACAAGGTCCAGATCCGTCGCGGTGAAAGCCGACACGCGGCGCTTGGTGATGATCGGCTCGTTGGCATTCGGCGCCACAGCGGAAGGGATCTCGACGGAGATATCGCCTTCGCGGAAGGACTGTGATTCTCGGACTCGGGAGCCCATGCCGCTGCGCGGGTGTGTGTCGGGGTATCCCTCCCGGAAAGCTGTCTTGATGTAGATGACGTTGATGTGGGACTCGCGGGCTGCTTTGATGACGGGGACGAGGTGTGCGAGGTAAGTATCCGGGTCGTCGAGACGCTCGACAATACCGTTCTGGATGTCCAGGACGAGGAGGGCGGTTTTGGTCATGTTGCACTCGATCCGGGTGGCGCTCGGGGAAAAAGCTTGTGCAGAAAGTCAAGTCTTAGAGAATACAGTGCAACTTGAATGAGCCGCAGTGCAACATGAAAAGGAGAAGAGCTTATGTAGGTTGTTGTCGTCAGATCATCTTTTACATCCAAGCATCCCGGTTCCGCTTCAGACAAGCCGGTACCGGCTCTTGACCCAATCGATCACACCTACCTTAGGTACTTGTACGGGCCTGCTCCGGTCACATATGTTTCTTTGTATGGGCACTTTATCAAGACTTTTAACAGAAGGAAAGGTATTAAGAGCAAGTGATTTCTTATCTGAATGGTGCTGCGGAGTGAGCCTTTGATGCCTTGTGTTATCCAGCTAGAAGCACACGATATAAACTCTCCATTGGAATACATGGGGAAGTAACACCAAGGCCTGCTGTCACTGTGCATCACCATTTGCATTCAACCGCACACCTTCAGGCCAGCCAGAGAATTGAGGTCAGTGGGAATAATGCCAGCCCCAACAGCATCTAAAGGGTCAGCACCTGTTGAACACATATCATCGGTAGGGGCAGCCCACCTTTGTATGACCAACGATAATCTCCTAACTGAGCCTTCCACGTCCAGAAAACCCAGCCCTGCTGCTTCTCATATGCCGTGACCTGAGCGGCAAACCACTTCCTGTAGAAGTCCTGGTTAGAGTCTGGCGACCAGTCAGAGTTCCACTGCACGTCATCAGGAACGCTCAGACTCCATTCTCCCACGATGGTCGGGGTGTTGCTGTTCAGCTCGTCGCTGCAGGATGTGCTGATGTAGCTGTCCTTGGAGACGGCGACGTTGGCCCACTTTAGATACCGGTGGTCATCGTAGGCGGCGTAGTAGGTGTCAGTCAGAGCCTCGGTGGGATCGCCAGAGCCCCAGAGTTTGTCCATCATCTGGATGTGCAGGTAGTCGTTTTTATCGATGTTGAGGCTTTGCTCCGCAGCGCGGATTCTCTGCGGTCAAGGCGTGAGCATAGTCTTGTGCTTATATGAGAGCTACCCACCTTGAAAGCATTGGGATAATAGCTTGTCCGCATGGAGCCCACCTTGTCAGCATTCTGAACGGGTTCATTAACAACCTCGAGCATTCCGACATTGCGGAACTTGTCACTCTGGTGGATGTTGGTGGCCATCCACTCGAGGAACTTCAGCGCCCGCTCGAACTGGTAATCCTGGTAAAACCCAGCGGTGGGCGCATACTGGCCCGTAAACGGATTCTGGGGCGTCTGAGCCCCTGGAGCACCGTGCAGATCAATGATAATATACAAGCCCGCATCACTAGCCCACCCACACAGATTCTCCAGATACTGTAACCCACCCTGAGGGAAATGCTCACTATCCGCGTAGACCAGGTCCTCGCGCATCCAGTAACCGACAGGGACGCGGATGGTATTCAGCCCATAGCTCACCATCTCGGCGATGTCATCCTGTGTGATCCAGGAGTTCCAGTGGCTCGCAAACGCACTGTTCGCTTTGTCCTGGCCCAGGCTCAAGACGCAGTCGAACTCGGATTTCTGACCGCCGCAGCCCATGTCCGACCACGCCTTTTCTGCGATCCATGGCTCGAAGACGAACTGAGAGCCCAGGTTCACGCCTCGGATCTTGCCGTTTGAACTCGTGAAGAGGTCCGTACCGTTTGTTGCAGTGATCTTCTTGTTGACCTCGGGCAGCCAGGCAGTTGCCAGGCCCGATAGAGCGCTGAGAGCTGCGAGCCTTTTAATCATTTTGATCGTAGCAACGAGCGAGGTAAATGAGATATGTGAACCTCTCTGTCGAGACAGGTTGATGAAGGAGCCTCTATTTATCTTATTCTCCGACCCCAAAATCTGAAACACCGGCCAATGCACCCCAGCACAGGCGTAATGCTTCGCTTCAAAAGTTCAAATGCATCGACATCAGCCGCCCTGAGCCTGGAGACGCCGATCATTTGCTTCGGCTGACGGGATTTCCCCGGCAACCCGTGACGCGCGAGACTTAAGGCTAGCATTCTGTCCATGAAGTCGAACTTGCGATCAAATTGCTGAGATAGGCAGGGAGTCGGGAATGGGTAATTTCCAAGAGTGGATGGCTATTGCGAGTCCTGCTGTCTGACGATCCTCAAGGCTCGGCGTGTTGATACGGATCTAGACCCTTGCGGTGGAGGAATCAAGGGGTGATCCGGCTGCTCAGGTAGCATCGAAGAACTGATCTAAGAAACGAGATGCAACAACGATACATAACCTGGTCGCTGAATTCGAAGGACAAATAAAAGGACAGGAAGCTCAATGGTTTAAGTCCCTGGAATTAAAGGGTCCAAGTGATCGTCGTCTAAAGGGTCAACTCCAGGACTTGCCTATTTGGGAAAATCGTCCGCTCACCTCTCCTGTCAACACCCCGAGGATGACCGGAAGATCCTCAATAATGAATTGTCAAGATGAGTCTGACGCTCAGTTCTGTCCAACTGACGATAGCAATCAGATTCGTCATCGTGCTGTCTCTCCAGGGAAGTTCTCGATGATGTTTATTTACTTCGGAACGAAGCATCATAAGATCATTGCTTAGTTGGCTTCTGAGAACGATTATAGAGCAATGGCTTCTCAATCATCCCATGAATCCTTCTCAGTAGCCTTTAGGGTTGATGGACTGAGGGAAGTTCGTTGCTCGGCTAAAGATGGAAACACCATCTGATACTGGATCGAACGAAACACGGCCAAGGTGGCACAATCGGGGTTGAATGCGCTATTGTCTACAACCCACTTCTTACGATGTCCCTATGTGAGTCTCCTATCACATAATGTCTGCTTACTTGTCCACTTGCGAAGGCATTCCCACCAAGAACGCAAGGGCCAGGCCGGGTATCAGCCCATGAATGCGTCAAGGAGACGAACTGACGGCCATTACTGCGTCAATATCACCCAGCTAAATCCACGGCATCGAGGCTGATGGATATATTGCCGGAATTTGACACCAGAGAATCGCAAGAACGGCAGTACCGCCTGCAAGCGCGCGTTCATCCAACGAGAATGCGCAACTTGGAGTCGTCGCACGACCCGAGATCGCACCTTGGTCGAAACCACTAGCCGCAAGGAGTCAGGCTATTGACGAACGCGTGAACTCGGTAGTCAAAGAAAGCTGCAGCTTGCCCCTCACTGTCGGATATAGAGGGGACGACAGGACATTTGTATAGCTTCAAAGTGAAGTGTGCAGCTTTTCCTTGCTGACATTGCATACATGTTGTTCGCGGCTCCATTATCGAACGCAACTCAGAAACTTGTTAATAATAACTTCTGTTGGCTCAATGGGCCGCAGCCACCATCTCTCCTCACAACCTGAGTCAGCGATTTTGAGGGATGGCCACGAATAATCGCTGTGTACGGTCGAAACTTGAGTCCGGGATCGCGACCCGGCGCTTGATGGCACGATCCGGACCCCACTTGCGGTGAGTGGGGAGGCGCTGATACATTAGCCTGGTTAGCCAGGTAGGTTAGCCAGGTCGACATTTGTATCTCGGATCCGAGAGCTTCGACACATATTCAACTATTCATCCCACGCGACTAAATCCCGCATTCAATCTATGCTGCGTAGGGTAATAGAATGTAGAGTTGAATACCTCTCTCCTCAGCCACTGGAGCTAGTCAAACTGTCAAAGAGCCACGATCGGAGTCAATAATAATAATTCTCTCCGCCAGTCTTGGCCTAGTAAGTTAGTAACTTTCCGTTGTCCGTTCCCTGTGATCTAGTCTCGGATGGCCCGGGGTCCCGCTCGGAGGAAGCAGTTAGTACTGATTGATGATTTGCTGGATGGCTGCAGTGTGGCTTCGGCAAATGAAATGAAGTTGCTCTCGTACGATATGCACATCGTGAGATACGACCCTAGTCAGAACTCGGAAGTAGTCCTCGAGCCATCGGTGGGTATTGTATGCGGTTAGAACAGATCTATCAACTAAGGTAGGTGAGTGTAACCGAAGTAAGTAAAGAGACTGTCCCAGCGAATCTGGAGAAGTGTCTAGTCTGGAAAGGGATAATGTACGTAGACTGTAGAGCCGATGGACAGGTCCAGACTCGAATGGGACAGGGTGAACCACAACGGAAAACGAAAGGAAACGGACCATGAGAAATGCAACTACCGAGTAAGTCCGGATACCTGCCTGAAAGTATCTGCAAAGTCAACAGATCCGCTCGTCGGCCGAAGCGGGAATACCTCGGTCGGCTTTAAGCACAAGAACGAACCTCCATCCGCTCCCAGTTAACCATCAGTTCTCATGGCGATCTCCAAGGACACCGACAGCCTCATCCAGGGGTGCATGGTTGCAGTGCATGAGGGATTGGTAGCCCCCCCTCGTCGTCTACTACAAATACGGCTCTTGCCCAGCTTACTACCTACATCTGGTGCTCACTCACTCACTCAGGAGCTCCCGCCCTCGTGTACTCCGTACTCTCGGATGGATTTGCTTTGGAAGTGAGACAATGACGTTTGTTAAAAAAATGCTAGAAGCACGGTAAGATCATACGCTCGGACCAGCTTGAAAATGCCACCCGATCACCCGAACGGGTATATATGGGATTAATGGTATTCGCCTACTATGCATAATAATCTCAGACCGGTATGTGTGTCAAATGCCGGGATAATGTACGAAGTGACTTCTATCGCTTGTCATAAACCTCCCACGCCCATGCTGGGGAATAACATCACGTCGGACACGCTGTCGAGGATGGTACGCATGTTCTTCCCCTGCGGCGCAGGGACGTATCCGGATAACTCAGCTGCGGTGGTGCCGAGAGTGACCGGTGGTGAGGACGAAGGGATCAGCATTGGGGTGGCGATGCCGGAGACCGTGTTGGTGGCCTCGGAGCCCGGTCCCAATCCCTCGGGTTCCTTAGCACGCAATGCAGCGCTGACTTGCCGGAGGGCACGGAGCGACGAAGTAAGGTGTTTCGCAGACTCCGTCTGGATGTTCTCATTTGCCTGTCCTTCGGCGTACACATGATCCGCCAGGACAAGTTCAAGCCTTCGAATGAGGTCATATGTTCGAGCGCGATAACGGTCCTCGAGATGTGCAACCAGCAGGAAGGCGGATGCGATTGTGCGCTGCAGGCTGATCCAAGTCCGGGAACAGTGGGGATTGAACGAATGCAGCTCGACAAATGCATCGATCGTGTTCATCAGACTCGTCAGGCAATCCTCGCGGATTATCGCCCGCCGCTCATCGTCCAGAGGTGCATCCGGGTCTAACGAAACGCGACAGAGAACGGAGAGAAAGTACGACGAGTGCAGACGTAACTCTGTCCGCTCGATATGATCTGCCAAAGTGGCGCAATGCTCGGGAGAGCGCAAATGGGGGACGCCTTCGGCGACGATTCGTCCGAATCGCTGCTTATACTCTCTAATCTCGTGATACCGCAGTTGAGAATGATGTGGATACATCCGCATGCGCAGCATTTCCAGAATGACAGAAACTATCCGGCAAAGCGTTTCAAAATACGATCGATGACCGGGCATCGATTTGGGATCGTACGGAATTTCCGGCTGACTAACCATCGTGATTGATGGTCGATCGTATGCCAAGGAGAAATGACTGTTCTGAAAAGCCATTGCCCACCTGTTGAGCATCATGAGAATGGTGCCACTCGTGGTTAAAGGGGCAACCGGGATGACACTTACCACACCCGCCTGCGAGCCGCTTGGGCGTCTCGCGCAAAGCCTGATGATTCAACATGAAGACCGAGGACCATACACATGCGCTCCGTCATCCCTGCGAGTATGTCGTTGAGTTTGGTGTCATGGAGGCTGCCAAGCAAGAAAATCGCTCACCTAGCAACGTGTATGACGCGCCCGCGTTCATGTTATAGGACAAGACGTGACTTATGATCAACAGAACTTGGATCACTTCAAGCGTGGGTTGCGACACATAGTTCAACATTCGCAAACACTGATATGCGCAGGAAACTGGAAGACGGTCAGCCATGGAGGGTCACTTGACGATGGAAAATTACGCACCGTAGACCCACGAGGTCAACTCCCGGTCTTTACCTGGCAAATCAGACAGTTGACACCCGGATGCCAGCACGGCGAAGAGCAGACTCAGAAACGCCAGGCTCATCCCGAATGGTTTGACCAAGCCGTTGGTATCTGGCCGGTAGACCCCTCCGGCTGCCTTGCGGCCTCGCAAGAGTCGATTCATATCCTGCTCTAATCTGGCGACGTCCGGAAGCACCGGATACAGTACAGCTGCGATGTCTCTATAAAAGCCAAAAAATCTGCAAAGAAAACTTCGAATTAGCAAGGCGAATCGGTCGACCACGGAAACCAATCTCCATACCGTCGACATTGGCCATCATCGGGTAATACTCCACAAACGCCGGCGATGTTGAATGTATACGGATCCGACGACCATAGGTCGACGAAAGGGTACGCGGCCGACTCGTTTCCCATCGCCAGCTCCGCGAGAAGGTCATCCTTCGGCAGCGCCTGCGCAGTTTCCTCGGAACCCTTCGACTTGTTCAAGATATCAACGAGTGCTGACCTCGACCCTATATGGACGGAGCCCGTTCGCAGCACGTCTGGCTCATAGATCCCTTCGGACTGCGGGGAGCCTTCTTCTTCGGGGGACACGTCCGTGACGGGTTTACCGGGTTTCCGCGCGTGCGCATCGAACAATGAGTGCAAACTACCCAGTATCTGTTCCATTGCGCGCATCTTGGCGTTAATCTCATCCCATTCTCCCTGTGTGATCATCACGGTATCCGACAATGGCTCCTGGTCTGGAGTGGACTCGGTGCCCGTCCCTGTCCCGAAAGAAGCATGGCGATCCGACGTATTCGTGGGTTGGTAAGTCGGAGTGTACGAAGGTAGAGAGGAGGAGTACGGAGTTTTAGGCAGAGTCGTCGTGCCAGTCGGTGTAGATAGCGGATATGAGTCCTTGGGAGGCGGACGGCCGTAGGAGCAATTGAAGTTGCGCTTGACGCAATTGCCGCACGGTACATTGCGATCGCAACGGACCTTACTCGCACGACAGGGTAGGCAGGTCTTGCACTCACGGGGCCTGCGCCGGATGGGGTATGTAGGCATCGTGTGCGGTACGAGTGTGGTCTGTCCAGGCTGTCGTCCCTACCGCCCCGCCTCGGGGAGGGAGAAGGAAGGACGCGAGGGAGGAAAAGAGGAGAGGAGAAGCGGAGGATTGCCTGTGCGACAAGATAGACCAGGCGGAGTTTGCATAGAAGTATTGTAATTATTATTGGGAATCCTCGCGATTGATCTGATTTTGGTTTTGCGACGAGAAAGTCGAAATCAGAGCCATAAAATCGAGGAAACCGAAACGGATAGCGATTCGCAAGTGTTTCAATTGGCTACACCAAAGAGTCCGAGTAGGTAGATGGTTAGGAACCGTGAAGCTTGCGACCGCGGCAACGGAATTGACCTGAAGGTGGATGAGGTTCGTTTCGATAAGGTAAACCCCTAAGGTAAATTCTGCAGGATAAGAAACGATCACTCTCATAGGCCAGGCACGTAGAATTACAGTAAGCTACCTTACCCGTCCGGACTCGATGATGAAAGAGTTCCAGATCGATGAAGAAGAAAGAGAGGTGGATCATGCTCCCCTCCGATCTTGCTCTTGTCCCGATAGGTACCATCCCGATTGGGTAGCGGAGCCAAGAGTAGGTGACCATACAGGAACTTGGAACTTGCAGCATTTTCACTCTTTTCACCGATCCCTTGAATAGGTACAGTACATGGCACTGGATTGCTTCCTTAACTTTTGATTCATATTAAAATCTATGTAGCAGTTGTCTATGACATTAACATTGATCATAACAAATCTGATTCTATATACATTAATCATAAGACATCCTCGATTCCTCATCTAGAATTCTATCTAGATTGATGGATTAGGCTTCCACCCTCCGCTGGAAGCAGAAAAAGAGCGAATTGCGTCGGATTGCCCCATATCATGTCTTATTACCTGGTTTGACCGGTGCAACCTGCGGCACAGCCCACCAGTCATGCCAACGTGCCTTCGACCCAACTTCCGGGATCTCCACTCGTAGACTGACGCGACGACCGTCGGCTTGAGAGCTGGTTTCTCCAGAGTCGGCGAGCGCCTTCTTCACCGCTTCGATAGCGATGCTTGCGCCTATGCAGGCCCGCATCGTGTCCTTGACGTCGCACTTCCAGTCTTCTTCGATGGCCGGCGCGTGGTATGTTTCGCCCCGAGAGTTCTTAATGAAAGTACCATTGCCGAGTGTGGCTTCCCAGGCCTTGCGCGCTTCTGAAATAGCCTTTGAGGCACGTTCTAAGACAACTTCATCGCTGTCCCCTTCCAGAATCGCTTCCCGGCGATACTCTTCGTACGGCACAAGTTCCGGCAGGCTGATAGGGATGAAAGGCTTCATTCGAATTTCGTAGCGTAACCGCTCGCTGGAGTACGCTCCCGGAGCAGAGGCTGTCGGTAGAAGATTGTGCCGAGCAAGAAGGACATACAGAGCATGCAGGGATATCGCAAACGCATCTATAGCAACAATATTCGTGGTGAGCCTCTCGAGGAGCCGAAGGGTCTTGTGAAAAGCGGACTGCCGCTCGGCTGCGTTGCACTTCATTGCAGCCATAGCGGCCAGATTTCGTTTTGCGGCAGCGACCGTAAACGTGCGTATTCGGTCAATGTGAGCAAGGTGCGTGGAGCAAATGTGAGAAAGATACCAGTACATCCCAGCAAGTTCTTCGGGTGCGTAGATTGAGAGTTCGAAACCAAGCTGAATGATAAGACGGAATTGGCTCAGCTTCTGGTGGTATGCCCAGCTGCTGAGGGGGTAAGAGTACGTTGTGTCACCGTTCGAGAGTGTAAGCGGAGATTCTTCACTGAGAGTACGAAGTTGCTCATCGAGTTCTTCGGCCTGGACAACGGTCAGTATTTGTCTGAACTGAGCATCATCCATCTGTTTGCATACCTCCATCTGAAGGTTATCCCAATCAATAATTGCATGGCAGAGTGTCCGACGAATGCGGCATCGGTTCAGGCACGCACTTCGAAAGGTGTCTACGAAGGGCTATATGATGGTCAGAAATGCGGACTACCGGAAAGAGAGGCGAGGCCTAAATAAAGATGAACACGAGCCTCACCTGAGCGAAACGTTTCACGAAAGCGTCCATCCGCTGGGCAATCTGGAAACGAGGGTCCGAGGGCACCTCAGTGTCGTCTATGTTGGCCTCAAGAAGCACGCTGGAAGAGAGGACAAATTCCGACAATTCGTCGTACAGAAGTCCTTTTAGCGAGACTTTTCCAAGGACAGTCATGTCGTTCAGGATGAAAGTTTGCGTAACCGAACGGATATAAACGGATGGCTGAGGTTTTCGAGAAAGCAATGTCCAAATGGCAACCTGAATTCGTTAAAAGATACACTCGGATTCATGTCCATCTGGAAAGGGCATGAAGTACCTTGAAATTGTATGGGCCCCCATACTCAACGAGTTCCTGTAGGTCAATCGCATCTCGACACAACCGTCGTAGATGCGCCAGCGCATTCTCGAAACTAATCTTCACCATGGGCCGAGGGGGCACCGTGCTGGCCAGTCTCCGCTGAATCTTCACACTGAAGGCATCGGGCACAGGCTTTCCGAGAGTGACCGATTCGGCAAGGGAGGACAACTGGGATAAGCAAGACGCAAAGTAGCCGGTTGACTTGTTCTGTAAGATATCAACGTCATGGCTCAATGCGAGGAGGAACTCGCGTCGGAAGATCAGCCGGGATGTGATCGCATCACGCAAGTTTTGATCGAGAGCATCGGCTGTTGTTTCAGTCCAGGAGACGGCCTCATCGAGGAGGTCTCGAAAGTGTTCCACATCAAACTGTGACAGTAAGCTGCGATTGTACAGCTGAGTGACAAAGTCCTCTTCCTGCAGATAATCAGAAAATGTCTAGTGTGCCTGATAAACTTTAAGAACCAACTTCGTAGTAGTACTCCGCGCACACTCGCGAATGGACAAAATCACAGCACTTGACGAGCGCAAGGCAGTAAGCACGGAGTACAAGATGCAACAGTTTGGAGTCCTCCTTCTTGTTCCCCAACTTTTCACGCGCAAACCGAGCGTCTTCAAAGGTCTTCGGTACCGGCCATAACAGTTTATCGAGGTACAAGGACGTGAAGAGGGTCTGTGATAGTGGATGTCCCATATGCCACGCCATCTGCCGTGGTACAACACATTTAGTCAAACACTGACGACCGCCGGCTTTGCGGAACAACCCACTCACCTCGTGGCAAAGCAACTCGTCCATGATTCCCACTACTTCTTCCGGAGCCAGCTCCCGCATGATGTCGTAGTCGTCCTCCAAGGCTTGCGCATGATTCTCTCCGGGCCCGAGGTACCCACTGTCCATCTTTGAATCCATTATCTGCCAGAAATCAAGACCGGTCAGCCGATGACAAAGTTTCGAGATCGTGTATCTCTAGCAGCGAGGTCAAAAGGATTGCAACCCACCTCCAAGGCGCCGACTGCCTCGAACAGTGTGAAGTACTCATCTTTGACGAGCTCTCCTGTTCGCAGTTCTACCAAAAAGGAGAACGGTCAGTAAATCCTTGCAATGCACCAGAAGACAGGTCAAATCAAAATACGAGAGGAACAGGCTTCTTACTCGAAGCAGCTTGTGTGAATACATCTGTGATGTCGCGTGGGACCACCGACTGCGAAACGACTCGCATCGTCTGGACACGGACTTCGTTATTTGGCAGCATTAATATTCATCCACGACCAACTGCAGCCCGCTGCTGGGTTAAACATCTATAAGAAATCGACTTTGAGGGCGATGAATCAAATGAGGGACAAGACGGGGAGGAGAGAGCGGGGAGTTGGCGGACTGTACGTATGCGACTCGCGGAAGTGAAACCCACGAGGACGCAAAAGGCCGCAGAGACTTGATGTGGGCGGAAAGTGAACGTCTGTTTACAGAACTTTTACAGTACACCCAGGCAGATTCTGAACTTCAACACCAATAAATGGCAGGAAGAAAGTATTCCTTCTATTGATTTCAACAAAAAGGCCAATTATGCTACAGTGATTGTTCCTCCCCTCGGGTAACGTTTCCCCCTAGGCCTTTGATAGCCCAATTCGCTCCATATATCATCGTATCGATTGGTTTTCGGAGGAATAGTCTACTTCGACTCGGCCTGAGTAGCCTGCTGGGTTTGGGCGAGGCTCTTGACTTCACCCTGCTTGCCGTTCTGTATTCAAGCGAGAAATCCGTTAGCCAGAATCCAACCAGTCATTGTCCCCATCACCACCACAATCCAGCATAGAAATGATGTGTATACGAACCTCCCACTTGGAAAAACGCAGTTCTGACTGTCCACGTCGCTCAGCAGCGAGACGAGGGCCGTCCTTGAGAGATCTGCGGACGGCGCGGGCAGCGACGGCCAGGTAGCGGTTGTAGCTATAAAAAGTCAGTACCGGACCGGTCGCGCATTGTTAAGCGGTATCGTCGGCAGATGGGGTTGTGCATACGTCAAACCAGCGGCTTTCCACGCAGCTGCCATTTTGAAAACGGTTGAAGTTGGAGGGATGGTGTTTCGAATGGAGGATTAGCAGTCGTCGGGTATGTGACGCTTGAATAAGTGAGAGTTCGGAGGATCGGGAACTTCAGGTCATGTGATTCACGTGATCCGGACAGCATCTCTACCAAAAGGGTTGATACTTGATACATCGACAACAACCGAATTCGAAATGTCTGGCTTTGACCGAGAGCTAATTTTGCTGGCGCTGCTGCTGGCGCTATTTTCCCTTTTATTCCGGAAGAACTCAGGACGTGATCAGCTGGGCAGCTATGGCTTTTGAGACTTCTGATACCCGAACCCGACTGATCCATGAGGCTTCAAACGTGCGAGCATATATAAGAGGAGAAGAGATCTTTGAAGGACGAGGATTTTGTTTACTCGGCATAGGCTGAAGGATATACCATGCTGCTTCTCGTTGATCGTGGCCTAAGCCCTGGTTTTGAGGCTCTACAAAATATCAATGAGAAGTTATATCAACAAGCAAGCTACAATACCAGACGACCCTTAACATTGAACGGAAGATTCCCCCAGTCTTGCTAGAATGTAATCAAATTCAAGAGGGCCTGCTGTTTCTCCAGTTCTTGATCCAGGCTCCGAAGCAAGTGTGCTCGGCCTTCCATGCCCGGTCCGCCCAGAAACGTGCCGTATAGTACTGCTCTTAACCAAGAAAGAGATCTTCCATATATAATCATATACCATATTCACTGATGAACAAAGAATCCGATCTCCCTTTACGCATAATACGCCGAGATGCAAGAGAGTGAAGCTTCTTCTGTGCATGAATGCAGCTGATGGCCGTATTAGCCATACTAGTACGCATCATAATACACCCAAGAACAACAAGCTATGGGGTCTCCTTGTTTTCACCCTTCATTATTCACTCACTTCTGACCCTCATCTCTCTCATCTCCTCCCACCAGAATCATCTTCCTCTTCTGACTTACGAAGGTCGTTGGAGATATCTACCTTGCGACTCCGAGAGGCTTGGGAGAATATCAAAGTGAGAAAAGATCGCAAACCAGTCTGTAAGTATGTAAACATCCTATAATCTCTTCAGCCTGTGCTGCATTTGCCCTCCAGGTGGTGTTTTGGGTCTCGCCATCTCCTCAGCTTTCTCTCACTTTCTTGCCAGTGCCGCTGTACAGCACTCCCTGTCTCAAAGCCTTCCTTGCGCTCTTGACTATTCGTGGAACGTCAGTAGATAACAAAGCTCACTGAAAGGAACAGGCAGGCATATAAACATGAGCTCGCGGAAGAAGGTGTTGGACAGGCCTAAGAAGCGGGTTCTGGTTCGTTGGGATTGTAAGTATTCCCTTCCTGTCGGAGGCATGTTTTATCACTGGAACCGAGCTGACTCGTTTGATAGCTGATTTAGACGAGCTACTCCTTCTCACAATACAGTCTGTCTGTAACGCGAAAAATGTGAGGATTCCTTGGGCAGATGTTGCTTCCACGATGCGCCACAACGTCACGGAGGGAGCAATCATTCAGCACCTAGCAAAACTCCGCAATCGCCGGGTTGATGCTGCTAAAGTCGTCCCACCGCCACTTCGACGGGGCGGCATTGGGGCTCCAAACAAAGCCTCCAACGCCTCTACAACATACTCTGGAGGAGCTCGGCGCAAGATGCGCAACGCACCGGAATCAGACAGCGCGGCGGAGCCATTTAACCTTGCGAAAGATACTGATACTTCCTCTGACGAAGAGTACGTCGATGGACGTCGCTCGAAGACTCAGAAAGACTCAGCACGCAACAAAGGCTCGAGAGTTCAACGCAAGGAAGACCGCCGAGTCCTGCCCCAGTCTGGAAGTGACCAGGACGCTGATGGCAGCCCAATTAGCTCCGAAGACTTAGTGGTTTCTGGTGCCCAATTTCTTGAGTATCCTAACCACAGGGCTCAGGATCGTTCCCCACCTCGTCTGCGAAAGCAGAGCAAGGTGGTTGTTCTGAGGTACAGACATGGAGCGCAGCTCACAAGCGACAAGCCTATCAAAGTCGAAAGTCAAGAACATACTCCAGTCAACGCTCTTGAACCTCACAATCAGAGCCTACTTGACCAGCAATTGTATCAGGACCTTCATGGCACAAAAAGTTCAAATGCCATAGGTGCGGCAGATGCTCACAGCTCAGGTGGGAATTATTTGTCTGCAGATCACTCCAACATGGGCATGTCGTCCATTCCAAATTCAAACTCCAACTTCCTGGATTTTGGGTCCAGTCAGGGTCTGCATATGAACGCTTATCAGAACTTTTATCCCAGTTCACACAATGAGCAGCTTGGCTTTGTTCCGAACACCTGGAATCATCTGAATCCTCATCAGAGTGAGCAGATGGACATTGCTCCAGGGGAGCCAGGCATGTACTTTGATGACGTTTTTCAGTACATACATGCGAACGATGCGCATCAAGACGATAATGGAGCCACATTTGCAGGCTCAGGGGACATGGATCCCTTTTTCTGATGCGTCCTGGCAGAATCATATGGCTCAGAGTCAACCCTCAAAGGGCTTGGATAGCGAAGCTCGATATTGAAGTGGCTTCTATGAACCAGCATTTCGTTGGCATCTTTTTTTGGTCAACCGAGCTCTCCGTGTCGTCATCCTCATTGAGGATGCATAACCGTTGGGCAAACCCGGGAATCGTGGTTCAGGATTTTTCTGGCTGTTTTCATGACCTTTGCGCTTTGGAATGACTTTGCGAGCACCTGCTTATTCTGCATCATACCCGACTAGATTCTGTTCTTTCCTCTTGACATATTCTCGTTGCTTTTCGGTGCTTTAGCTTTTCGTTTTGTTGCAACTGCTTCTACCTATCAGCTCTCGGTTTTTCAAATTTTCAACCATTTCACCGCATGGAACTAGGGAGATTGGATATCTTCTAGCCTTAGCGAACATATCAATTCTACAAATTTGATAAAATCTTGTTGTATCTTCAAAGGAACCTAGAAAGAGGTGTATACCGTTTCGTAATCATGCAGAGCAGACAGGTTATATGACGTCCAGTGCTGGGGATTTCGGCTGCATCACGGACGGGATAGAAGTAGATCTAACCGTTCAGTGACAATCCTTAATAAGACCTGCATCTTTTGCTTTACAAAGAGAAATATGTAGGCCAATTCAGCTCGGCATCTGTGTACGAATTTCCCCTTCCGACGATCCGAGGACATTCCTCGGGAAGGCAACACGTGACCTTCTAGGAGCTTCTGCCGCCAAGACATCCGGGGATCGAGAACCGCCTGGAAAAATTTCGAGACTTTGGCTTCATCTCCCCAGCTTTCATTCATCTCCATTTCATCCCCTGTTCTTCCTCTTCTCTTCCCTGTCTGCACCTGCTCTCGCTCTGGGAGGTTTGATCGGGCAAAGGTTATCCATCTTATCGTCGATTATCTCCTCTTCTATCCTATCCTTCCATCACCCTTCTTCCCATAATGCAGAGAGCTCTTTCTTCCAGGACATCTGTCCTTTCCGCTGCCTCCAAGCGGGCTGCTTTTACTAAGCCCGCTGGCCTTAACCTGCAGCAGCAGCGTTTTGCCCACAAGGTATGTTTTCACCCGCAATGCGCAATTCTACGCTCCTAAAGCGGTGCCAATTGGTCTTCCGTGTCAACCCGGAGCTCACTCCCGACAGCTTGCTAATAAACTTTCAGGAGCTCAAGTTCGGTGTCGAAGCCCGTGCTCAGCTCCTCAAGGGTGTTGACACTCTGGCCAAGGCTGTGACCTCGACTCTTGGTCCTAAGGGTCGTAACGTGCTGATTGAATCTCCCTATGGCTCTCCTAAGATCACCAAGGGTAAGTTTGACTCGACCACCAGTCTAGCCGGAATCGCTGTTTTCACGTATAGTTGAAACGAATTGTATACTGACTGAAATAGATGGTGTCTCTGTTGCCAAGGCCATCACTCTCCAAGACAAGTTCGAGAACCTCGGTGCTCGCCTCCTCCAGGATGTCGCTTCCAAGACCAACGAGGTCGCTGGTGACGGTACCACCACCGCTACCGTCCTCGCCCGTGCCATCTTCTCTGAGACCGTCAAGAACGTTGCTGCTGGCTGCAACCCCATGGATCTGCGCCGCGGTATCCAGGCTGCTGTCGAAGCTGTTGTCGACTACCTCCAGAAGAACAAGCGTGACATCACCACCGGTGAGGAGATCGCTCAGGTTGCTACTATCTCCGCCAACGGTGACACTCACGTCGGTAAGCTGATCTCCACCGCCATGGAGCGTGTCGGCAAGGAGGGCGTCATCACTGTCAAGGAGGGTAAGACCATTGAGGACGAGCTCGAGGTCACTGAGGGTATGCGCTTCGACCGTGGATACACCTCCCCCTACTTCATCACCGATGCCAAGTCTCAGAAGGTTGAGTTCGAGAAGCCCCTGATTCTGCTGTCTGAGAAGAAGATCTCTGCCGTTCAGGACATCATCCCTGCCCTTGAGGCCTCTACCACCCTCCGCCGCCCCCTGGTCATCATCGCCGAGGACATTGAGGGTGAGGCTCTCGCCGTCTGCATTCTGAACAAGCTCCGTGGCCAGCTGCAGGTCGCTGCAGTCAAGGCTCCCGGATTCGGTGACAACCGCAAGAGCATCCTTGGCGATCTTGCCGTCCTTACCAACGGTACCGTCTTTACTGATGAGCTCGACATCAAGCTCGAGAAGCTCACCCCCGACATGCTTGGCTCCACCGGCGCCATCACTATCACCAAGGAGGATACCATCATCTTGAACGGTGAGGGCAGCAAGGACGCCATTGCCCAGCGCTGCGAGCAGATCCGCGGTGTCATGGCGGACCCCAGCACCTCCGAATACGAGAAGGAGAAGCTCCAGGAGCGTCTGGCTAAGCTCTCTGGCGGTGTTGCCGTCATCAAGGTCGGTGGTGCCTCCGAGGTTGAGGTCGGTGAGAAGAAGGACCGTGTTGTCGACGCTCTCAACGCTACCCGTGCTGCCGTTGAGGAGGGTATCCTCCCCGGTGGTGGTACCGCCCTTCTCAAGGCCGCCGCCAACGGCCTCGAGAACGTCAAGCCCGAGAACTTCGACCAGCAGCTCGGTGTCAGCATCATCAAGAACGCCATCACCCGCCCCGCTCGCACCATTGTTGAGAACGCTGGCCTCGAGGGCAGCGTCATTGTCGGCAAGCTGACTGACGAGTACGCCAAGGACTTCAACCGCGGTTTCGACAGCTCCAAGGGCGAGTACGTCGACATGATCTCCAGCGGTATCCTTGATCCCCTCAAGGTCGTCCGCACCGCTCTGCTCGATGCCAGCGGTGTCGCCTCCCTGCTCGGTACCACCGAGGTCGCTATCGTTGAGGCCCCTGAGGAGAAGGGCCCTGCTGCTCCTGGCGGCATGGGTGGTATGGGCGGTATGGGCGGCATGGGCGGCGGCATGTTCTAAGCTGCTTCCAGCCCCCTTTCTTAGCCTGCCCTCTTCCATGATTTAAAGGTTTCTCTTCCCTTCGAGCGTGTCTTTGCATGTACGAGCATTTTCTGATATATCGGTGTTGAGAATTTTCTGTAATATTTCCTTTGTTTCGATGTGTTACACGCCTTGACAGCCCCTTCATCTACTCCGACTTCGTCCTATACCTCGATACTCATATCTACCTCTTCGATCCGCCTCCCTTTCGATTGACTCGATCAACATCTCCACTCCATCACATTGGGCATAAAAAGTCTTGGGGAGTCTTGTGTATCATATATGTACTTTATGCAGTCTACAGCAGCTTCGGAGCTGTGGTGGTCGTGCTCTCAATATCATAATTGTTCGCGACAATCTCTCTTCAGTTTCTGTAATCTTCGCGTAGGTTTACTACTCTGTCCTCGACGCCTACTCGTACAGTAATTAGATTCCCCGCTGACTCGGCCGCCTCAACTTGGCCGAATAATCGTATCCCGGCGGCACCATCTCATACTCTGCCACAGGTGGCAGCGGCGAAATCACCCGATCAGGATGCTGTTTCCAGATATCGTCCTCTAACTGCCTGCGATGCCGCCGGGAGGACAGATAGCGATTGAAGCGGTTCTTTTCATGAGAGGTTTCGCCTTCGGTCGCTAGCACGTCCAAGGGCTTCTCAGAAGATCTGGACCGACGAAGAGCCTTCTTCGCAGGGGCTAGGAGAAAGTCTCTTGCCATTCCGAACAAAATTGCATGTCCCTTGGAAACCGTCTCCCGGAGGCTTTCGTTGAAGGCTAAGAGTAGGGCGATAAGGATGATTGCGACGGATGACGGGCCTGGAGCATGGCGTTAGAGGTGTCTAATTTAAAAATCTATGTAACTTTTGAAGAATAGACTCAGAGTCCTAACCTGCAATCACAAACATTTGCCGGAAATCGGGATTTGTCTCTGTGCCGCTCCATTCTCGGACATTGATGCCGAATAACGAGGTGAAAAAGGAGAGTGGTAAGAATCTGGGTCGGATGAGCAATTGGATGAGAGGTGGCCTGTGCAGTAGACGCGACTTACATGACGGTGAAGATTGTAAAAACCATCACGGACCGTGACTGGGTCTGGGTTACTTCTGCCTCCCACCGAGCCAGTCGTGATTCATCGACGTTGGCTTGCTTCTGCTTCAAGTCAAGAAGATTCTCTACCTGTGTCCGAGAGTCAGCGAACAGTGTCATCATGGACGTCGAAGTGGCTTACTGCTTTCTGAGCCAGGATGGTGTTCTCTCTCATTTCCTGGACTTGACTGCGGTATTCGTCGAGCCGGGCCAGCGAGGCTTCGACAAAGACCTTGCCATATCCCCTGTCTTCGAAGTATCTAGCCATGGCCTTGACTGTTGTGGTTTGCTGTTCGAGGAGCTTCATGATCGTTCCTAGTTCATCCATGATATCCCTCAGTTCCAGTAGCGCAGAAAGGTCTTCTCGGTTCTGTCTTGCTACGCGGATGTCTCTTTCGTCACGCTCCGCGTCTGTCATTGTTCTCCCATCGGCCGTTTTGTTGTGTTGAGCAGGGTTTGTGGTAAATCCGCGACTTCGGAACCGCTTGAATGACTTTGTCACTGACTCTGTCTGCTTCTTTGTCAGTCAGCTGTCGAGATGCGCGAGACATAATCCTTACCAAGATACTGATGGACTCTTCGAAAATGCGGAGGACTTGTAAGTCATGGTGCAAGGTCCTGTCAAGTAGAACAGTGACAGCATGTTGTACTATGAGCGCAGCAAGATCACCAGCAGTCTCGAAACGCCGCGCCAGATCTCCATTGAGTTCATTATAGATACTGTTGTGTAAGTTTGCTTGTTCGTAGAGCTTATCCTCGGATGTTGTAGCCTCTTGGTTGGGGAAGAAGGTCACGACCGTTCTCTGGTCCAAGATCCAAAGCCATAGCTGGTCTACCATGAGGACCTTGCCATCCTCAAAAGCGTCAGGAACGCCTGAATCATCCTCCGTTCTCACTGAATCCCCTATCTCATCCTTGATATTAACTGATCTCCTGGTCCGCTTCCAGAGCATTTGATCGTCATCTCTGGCAGTTGTAGATCTCAGGTTCGGGTATCCGAACTGGTCCAACGTTCTCCTGAGGTGAATTGGAGGCTCGCTTCCTAGGAACTTCCAGATCAACTTCGATTCCAAGTGCGCTGTGGATATTTTGTCGGGTACGGGTCTGGATCTTCCTTGCCGCAGTCGGTTTTCGACAACTTTCCGGCGCTGTGTTAGATTCCAGTATGTATCCCAATGAAGCTGCGCTGCTTTTCAGCACGTGTGTCACAATATCCGCGCGCGTACAGACTTACATATGGCATCTGCCGCAGGTCGATGATTAGCGATTATGTTCATCGATTTTGGATTCAACTCACATATAGAGCAAGCTGAGGCTCCACCATCCCTCTCGATGGATTGTTGGGCGAGGCATCATTCTGCCTGGAATAAATGCATGAAGGGCGCACATAACGAGCGTGAGGTTCGAGGTGACGAGCTCTGATCAGCTTTGAAAACCAGTTTTCCTGATTTATGAATTTGCTCAGACTAAGCGTTGACGGTATACTTAGCGTCTGCCATGGCGATAAAGAGCAAAACTGGAACGCAAAAAGTACTTACAAATGTGGGATTTCACGATCCGCACAGGCTTTGGCAAGTATGGAAGGTACCCATCCAGTATGTGTATAAGGAACGTGTATCCATAGAAGCTTCTCGCTTCCCGGTTCTGGTCGGTCAAATCGAGGTGCCGTTCGAGGCTTGTCTGCTCCCATCGTGTTCCGTTGACCTCGTGTCGGGAGCGGCACAGGAAGGAGTCCTCTATACCTTGACGTTATATTACTGTGCCTTTTCTTAGCTGGGCTGTTTGCATATATGTTGCAGGACTCTAACACACAATAGTTTCGGTTGGCTCTCTTTGACGTCGGAGCTCTCATTCGGAACCTCTCCCGTCTCATTGCTATTTCTCTCTTTCTGAGGAGTGTCTCCATTCTGTTCCACCGGTTCATCTAGGTCGTAGCTGATGTTGTCGTCGCCTAGCTCAAGATAGCTTTCGGTGCTCGGCTCGCTGACATGAATTCTCGGAGAAGCCTGGGGCAAGAAACTGCGACTCTTTTTGATAGAAGGTCTGGACTGGATACGTTCGGTTTCCTCGGTCGTGACATTCACAGGCTCATCAGGTTCTGAGTCTGAATGAATAGAAGATCGTCGGCTCTCAAAGCTGCTCACTGAGGAATCATCCAGAGAGCCAGGCGGCATCTTGCTGGTCTTGCTTAGCCTATCTCGGAGGCACTCAGAGGGGCCTCTCGACAAATAATCATGGAGTGTCACTTTGGTGGACCAAAGCTTCAGAGGCGTCTCCTCGCTGACTCCAAGTGCAGTATCTTCAAAGAACCCATTGACCTGAATCATGACTTCCTTTTCGACGTGCAGCGGTGCATCCGCAAAAGCAGACAGTTGTACTGCCTTGGAGACAGATGACTGAAGCTCCTTTATGAAGCTTGTCCTTGTGGTTTTCTCTTGACCCTTGAAGTATGCCGTTCCTACATGGTCAGTGGCCAGAGGTATCTCCTTCTCATGCTCCAGACCTAGTAGGCCTGATCGAATGGAGGTGATTGGTACATGGACTTCGACAGTGGTGCTCGTGTCCGAGCCTGCGATATTGAGGGTGGAATCAACCGTCTCCAGGAAGGTCCAGACTTTCAAATCCGCCGAGATCGCCCTGAACTGATTGGAAAGATGCATGAGTTGCTGGTGTCGAGGCTTTAAAATTTCCCGGAGATGGTGAGGGATGCGATACTTCAGTCTCATTATGTTACAAATACTTTGGGTATACTCTGAAGCATATAGATAGGTCGATCCCTGATGCGGAGTCGCAAAGAAAGCTATTCCGTGACAGCTCGACAGGATAGATTCCATATTCGACGATGCCTGGCTGGCGATGATCAGGGCAACCTTAGCTACCAATCCACCGGTGCTATGGCAGATGAAGAAGATGGGCCGTCGACTTTTCTGAGCAAGAAGTCAGTACAAGGTTCACTCTTTACGCACAATACAACCTACAGCGCTAAGTCGCTGCTGGTGAAGCTGGTTCAGCAGATTATGAGCCAGGGAATCCAAGTCATCGCGAGCGCTCGGCTTTCCATGATCATAGAGTAACACTCGCGCATTTGGTATCTGCGTCGACAGCTCCGATATAAGCCATGGTTCTTTAGAGTCATCGCCGAACCAGGTATTCCATGGGTCAGATCCTATGGCAGGAACAGCAACAATGCTGGAAGATATCAGTGCTTGAAGCTCCAATGGTCAGCTAACAGCATTTATGACTTACTCGACATCGGAAGAACGGACAGAATTCCTAACCGTGAATCGACCGCGCAGGTCGCCTTGGGAGGTATTCTGCGCCATATCTCGAAACCCTCTCGAGTAATAGCAATACTCTGACCGATATCCATCTGAAAGAAAGACGCAAGATGAAATCCATCCAGAAGGCTACCATCTAGAAAGCCGCAGAAATAACGACCATCATCTGACTCATGGGGAAGGCCGTGGCAGGTGACATCCTGCGAGCTGACAGCCTTCTCTCTTCAGCCTCGTTGACACGCTCCATATGCCCCATCGCTAGCGGAAGATTAGCGATCATCTCGTGGGCTTAGTATTCTCATAGAGCTGGATTTTGACCAATACCATGCCCCGCATTTTAGTGTCGTTGACACTTCTGAGGTCAAATCATCAAGGACACGGATCGTCTGAGCCTTGCGAATATCCGACAATCCCAAGTGTCATATTGCCAGGTTCTATGTTCGTGCTGAAATTGCACATCTAGCCTTGACTGGCTGGAGTCCTGTTTGGTCCTTCTATATGGTGAGAAAGGTGAGCATATGCAGTAGTGAGATCGTCGCCCTTCCCACGCGGACATGGTAGGCTACAAAAACTGTTGAGTTGGACTATGTTTTGCACAAACGCAGTGTCGAAGATGAAAGATGAAGATCTGTAATAATGGAAATGGACTTGCTTAATGTAAGGAAAGGTGAGCACTCTGCACTCTTCTGCTGGGTGGCCGAGAAGGATAAGATACGCACGGCCTCGTGACCTCCCAAGGTGTATACTTCCGCGTCAAGGAGATCGCTATCGAGCCAACCAGATACCAAAAGTATGTTATTAAAGCACTTGTCAAGTTTGATAGCAATGGCAAATTCGTTCAGTGAGGAGGAAAGATTTGTCTCGCCATATTTTATCCAGAGGAGAAAGCTACTCCGGCCCAACTCCCCGAAGATTATGTACACGATTTAAACCGCGATGCTTTCGCACAAGAAAGATAGATAACCCCCTCTCCCAAGACGCTAGAAACAAAAGTACAAGTTAGATGCTCTATAAGGCGACATGTGGTGCGGTATCATCAGACATTAATCAAAAGATGAACAATCAACGAACCCAATTGCTCGCTGAATAAATAGTTATACAATGATGCTGGTACATGGGAAGGAGAGATTGATGCAAAGTGATATGGAGTGGAAATGCGAAAGGCCAGAGGAGTTGATTCCTAAGTGCCTTTCAGCGCCCATGGTCACGGGAGTGGCCTAATCTCGGCGCAGGGTGGCTACCAGATGCTTGAAGCTGGTAGAGCGTGTATGCAACTTCCCCGAATCTTCATTATAGCGAGTCTGAATGAGCTTCATCGACCAAGTGGCGTCTCTCATTAACGCCCCGTGCCATCTTCTTTCCAAGTTCATACGTGGAAATCATGATAGCGCAAGCAGGCGCCACCTTCAAGCAACGTGCAACCCAACCGCGGAAAAGGCCTGCCATGCCTTCTTCATGGAAAATGTGCATGAGAAATTTGGGCAGAGACAGTTGCTCAGGTCGAAGTGTTTCCGGCGCTACGCTGCCTCGTAGACTGCTTGGACCGCCATCACCCATGTGTCGGAACACCTGCTGGCGCGTTTTGCCGACGTCAAATGGAGTGGTAACGAATGCCGCCAGAGAACCTGATAATGCCCCAGATAGGAAGCTCTCGAGAAAAGTCGGGGTATTTAGATCATGAGGTAGTGTCGAGGAGGATGATTGATGAGGCAGGAGGTGATGATCGTAGGCTTTCCTGCGCATATCGAGAAGATAGCGTTTGCATTCCTCGTATCCCCACCAGTATAATCCAGAAAATGGAACATCGCGCCACATGGTGAGTGTCAACCCGCGCCAGAGAGCCCGATAGCCATGCACCTGGGTCATTTGATGCAGGTCCGTCAACGTCGCCTTGAAATGCCCCGCACCCGTACCGGGAGTGGCCTGCAGACGCGTCCGAAACATCTCAATCGGGCTGATAGCAGACGCCGCGGCGATTCTCGCGACAGAGCCAGCGACTAAGGGAGCGTAGGCTGCGGGAAAGAATCGTTGGATGGGACTCCTTTCATCAGCGCGTAGCCAATCGTATCCAGCAAAGTAGATGACGTTGGCAGGAATGCTCATCATCAATGTGGGACTAAGTCCGCGCCAAAGTGCCAGAGTGCCTTCATTTCGGGCGATCTTGCGTAGACCATCCAAAGTGGAGGTAAACGTCCTTCGCTGCGTTTCTTCGACCGCACAGTCCGCTACAGCCGGCGCAGAGCTTCCTATGGCCCCGGTACCATGAGCTACCATGCACACTTGCGGATCTTGACCGAACCAGAACACTTCGCGGCAACAAGCAGTTACTCCCAAATTCGGTGGTAAGTGTTTTAGCGTCTGAGTTGTGTGAGAGGTGTAGGGAGATGCATTTTGAACGGAAGATTGTGATTGAAGTCGGACACGGACGACGTCAAGAGGAGTTGCTGCACACAATCAATCAGTATCTTATCAATGACAGCCTGCGAATGATCCCCGATTTCTCAAAGACCGTGCTCAAAATTATGTAGCGAATGTAACTCACCTAGTAAAGCCGTGAGGATGCTACCGCCCGTGGCCGATACCATGCGCTGAGTGATTGTAATGTCACCATCCTTTCGCTCAGCGTCTGGAGCAGAGACAGTTACTGTCCCAGAAGTAGTCGCCATCGTAGTATCTTCAGAGTTCCACGGCCATGACTCTGCCGGGGTCTGTGCTAATCCAGCGGTACTCGCCTCTTCCAGATCAGTGCCGACCACCAGGTGCTGTGTCGATCGCAACGTTGGACAATGATTCAAAAAAGTAGACGGGCCCGGATGGAAATCGAGGTAGTTTTCCCGTCCAGCACTCAAATTCCTCGAAGTAATAATGATGCACCGTCCGGGAACCTGTCAGTAACAGCGGGGAGGAAAAGCAGCAATGCGTCAGAGAGAAAAAGTGTCAAGGCTGCCGGCGGTGGCGCTTCGGTCCAAATCAAGTTTGGGCCCGGAGATAAGCAATATCATTCTCGGGTCCCCGCGATTTTTCTGTCTTTACTCTTTCTATCTGCCCACATTCTTGGTCCTATCGCGATCGCTACTCAGTTGTACAGAAAGAATGGCTTGAGATTCTATTTTATTTTGTTCATACCACAAGATCTCATTTGTACGGCTTCTTTTCGTCGATCTGTTGCCATATTCTCCGATTCAAAGCCAAGCCTCAAGCTATCGGCGAACTACTGCGCTTATCAATCAAAGTGACTCCGCCGGCGGTGCTCATCACGACATCTGATATCTATGACAATAATGGAGGACAACGCCGAACTCGAATCGTTTCGACGCCAGTGGCGAGAGGAAGTTTCACGCCGGACACATCATAACAGGCCTACTACTACACAACCGAAACCGCCTGTATCTTCTGCAGCCCGGCCCGGCCACTTCCCTCCGACCCGACATGCGGCCTCGGAACGTAAAGAGGACGAAGACGACGGAGAAGGCCCAACATCGTTTGATCAGGGTGAAATCGTCCATGGTGTTGAACAGTTGAGCTTAGGGAGGGTAGATGAGGATGCTTTCCCCTCCCAGGTACCGCAAAGAGAACCTAGATCAGCCTTGGAACACTTTGAACGAGCGGTAGAGAAAGAGGCGGAGGGCAATTTAGGAGACAGCTTGCAGCATTATCGCAAGGCGTACCGGGTAAGACTTCTCATACTCTTTTTTGGGGCATAAAGAGGGTGGCTAACTAGTTCATTTGTTCTCTAGTTGGATTCCGCGGTCGACAGGACATACCGTAACAAGCATTTTGCCGCTGCTTGGAAGAAATCCACACATGCTGTCCCAAATACCTCAATATCGACTGGCGCTCCGGCAAGTGGTCAAGATCCCCAAGATGAGCCAGTGGTACTACCTACTCCTGAGCTTATTGCCTCTTTCGCCCATCTGCCAATTCCTCAGGCGGAGCCTGTAATTGAAGGTACACCTCCGCCACCGTGCCCTATTGCGAACATTCCATCCGAGGTCCTGCTAGTAATCCTTCGCCATGTCGCGCTGATGGACCCTGCATCGTTTTCTCGGATGGCGTTGGTCTGCAAGCGCCTGGCATATCATTTCGCCCATGAACAACACATCTGGAAACGACTTTGTCAGGGCTCCGAGTTTGGCTTTAAGTCCATGCATTACTCATTTGCTTGTGACATCCATGGCAATTCAGAGTATACTTTGGGGCAACGCTATACGCCGTTCCCGTTCTCAGCACCCGTGCAGATCCCCAAGCCATTATCCTCGTGGAGTCAGGTCTTTCAGATGTTCCCTAGAATTCGTTTCACTGGTATATACATAAGCACAGTCAACTACACTCGCCCGGGTGCCGCGTCCTCATACCACAATATAGCGTGGGACAGTCCCATACATATTGTCACTTATTATCGATACTTACGGTTCTACCCGGATGGTTCAGTCATTTCTATACTGACAACGGTGGAGCCGGTGGAAGTTGTTCCTCACATCAGTAAGGAAAATGTGAAGGCTGCACGCGCAACTTTCTCGAATCGACATCATCAGCGTGTCACATCCGAGCCAGGTATCACTTTAGCTGGAGCCCCAGAACCGATACCCCCAGTCGCAATGTCGGCTTTGAAGGAAGCTCGTCGAGGACGCTGGCATCTAGTTAAGCCCCTTGCCGCTTCTGAATCTGAAGACGACAGCCGCATACCGTCGATTTCTGACTGCCCGCCGTTCCCAGTCAAGACATTAGACACTCCTGCCCCGGATCCCAGAGATGTCGTCATTGAAACTGAAGGCGTCGGTTCAAAATACACCTACACAATGCATCTGTCTCTCCGGTCGTCCGCTGCAGGTTCGAAGCCTGCAAACCCCACAGCCACCCCGGCCAACACATCGAAAAATACGAAGCTTGTTTGGAAGGGATTCTGGAGCCACAACAAGCTGACCGACGACTGGGCTGAGTTTGGCCTTCGCAATGATCGAGCATTCGTGTTTCGAAGGGTTCGCGGTTGGGGTATGTGAACATACTCGTTGATGCTATGATTGCATGAAGATATATAGTACAGGTTTTGTGTCTCAGTTTTGGTATAGAAGTATTGGGGGCATGTCGATATCTGATCGATACCATAAACGGAGTATATATGTACATAGACGGAGTATCTGTACAAACCTTTAGAAAGACGTTGGTTGATGACTCCAATTTGTTTCGGGGACGAAATGAAATATAGATCAAACAAACGAACGAATACGTAAATGCCAAGCTGCTTATCGATAAGGCTCTCTGGAGAAAAATTTCGGGGACTCCACCGATCACCTCCAAGCACGGGAATTGTTTAATCATGCTCAGCTTGCTCCGCATACTCAATTAATCATTAATATATCTCTCTGCCAGACAAAGAGGTCCCATACGAGGCTTCGCGATGCCCGAAAGGGTACGTATCGTTTTTGACGACGCGGACGACGTCCCCGTCGCTAAAAAGCTCCCTGCGGCCGAACAAATTCAAGGCTCCGAACCAGTCAAACGAAAAGACCAGCCTACAGACCACCAGAAGAAAAAGAGCAAGAAGCGAAAGGTCGAGGGATTTACAGAGACACGGTCGCAAGAATCCCCGTCATCAAACGAGACGCAGCCCGATCCAGTCTCACGCGACACCAACGAGAAAGATGCTGTCAACGGCGTCGCAAATGGCACATCCGACGACGGCCCTAAGAACAAAAAATACAAGACGAAGAACCAAGCGCCCCAAGGAACAAAGCATAATTTCGTCTCTTTGAGAGAAAAGGCCAAGGCACTGTACGAAACCCGCAAGAACCTCCCCATCTTCCCTCACGGCGATGAGATCCGGCGGAACCTGCGTGCAAACGACGTGATGCTCCTGGTCGGTGAAACGGGTAGCGGAAAGAGTACACAGATTCCTCAGTTCTTGGTCAATGAGCAATGGTGCCGTCCGACCAAGGCGACACTTACTCAGGATGATGGATCTAAAAAGGAACTGACGGTTGGAGGGTGTATTGCCATTACACAGCCGAGACGAGTGGCTGCCATCTCGCTGGCGAGACGTGTAGCTGAGGAAATGGGGACGCCGTTGGGGTCTTCGTCGCCGGCGAGTAAAGTGGGTTACTCGGTGCGGTTTGATACGTCTACGTCGCCAAGTACGCGGATCAAGTTCCTGACGGAGGGAATGCTCCTTCAGGAGATGCTGCATGATCCGTGGTTGACAAAGTACAGTGCGATTGTGGTTGATGAAGTGCACGAACGTGGTGTCAATGTCGACCTGGTGCTGGGATTCTTGAGAAACTTGGTTTCGGGTAAAAAGGAAGGACGAGGTGGTGTACCTCTGAAGGTCGTGGTCATGAGTGCCACGGCTGATATGGAGAGTCTAATGGATTTCTTCAAGGAGGGTCTACAGGCGAAAGGAGATACTAAGACAACAAACGGGAACAATGAGCAGCAGGATTCTCCACAAGCGAATGGCGAGGACAAGATTTCTGTTTGCCATATCAAAGGCCGTCAGTTTCCAGTCAAAACGATCTACGCCCCGGCTCCTGTGCATGATTTTGTGGATGCAGCTCTAAAGGTGATCTTTCAGATTCATTATAAGGAGCCCATGCCTGGAGATATCCTTGTTTTCCTGACAGGCCAGGAAACGGTCGAAGCTTTGGAGCATCTGGTCAACGAGTATGCAACTGGAATGGACCCTGCGTTGCCCAAGGTCCAAGTGCTTCCTTTATTTGCCGCTCTGCCTCAGGTCGCTCAACAACGGGTATTTCTTCCCGCGCCTCCTCGCACCCGCAAGATCATTCTTGCAACCAACATTGCAGAAACCTCCGTGACTGTGTCCGGTGTCCGATTTGTTGTGGACTGCGGCAAAGCAAAGATCAAACAATTCCGTACTCGCTTAGGACTGGATTCCCTTTTGGTCAAGCCCATTTCCAAATCCGCAGCGATTCAGCGGAAAGGTCGGGCCGGCAGAGAAGCACCGGGACAATGTTACAGACTCTACACAGAAAAGGACTATTTAGCGCTTGATGAGACCAATACACCAGAGATCCTCAGATGCGATCTGAGCCAAGCTTTGCTCAACATGAAAGCCCGCGGTGTTGACGACGTCATGGGTTTCCCTTTTTTGACGCGACCCCCACGCGAGTCGTTGGAGAAGGCGCTCCTCCAACTGCTAAGCATCGACGCTCTCGAGGAATCCGGAAAAATCAGCTCGATTGGGCTGCACATCGCCAAGCTGCCTCTTACGCCGACGCTGGGGCGTGTCCTGTTAGCAGCATCAGAACACGGGGAAGGATGTCTTTTGGATGTGATTGACATCATCTCCTGCCTCAGTGTGGAAAACATCTTCCTGAACACAACATCGGAGGAAAAGAAGGAAGAGGCAGAGAAAGCGCGCCGAGACTTGTATCGAAGAGAAGGCGATCACCTCACCATGCTTGCAACTGTGCAAGCCTACGCAGCGGAGAATACGGATCGAAAGGCCTGGGCCGAACGACACATGGTCTCTCATCGAGCTATGCAGTCAGTGATGGTATGGTGTCATTGTTCATCTCATCTAACGCACTCTTCCACTAACCGCTCCGACTATCGCAGGATGTCCGCAAGCAACTCACCACACAATGCCGACAAGCCAAGCTCCTTCCCAGCGCCAGCGAGTCTCGCAACTCCTCTAACAACTCAACCACTCGCGAACCCTCCCCTGTCCTTATCCTCCAGAGTTTCCTCCGCGGGTTTTCCACCAACACCGCTCGGCTTGTCCCGGATGGCAGCTATCGGACCGTTGTCGGGAATCAGACGGTGGCCATCCACCCGTCGAGCGTCTTGTTCGGCAAGAAAGTGGAGGCTATCATGTATAATGAGTTTGTGTTTACGAATCGCAGTTATGCACGGGGTGTTAGTGCCGTGCAGATGGATTGGGTAGGGGATGCGTTGACAGGAGCATGATGATCATGTTGTCTGATGAGTTTTGGCCTTGAGATATGTATATACCTGACGATAGAATATACCCCCTGCAGAATTACAGACACAGTATTCCGTAATAACTCAGGAGTATGAACGAAATTGCTACCTCGCTTTACAGCATTAATAAGCCTACATGGGACACATCCCGCATTGCCCTTGATACACTCGCCCGCAGACATGCGGCCATGAACTAGTGACAAGTCGGCGACGAATAGATGACATGTCAGTGAGATCGGTCAACGGAAGGGAAGATCGCCATTTAGCCTGTTTCACTGTCAGAGTTTTAGTTTTGGTGCTTGTCTCTCGAAAAGACATCTGTACAGTATCTACGGTCCTCAGGCACCGTGTCCAATTCAGCCATCAGGCAGTAAGCCGTGGAAAGTTGACTGAACTAAAGTCGTCCAAGGGGGACTTCATTGGTGGGGTAGTGTCGTTATCTCTAGTCGACAATGTACTCATCGACTACTCTATTAAACTGTAGTGATGTTGTCAGCTAAGATGAGAGTGTTATTAGATATGACAGATGGATATACTCTGGTATATTTCTCCCCTGGCGCTGGTAAATGTGATGAGTTGAAGAACGTTTCACTGTAAGTAGTCAATATTGAAGAACTAACACTATTATTAGGTTCACATATGGTATATCTCAAAACCAGGTAATTGTAATCTCTAGCTACAAGTCTGGTGACTGATTGCTTGTTGTTATTGTCACGGTGGTGTTTGACCTCCCCATCCTTGCATCATTTCTGCCTTTCTCCCCAACAGGAACGGAGTTGTCACTAGGATGTATATTTCTTCTTCGCTGTTCATCATTATCATATTATAAGCTACTCTTCTCTTCTCTATCAATATATTATTCCCTTCCCCTGGTTATCTATTAGACATCGTCCTTCTCGCATCGAGGCCTCATCCCCAACAGGTTTGGATCCACGCAGCGAAATCCCACCAGTGACGGCTGATCTACCACCTCCACTGCGATCATCACCCATCATCATTCCACCATCCCTACAAATCCGGACAGCCTATCTATCTATCTGTCTATCTATCTACCTATCTATTGTTTCCTTTTCTTGTTTCATTCCATTTCTATCTCTTAAATTTCTTTGTCCATATATACTTCTATTCCTCTGTTTTCTCTCACCACTATCCGCAACACTTGATCACGGCCGATCTAGTATCTACGCAGTCCACGCGGGGAGAATCCACCCTATCTTATCTACTGTGTCGATCGGAGATTAAGGTAGGACTCATCACTCATGGCATTTCGTCTACCACCTCAAGTCGCTCGCCGTCGCAATTCCTACTCGACATCTCATCCAGTTCCTGAGCTTGATATTCCTTCTCCCCTCTCTCAAGTCCTCGAGAACGAATCCACGCAATGGGTGCTCTTCTCCCCGCCCCAACCCTCCACCGCCTGCACTCACACGACCTCCACTGAACGCACCCCCCGAACAGCCGGAGCATCCCGGTTAAGTGATTTCGGCTCCTTCGGCACAGCGACTCGCTCTATTCTCGGTTTCGAGGGTAATGACACGGACGGCGATGTTGAAGAGCCCCTGGACGAGGATGGAACGGAGTTAGACAGCCTAGACGACGGCCTGCACGCTTTCCGGGCGCCGTCCGTCACGCAGGAGTCTACATCACGGCCGAACCAGTCCACTCCAGCGGTACTGCCGGCTCATGATGGGCTAGGGAGTTTCCATGCATCCAGTCAGCTCGTGCAGGAGCAGTTGTGGCAGCATGAGCAGTTCAATCCCCGCCGGCGGGGTGACGTGCGCCTCAGACGTCGCTCGAGTGTGCAGCGTCAGCTGGACTCGATCGAGGATCGGCAGCAGGCAGATATCGAGCATGAACGCTGGGAACGTATCGAGAAGTGGAGAATGGACCAGAGCCGGGCGCTCTTGCAGGAGATTGAAAGGGAAACACGACGGCGCCGACGCAATAGCCGCGTCAGTTTGCAGACCGATCAGGTGGCTTCGCAGCCCATTGTTTCTCACACGCCTGATGGTGTCCTGGAGACACTCAAGGAAGATTCGTCGCAGCCACAACAGGAATCTGAGCAGGATGAGTCTTTCTGGCGACGTATCACCCGCAAGGTGATTCGGGACCTCATCGGCATCGACGACTCTCTGCTTTCTGTCATTCTCGGCGAGTCATTGCCAGACATGGGCGAGGAGTACAAAGAGATGAACGAATCTGCAGGAACAGACAACGCTCTTAATCTCAGCGAGACGATTCGGGAGCTGGACTCCATGCCGGATGAGCAAGGTCTGACCAAATTACTTCAGCGAATCGCACGCGAGTTGGGCATCTTGGTCCATCAGCTTTGCGAACACCCTGGCGCCTTTACGACATATCTCAACCTCACGAATGAGATACCAAACGAGTATGCAGGCATACCGCTTAGCCGTCTAGCAGAGGAGAATAACACTGCACCGCAGGATGCATCTGCCGAACCTCACCTCCACACCGTGGTGAGCAGTCAGGAATCGATAATGTCACCGCAATTTTCGCCTACCATGCGTGATCCTACCGGCAGAGAGCATGCCGCACACTGGGGCATCGAGGACGAAGATGACGCAAACCGCGAACCACTCCCCGAGTCTGCACGCCTCCAGCAAGAGAAGGAGTACTGGGAGCGCGAGTTGGACGTGATGATGGTTTTCCGCTACCTTCGCAACCGCTTCGGCCGACGAGGTAGCAACGCCGACAGCACCCATGCATCCTCGCGCCGTCACCCACAGGATGCGTCTCGACGCGCAGCGATCATCCGCCAGCACCATCCCCTCGTTGCACGGGCTCACTCCCGCTCTCAAGCCCAGATCCGACGTCAGTCCCATCATTCCGCGGGTATCTCTGGGCCCACGGGCATTACATCGCCGCTCCTCCGTCAACATCTCCACCGACCCAGTTCGAGCTGCGCAAGCCAGACGAAACTCTCTGCTCTCTCCAGCCGGCGAACGCTCACCAGTTCCAGCCGGAATTACTGGGATATTGGCGGAAGCATCGACAGCGCCAGCGCCATCGCACCCCCTGCGGCTGGTGTGGGACTTTGGGGCGACGTCTGATCCGCTTCCGGACAGTATCATTCCCACACGAATACTGCCCATCGATCATCTTAGTCATAATTGTGGTGATCTAATGCAAGCGCTGCTGTGATTGTCACAATGATATATATATACATCCACCCATGTCCATTCATGGCTTTCGATCATAATGTTTCAAGCAATCTCCAGTCTTGGGTATGGTGCTTGGGTTCTTGTTCATTTTCGCATCTATATTCGGCTCTATGGCGCAGACAGAGGTGAGGGTGTATCTTGTCTAGTGGTATAAGACGGTGTACGGTATACGGTAGAATCGGGCTGTGGCGAGACGACGGCGATATATATCTATATATTTGTTGGGTTAACTGGGTTGCGTCTATTCATCATCGACATTATGCATATTGATTTCTATCTTGTTCATTTTACTTGGAATAATTGCATCTTGTACAATCTGTTCTACATTGCTTGTACATCGTATGGGGCTTCGAAGAGGGGTACCTCCTGAGGATGTTGACATAGAATAGGATACTTGCGCTGCATACTTTTAATAACTAGGTATCATGAATGAAACGTCGTCAGCTGCTATCATTATCTCGTGGTCCATTACCGCTACCGCTACAGTCGAATCAAGCAGATCGAGGATGAAACAAGCCGAGGAATTCCATGATTAATCAACTCCGCCGTACGTGAGCACCACTAAATGACATCAAATCCTTTCCAGGAGGGGTAACATGAAAACGGGGAACTGAAAATTGGGTTCTTTTTCATCTTTTCTCTCTAACGCTACTGGGAAAACCATCTAAGCCTGAGAGGCGTTCTCGTAGGCGGTAGGGAAGCGCTTCATGTTCTGCTCGATCAGACCGTGGCCACGCAGGAACTGGACGTAGGCACCGTCCTGCTTGAGCTTGCCCTCGTTGCGGAGCTGGATGTAGTCCTCGCGGCGGACGGGGGTGAAGCCCCAGTTCTTGGAGACGATGATCTTTTGGCGACCGGGGAACTTGTACATGGCACGGCGCAGAGCCTCGATGGCGGCGGCGCGGTTGGAGTCACGGGTGCGGACGGACAGGATGATCTGGCCGATGTTCACACGGGCAACGGTACCCTGGGGCTTACCGAAGGCACCACGCATACCGGTCTGGAGACGATCGGCTCCGGCGCAGGACAACATCTTGTTGATACGGATGACGTGGAAGGGGTGCACACGCACACGCATGTGGAAACCTTCCTTACCGGCGATCTTGACGAGGTACCTGATGATCAAATTAGTGGACTGAACGGGCTGGGTGTGTTGTGATGCTGTCGCGGGTGTAGGTGTGGATGGCGGATTCAACGTACTTGTTGGCACAGATACGGGCGGCTTCGAGGGCCTCGGAGGACAGCTGCTCGTACTCGTTGGAGACCATGTGCACGCACAGAGGGAAGTCGTCGACGTTGGCCTTCTTACGGCCCAGATCGAAGATACGGATCTTGGGGTCGGGAACACCACGGTTGAACCGGGACTTAGGGTAGGGCTATATCCAACGCATCCTGTCAGTATCATCCTCCTCACAACGCATATCAAAATAATAAATCCATCCAAGCCCAGTAAAATCGCGACGACATATATTCCATCTCTTCACTGCTTCTCCTGTCAAAACAGGTGTTGGCGTTGTCGCTCTCCCCACAAGCGAGCTTCCCGTCCAAAATCCACAGAACACGAAAACTCCCACAAGAGATCAAATCCTCCATCAAGCGATCGCACGCACCTTGTTCTTGCAGTAGCGGTAGCATCTCGCGGGACGACGGGCCATTGTGACTGCTGGAAATGGGCTGGCTGCACTTCCTGCGAACGGTGAGGTTGTCGAAAAAGGTGGTGTCGGGAGTTCAAAAGGGAAGGGGGATTTCTTCGCCTGCGGGCAACTCTCGACGTTGATTTCCAAGCAAGTTCCCGCTAACGAGTGGCAAAGCCCTAAACCCTATGCTTTCCACCAATCATGTTGCATCATCCCCATGACGCATTTGTCAGTTCGGAGGCTTTTATTGTCCCTGCCTTGGATCCGTACGAGTATGAAGAGATTATAGGTGCTTTTGTTGATGGCAAACTCAGGTGCGTTACTCTATGAGTAAGCTCCTCTACTACTGCAGAGGGTGACTCGTGAAAAGTAGAACGGAAAACAAGGTAATGCATCATACGTCCGTCCATTCTACACTACGCCAAGTACAGTCGCTCGGATAGGTGTGGACCTTCATTCATTCATTCTGTCATTATCTAAGTGGTATTTCGCGATATCTCAAAACACCCGGCCTATAGACATAACAAGAACCTAATGTTCGAGGCGATACACCTACTGGCTGCTGAGGATGTCGGAGTCACCAGCCTCGAGGATGGCCATGGTGCTGCAGCGGAAGAGCTTACCGCAAGCGGTTCCGAGCTCAATCTGTAGTACGAGGATAGGTCAGCCATTGTCATTTACCCTCCAAAGCCCAGATATACGGCTTCTTCTCAGGGCTGCTCCCGCGTCGCCTTCCCTCCATAGAAGAAGTACCGGCGTCGGGGCATAGAAGTGAAAACCATTGCAGAGACACTCTTGACTTACGTTGTTGCCAGAGAAGTGGTGGACGGGAGTCTTGGCCAGCATGGCGTAGTACTCGAGCTCACTCTTGCGGAGAGGAGGAGCGTTGGCAGCAATGAGGACCAGCTTGGCCTTGCCGGAACGCAGGGTCTTGATGGTGGACTTGTAGCCAAGGGTGACTGGAGGGGCAAGAATAATCAGTGATTTGGTCTCCAACGTCAATTGGATTGAAATGTCACGCACCCTTTCCAGACTTCATCACCAGAGCCAGACGGCTGGAGAGGGTGTCACCGGTCTTCTTGCTCTTGGGGGCCATCGTTACGCTGTTTGTTCGAATCGAACGAAACTTTTTGACTTGACTGAAGGGAGGTTGGGAAAGTGCGCTCCGGCCGTAGTTTTCGAGGTTGGGATGCGATCAGGAAGCAATTTCCAGATTGATTTTCATGATAATTTTCTTGTGGGTTTGCCCTAGTGCCAGGCGGAGCAGAGATCTTCCGTTCCGCAAGAAGCTGAGGTGCTGAGTAACCCCGCTGTTTCCGTACAGGGGGCTGAAATACAATTACACGTATCTTTCTGTTATCACCTCATCTTCATCCTTTGACTTTGACTGAGTTCTGGTGCCTTGTTATTATTAGTGAGTCCCTTTATTATACCTACTATTATCGGACCTGTCCAGTTGGGACTCCTCAAGCATGAGCTCTTACCGAGTTCCTCGCATCTGAGAGTTGAAATTAACGTTCAGAGGCAAGAGGCAAGAGGCAATAAAGCTTGAGTGGCAGGAAATCAACCAATTTTAGGCTCACAGATGGCCACCTAGATTCTGTACACACGGCGTCGCACGCAGCAAGGAGCTGCCTATGAAATCAAAGAACAGTTGGAGGATGCTGTGCTATCTTTATCTTCTGCCCAAAGTAAACTTTGCAACGTCGTAAAGTTCGTGTTGTCTCCCAGGTTAAGGGGCCAGTTGAACCGTATTCTGCATTTTAGCCCCATATTACAGTAACATGAGATTAAGGTAGTCGGATAGTTAAAACATGCGTTGGTCTCATGTTGGTTAGTTGTATCTACTGCGTTAGGCTGGCTGCTGTTGGTAGGGGAACCCAACAAGCAGCTGCAACGGATAAGACGATCGCTTGTATTATTGCCGTTTCCATACAAATAATTAAGTCGTCCAGTCTACCTTTCCGTCTTCAACCCCCAGATTTTCTCCATTCTGGATTCCTACTGCGTTGATCCCTAACGTGGTACTTCTGGCTTCAGTTCTTCTTCGATTCTATCCTCCTTGATTCTGGTTTGTGCCGGATTTCTGGGTGGGTGGCTAGACGTCGCCAGCCATTCGAAAGTTCTCCCACTAGGTGTCCACTGTGTTTTGACCGCTACTATATACGCTGATTCCCTTAAATTGATCGCTAATTTCCGGCCGTTTCATCATCGCTTCTCCTGGCCTGGGATCATTCTTTTTGCAACTGGCTTTATTCAAACATTACTTTCCTGCGTCTGTCGTACAAATTTACTTTCGAACTTGACCGTCCGCTTTATTGGTGAATATGTCGGCGAACCCCCGCAAACCTGGGACTCCAGGCAAATCCTCCACTACGGACAATAACACAGTCAATGGAACTCCGTCGCGAGTTCATTCTCGATCCCCCAGTGCTTCTACGAACGGTCTATCCCGATCGCCTTCCCTCCGTGGCTCGGCTCCGGTCTCTGCGCGTGCTGCCGCCCGGAAGCCTGGTCGGTCCAACCTCAGCATGTCCAATGTACCCCAGCTGGCGGCCGACCCGTCCGAGGAAGAGGCCCGGGCCCAGAATGCAGCTCTGATCGAAGAGTTGAAGGAGCAGTTGCAGAAAGCTGAGACTGCATCTGAGCAGTACCGCAAGCAACTCGGTGTCTTGCAAATGCGCCTCGACGAAGCGATCAGCGAGCAGGGCAAGTTGGAGGATCAGACTCATGAGAAGGACAGCAAGATTGAAGCCCTCAACAATGAAATCAGAGACCATATTCGCCAGATCCGCGACCTAGAACAGGCACATGAGTTGGAACGGAATGCCATGCTGCAGGAGAAGGAGCAGCACCTGAGCCGAGAGGAAGAAATGCAGGCGACCATCCAGCGCTTGAAAGATTCATTGGCTCAGAAGGAGATGCGAATCAACGCTGATAACGAGAAAAATGTTTCACGCTCTTGTGAGTAATCTCTCTTCTCCCCTTCTCCGCTACCATTAGTTGTCACTGACACGTCATTACAGCCAGTTTCCGGAATCGGTCCTCACCAGAGGTGGATGGGCAGTTTGCGCCTTCATCCCAGATCGAGCGGAGCCCATCGCGGAATAATTCGAAACTGCTTTTGCAGAAGGACAAACTGATCGAGTCTCTCCGTCTCGAATTGGCTGAGTCCCAAATCAAGCTCGTGGAGATGGAAAACAAAGGCGGTGGCCGGCAACGCGAATTGGAGAAGGAGCTTTTGGAAGCCCGGATGGCTAATGCTCGTCTGATGGAGGACAACGAGAGTTATCAGCTACTCTTGAGCGAACGAACATTGAATGGGGACTTCACCAAAGGTGATTTCATGCGGGAAGCCCACCCCGAATATGATGAGGGGCAGGAACCCAGCAATGGATTGGGCTCTCTGGCTGACGAGCTCGAGTCAGTGGATGCAAAAGCGGAAACCGACAATACCCGCAAACTCGAAACGGAGATCAAGGTGCTCAAGGACCAGAACAAGGCCCTGACCCTGTACATTGAGCGCATTATTAGTCGTCTCCTGCAACATGACGGCTTCGAAACCATCTTGGACAAGAACGAAAACGAGCCTCCCGCTACTGCAAAGCGGGTATCTTCGTTATCGGACAAGGACTTGCCCCCGACCCCTCCAGAGAAGGACGACCCATCTTCCCAGACTCTCCTGCAAAGAGCCAAGTCGGTAGTCTCCCGCCAACCCAATCTTTCTCAGCATAGATCTCGCCCGTCTAGTTTCATGCCACCCCCGACCAGTGTCCCGACAGCTCATGAAAACCCCGAAACAGCGCCGAGCATTCCCATCAATCGAGCACAGCGTGGCCATCGCCGCACTCGATCAGACCAGGCGGATGTTGCAGCGGCAGCTGTTGTCGGCCAGATGTATCCTGGACGAAACTCTGGCGGTCCTATCAGCCCGACCCTCATGGGTCCCGGTTCTCGCCAGAGTGTCTTTTCAGGGCCAAGCTATGTGTCAAGCATGAGTACCCGTGCGCCGTCTCTCTCCAGCCAGCCAGAGCGGGGTCGAATGAGTGACTCAAACAGCGTTACCAGTGACCTGCATGATACGGCTTCCACTGGGGCGACCTCCAATTCACCGCGCTCTAGCACCGGCATGACAAACTACACTGGAGCAGTCATGACTCAGAATAAACTACGCCCACTACGTCTAGTCAGTGAGACAAAGGCAGCAGAGGACGAGGAGGCTGCTCGCAAAAAGGCGAACCGGGGAAGCTGGATCTCGTGGTTCAATCGTCCAAACACCGGTGATGCAGCACAACAGCAAACATGAGCTGAGCTTCCATTCCTAACTGGCGACACTCTGTTACGACTTTTTTTGCACCGACTCTCTTATTTTGGTTGTCTCATATCTCCGCTTCTGTGTAATATTGTTGTTTTCTTCTGCTTCCCGATATGTCGCCCTCTTGAGGAATACCCTATTTTATGATGACTACCATGACATTTGAAGCTGATTGAAGATCGCTTCGCTGAAGCACCATGTGCCGCTCCTTTCTATGATACCAGGACGGCAATTTTGTTTCTTGATTCTGGCTGTGATAGCCACTCTCAGGATTCTTCTTGTCTTGGATGATTCCTTTGCACTTGTTAAATCGTTGATGGCCCATTACTTATCGGGAATATTCCCATGATAACTCTATCTTTGATGCCCACTGTCCTTCATGAACATATGACCGCTATATTAGTTTCAACATAGAATGTTTGATAATATTTGCTTATTATTCCTTAGTGATTTGTGGATTCAGATACTCGTTCCAGCAGCTACAGGTCCGGTTCACTGCTTTCAATATCATGATATACAGTAAATATACAGTAAATTCAAGCTGTTTTCCCTCTAAGTCATTCTTGTCCGGAATATGTTTTCTTATTCTTTCAACTGTTGCTTGTTGACTTGCCAACCCTCATCGATATCGACATAGTCCCGGAATAACGTTGCGGCGGAATCCGAATTGCGGACAGCTTGACAGTCCTCCGTAAACAGCAATTCATTTTGAACTTCGAGACCAGGCGATTCTGATACAATTAACAGCTCTCTTCCCGAAAAGCGTCGCCCATCATGGTCGGTTCTCTATCTCTCTTCTCCGTCAATGCCGTACTGCTCATGTCGGCTGACGATGGATCTCGCATTTTCGCCAAATACTACTCCCCGCCTCATCCCCCAGCTGGTGCTGCTCCCAATTCAACAGATTACCCCGGCGCCAACCCCTACCCAACGCTGAAGGATCAAAAGGCCTTTGAGCAGGGTCTCCTCGAGAAGACAAACAAGCAGACCAGTGATGTGATCCTCTACGACAACCGGGTTGTTGTCTTCAAGATGGAGAGCGACGTTATGATCTACGTGGTCGGAGGCGCCGAGGAGAACGAGGTCCTGCTGTACAATGTTGTTCTATCATTGCGGGATGCTCTGGGTATCTTGTTCAAGTGCGAATCCCTGCTCCTTTGGCAGCTACCTGCCCAATTGGATTGTTGGAGCTAACGTTTGATCTTTCAGGGGCGCCACCGATAAACGCACAATCGTCGAGAACTACGACCTGGTCGCGCTGGCTATTGACGAAATCATTGATGATGGGATCATTCTCGAGACGGACCCTGTCATGATTGCTTCGCGTGTCAGCCGTGCCCCAGCACCGGATGCACCGAACCTGAAGAGCATCGATCTGTCGGAGCAAGGTCTACTCAATGCTTGGGAATTGGGAAAGAGGCGTTTGGCGGAGGGATTACGGCAGATGTAATTGCATCGTTTTCTCTGGTTGTTATCATATGATGGGCGTGCGCTTGTTTCTTCCTTGATTCTTTGCTTTTCTGGCTGGTCCTGGCGTGGTTTTGTGCGCGCACTTGTTGCATTATGACTTCTTACCCTCTTCTATATTTGCCTCAGCTACCGACTTACAGATTTGAGGATTCGATAGAGATACTCCATTTGTTACTTGGCGGAGAAAGTGGCCTAGACATTATGAATGCTCGATTGGATGATTACGCCCCGGGCGATTGCCAGAGGCGAGACATCGACGGTACCAAATAGTCTTTAAACTCATAGAAAACTATCAGTATACCAAGGGTCGATTTGATATGAAAGTCCAGATTATGGCACACACAAATCGGTGATATTGGTTAATCTGCTAAAGCGATCGGTTTACTGTGCCCCGCATACGTCACGTCTTTCCACACATTTTCCCGGAAGTTCTATATCAAAGTAAAATCATCTTCACCGGAATATCAACTCTACCAGGAGTCCCTGGTCAACAGCCTAGGAAAATGAAGCAACGATTCTCGTCCTTGGATGTCAAGGTGCGTCTGTCGCAATTCAAACTTCCATGCGAAAGTCTCAGAATCTCACACGACGACAGGTCATTTGCCAGGAACTCGCCGCGGAGCTTGTCAACCTTCGAGTTTCGAACATTTACGACCTTTCTTCGGTATGTCGGGTCGATTTGAACGGACAATTAGATGATGGGATTATGCTGATCTCCTAGCTAGAGAATATTCCTATTCAAGCTCGCCAAACCCGACCACCGCAAGCAACTCGTCGTTGACTCAGGTTTCCGCTGCCATGTCACCCAATACTCGCGCGCAACGGCAACCGCCCCCTCCCCATTCGTGGCTCGCATGCGCAAGTTCCTCAAATCGCGCAGAGTCACATCCATCGAGCAGATCGGCACTGACCGGGTCATCGACTTCTCCTTCAGCGATGGCATGTACCACATGTTCCTCGAGTTCTTTGCAGGCGGCAACATCATCATCACCGATCGCGAGTACAACATTCTCACGCTGTTCCGGCAGGTTCCTGCCGGAGTGGGTGAGGAGGAGATGAGAGTCGGGCTCAAGTACACGGTCACGAACAAGCAGAATTACCACGGTGTGCCTGAGATCACGTTGGACCGGATCAAGGAGACGCTGGAGAAAGCGAAAGAGGCTTCCGCGCAGGAAGGGACAGCGCCGAAGAAGTCGAAGAAGAAGAACGTGGACGTGCTGCGGAAGGCTTTGTCGCAGGGATTCCCGGAGTATCCTCCTCTGTTACTCGACCATGCTTTCGCGGTCAAGGGGTTCGATCCGGCAACGCCGCTGGAGAAGGTGTTGGGGGATGATGCTCTCATGGAGGAGGTCAATGGTGTGTTGAAGGAGGCCCAGAGTGTGACGGTCAGGCTTTCGACGAAGGAAGATCATCCGGGTTATATCGTCGCAAAAGAAGATAAACGTCCGGCCGCGGAGTCGACTGCTGGTACTGAGGAACCGTCACCGAAGGCAGGGCTTTTATACGAAGATTTCCATCCTTTCAGACCTCGCCAGTTTGAAGGCAAGCCGGAGGTTACAATTCTCGAATTCAGCACTTTCAACGCTACGGTTGACGAGTACTTCTCCTCGCTGGAGACGCAAAAACTCGAATCGCGACTCACAGAACGCGAGGAGGCGGCGAAGAGAAAGCTAGATGTGGTCAGGCAGGAGCATGAGAAACGGCTTGGTGCTTTGAAAGAGGCACAGGAGTTGCACGTTCGCAAAGCGGCCGCGATCGAGGACAACGTCTACCGGGTGCAGGAGGCAATGGATGCTGTTAATGGGCTGATTGCCCAAGGCATGGACTGGGTAGAGATCGCACGTCTGATCGAGATGGAGCAGGGCCGAGGCAATCCGGTTGCCCGAATCATCAAATTGCCGTTGAAACTCTACGAAAACACCATCACTTTGGTCCTCGGGGAAGCCAGCGCGGAACAGGATGAAGCCGATGAGCTCTTCTTGAGCGATGAATCTGAGGAGGAGTCTGAAAACGAAGAGCAGGAAGCAGCCCGGAAAGCCCCTGAAATGCTGACTATCGACATTGATCTCGGCCTTTCCCCGTGGGCGAATGCTACTCAATATTACGAACAGAAGAAGATGGCCGCGGTGAAAGAGCAGAGAACGGCTCAGTCGTCGACCAAGGCGCTTAAGAGCCATGAGAAGAAAGTGACCGAAGATCTGAAGCGGAGCCTGAAGCAAGAGAAGCAGGTCCTCCGTCCAGCCAGGAAACCCTTCTGGTTCGAGAAGTTCCTGTTCTTCATCTCGTCTGAGGGCTACTTGGTTCTGGGGTATGTGCTACGTCTATCTCTGTCGTGCTATTTTATGGTCTAACTTTTGACAGTGGCCGTGACGCTATGCAGAGCGAGTTACTATACCGTCGCCATCTCAAGAAAGGCGATATTTTTGTGCATGCGGACTTGGACGGCGCTCGACCGATGATCGTGAAAAACAGACCAGGGACACCAGATGCGCCTATACCGCCGAGCACACTCTCACAAGCAGGGAATCTCTGCGTTGCGACATCGAGCGCTTGGGAATCCAAAGCAGTCATGGCAGCATGGTGGGTCAATGCTAACCAGGTGACTAAGACCACCACAGGCGGTCTTCTACCGACAGGAGAATTTGAGGTCAAAGGTGAAAAGAACTTTCTCGCCCCGTCGCAATTAGTTCTTGGGTTCGCAGTCATGTTCCAAATCAGCAAGGAAAGCTTGAAGAATCACAAAATTCACATATTCGAAGAAGCGACACCAACAGAACCAGTGGGGAAGGAAGGCGAAACTACGGAGCAGCTTGTGGAAAACGAACAATCTGTGGCGCAAGAATCGGGGCCAGCAGAGACAAATAAGCCTGCTGCGAACGGTTCAAGTGAGCAAGGCAACGAGTCTAGCTCAGAGTCAGATGATGAAGAAGTGAACCCGGACTCCATTCCGCCGAGGAACCCGCTACAGCGGGGTGTATCCGAGCCTCTTCCAGCACTAGAGGGTACTTCAGAGCAGCCTAATGGTGATGAAGAGGAGGACGAATATGAAGGTCAGGGTGAGAGAGCACAAACTTCCCAGGAAGAGACGGCAGCTGAGGGCGGAACAACTCCAGCGGAGGAAGCAGAGCTTCCAGAAGAGAAAGAGGCAACATCTCCAGACAGAAGTGAACCAAGCCAGTTGAGCAAAGAAGGATCGCTCGAGCCCACCGCTGACTTGAAAGAAGTCAACCCTTCAAAAGCAACAGCGAACGGAGTACCCGCCCCGGCGAAACCGGCGAGTTCGAAGAAAGCAGCGCCAGCGCCAGCAAAGGGAAAGAAGGGCAAAGGCAAAAAAGGCGCGGATAAATATGCCCACCAGGATGAAGAGGAGCGTGAGCTTGCGCTTCGTCTGGTAGGTGCTAAGAGTGTCAAAGCTGAGAAGGCCGCTGCCGCCGCCGCGGCGAAAGCGGAGCGCGAACGAGTAGCTGAGGAGCAGAAGAAGCGGCGGAAAGCGCAACACGAGCGCGCTGCAGAAGCAGAGCGAAGACGGCAAGCGCTTTTTGATGAGGGTGCAGCTGATGATTACAATGAAGAGACTGCTGCAGCAGAAGCGGCAGACCTTGCTTGGATTCCGGCACTGGTTGGTACGCCTCGTCCAGAAGATGAGATTCTCGCCGCCATTCCAATCTGCGCTCCATGGGCAGCGCTTGGTCGCTACAAGTACCGTGTCAAGTTACAGCCGGGCACGGTAAAGAAAGGCAAGGCCGTCAAAGAGATCCTTGGTCGTTGGGTGGCAGAAACCACCACCGGAAAGGTGAAGAAGGAGCAGGCCGAGGAAGCCGGTATTAGCATAGCTGATGCCGAGAAGCTGAGAGCACGCGAAGGTGAGCTCTTCAAGGCATGGAAGGACACGGAGATCATTAACACTGTCCCCGTTCCCAAAGTGCGGATCATGACTGGAGGAGGGGCTACTGGAGGTGACGCAAAGGGCAAAGGGAAAGGGGGCAGCAGTGGGAACAAGGGAGGCAAAGGTGGAAAGAAAAAATAGACCTTGAGATATCTACATGGCAGTTAAGAGCCAATGCCAGCTTTTCCCCCAGTCTTGAATATACTACTAGTGGTGGGTATAGCATCCGCATGTCGAAGTACTTGGCCGAGATAGCCGATTTCCCTCTTACAACAGGTTTCTAGAACAGACCCCTGTGTATTATAGCAAATGATCTCATATATCAAAAAAATAGCATGACACCTGTCATCTGGCTGGTAGAAACTCTAAGGTAGGCGCCCTTATCGTCAGTCTGTATGCGCATTGACTCGCTTAGTCATGCGGATCGACGTCATCTCCAGAGAAATTTTGAAGCATGTTTGGGATCGACAATCAACGACGTCAATTGTCTATCAAAATCATTACATAGGTGCAATTTTAGGCTTCAATAATCCCTTAGAGGGATTAGCACGAGGACAAGCCACTCGAAAATATACTTCATCGCATAGATAAACAAAGCGCGGTGCTTGCGCCTTATCCCCCCACTAGGCACTCCGTTTTCTTTTCTTTCTTGAGTCACCCCGCGCTTGTCTACAATCCCTCAATCTTCTGCTAAATTTGATGCTTGGAACATCTTGGCGCCTTGTTCAGATTTCTGATCTCCCCACTGTCAGCCGGTGATCAGAGGCCCACTTATCACAACCAGCTGGTCCAAGCTGGTGTCCATCACGTCTCGCCTTGTCGCAGGCGGCTGTCGGCGCAGCTTGGCCCATTTCTTCAGCACGACTACCGCAATCATGACGCCACGAGAGACTCGAATTTCGTCTGTCCGACGACTAAACAAAGAAGATCTCGGGAACCGATCACTCGCAGAATGGTGGGCAAGCGAACGTAGCCAGAAGACGCCCGAATCCTCCGCGATTGAAGAGGCTGCTCGTCTCCTCCGAACGAGCGATATACCTGTTGCGTTTCCTACAGAGACGGTCTATGGCTTGGGGGCGGATGCGACACGGAGTGCTGCGGTGCAGGGGATTTATAAGGCTAAACAGCGGCCGTCAGACAACCCATTGATTGTTCATGTCGATTCCTTAGAAATGCTAGAACGACTTCTCAACCCGGCGCCGATGAGTCCCACGCGCGCAACGAGAACCGCGAAAAATTCTATCCCTCCCATCTACCAGCCTTTGATCGAGCGCTTCTGGCCCGGTCCGCTCACAATACTCCTCCCTAACCCGTCCGGGTCGCTGCTCGCTGGCGAAGTCACCGCGAATTTGACCACGTTTGGTGTACGAATGCCTGCGTCGCCGCTGGCACGCTTGTTGATCCATGTTGCGGACCGGCCGCTTGCGGCTCCTTCGGCTAATGCGTCTACGAAACCCTCTCCGACTGCCGCTGAGCACGTTTACCATGACCTCCAGGGACGGATCGAGCTGATACTTGATGGTGGCCCCTGTGGTGTGGGGGTTGAGAGCACCGTTGTCGACGGGTTGAGCAACCCTCCAGCCATACTGAGGCCAGGAGGAGTCGGGATTGAGGAATTAAGGGCGGTTCCTGGATGGGAGAATGTGCAGATCGCTTACCATGATGGCACTCTTGACGTCAAGGAGATCCCTCGGGCTCCTGGCATGAAATACCGGCACTACTCGCCCAAGGCGCGCGTAGTATTATTTTGTGCCGGGTCCAGCGAGGAGGCGGTCGCAAAGTATGTGTACAAGGATTTGGAAGATACTGCTGTTAAGGCACATTTGATTGGCGTCGTACGGACCCGGCAATGGAAGCGAGGCCTGGGTCTAGTATCAGAGGAGGACATCGAGAAGACATTGAAACCTATCCCATCCCTGGTGGATGACCTGGTGTGCTTCTCTGTTCCCGTGAAGGACAGGATTAACAATTGCGAGATCACCAAGGAGGCCTTTGACTGCCACCTGGGAGACGACATCGAGTCTATCGCGCGGGGACTATTCTCGGCCTTGCGAGCTATGGATGAAATGGAGGTGGATGTCATCTACGTGGAGGGTGTTTTGGATTCCCAGGGAGACCTTGCGGCGGCCGTGATGAACCGGCTCAGGAAGGCTGCTGGGACTGTGCTGAAATTATAGTAATTGAAAGTAGACTATGGTACTTGGTTTCAGATCTTACTCTCTCTTCAGGCTGGGAATCTGGAGTTTGACTGGTGACATAGAATGGATTTACGAATTTGCCTAATTCAGCGGACATAAGGAGCCAGGATGTATATACAGGCAGACCTTGATCGACTTGATCTTCTCAGATGATTTGTACCTGGCTTCTTGCCATTCAGATCCATGGAAAGATTCAAGGCCTCCTCCGACAATTCCTCCGCCGTCGGCAACCTCCGAAACACAACCTCCTGAGATCTCTAGCGAAGCAGTGTCTAGCTCCACTTATTTGATTGCACATTGCTTGATATAACTCTTATTCTTGCAGAATACTCTGTTATCAGTCAGTCTTTTTGTGGACCGAAGGATCACGATCGTTCTCAATGAGTCCATGCAGCCGCTCCAATTCCTCGGTGATAGCCCGACGGGTCTCCATCCATCATTGGACCAGATTTGACTCAAGATTAGTTGTTACTGAGTATTCATAACTAAGTTAGAGAGGACTGACCATTTGGGATCCCGTCTCTCTTCGACCAGTCCAAGTTTCTCTCTTTTTACCTTCCTGACGCGTTCTTCCTGCTTTCCTGCTTTCCTGCTTTCCTTACTCCAGGAACCCAGCATCAGACAATGTGTCAATCACCACTGCACGATTTTCTGCATGGCCTGCCCAAGTGCGAGCATCATGTGCACCTCGAAGGGTGCGTCACACCCGAATTGATTTTCCAGCTAGCAGAGAAAAACAACGTGCAACTACCGGACCCAACAAGCCATCCAGCCTATGCCTCTGTCGAAGCGCTCGGAGCCCGCTACCGTGAGTTCACTTCGCTAGACGACTTCCTCGACTTCTACTTCCACGGCATGTCCGTGCTGCACCACGAGTCCGACTTCGCGGACCTCGCCTGGGCGTATTTCCAGAAAGCACACGCGGACAACGTCCACCACGCCGAGGTCTTCTTCGACCCGCAGGTCCACCAGGCCCGGGGCATCGATTACGAGACCGTCGTCTCCGGCTTCGTGGCCGGGTGTCGGCGAGCAGAAAGGGAACTAGGTCTGTCGACCCGGTTGATTCTGTGCTTTGTGCGTCATCTGCCGGTCGAGTCTGCGGCCAAGGTGTATGAGCGGGCGCTTGCCAGCGACCATTTCGAGAGTGGGATTGTGCATGGTCTCGGCTGGTCATCGTCGGAGGTTGGGCCGCCGAAAGACATGTTCCGCGAGATTTACGCTTCCGCGTCTGATATGGGTATCCGCTTGACGGCGCATGCGGGCGAGGAGGGCGATCCGACGTATATCAGTACCGCGTTGGAGCTTGGAGCCCAGCGAATCGACCATGGCATTCGGCTGGTTGAGGATCCGGAGCTGATGGCGAGGGTGGCTCGCGAAGGAATTATGTTGACCGTCTGTCCGTTGTCGAATGTGCGACTTCGGTGCGTTGAGACCATGGAACAAGTGCCCATTCGGAAGTTTCTGGATACCGGTGTCAAGTTCTCGATCAATAGCGATGATCCGGCTTACTTTGGAGGTTATATTCTTGATAACTACTGCGCTGTTCAGGAGGCGTTTCAGCTTTCCGTCCCCGAGTGGAGGATCATTGCTGAGAATAGTGTCAATGGGAGCTGGATTGATGAAGCGAGGAAAGCCGAGCTGCTCAAGCGCATTGATGATCATGTACAGAAGCATACTGTCGTTGCTTGATGGTTGAGGGCATGACCTATGACTGTGTTGATGTTGAGGTGCATAAGCGTACAGATGTGTATATATGGAGAGCCTATTAGATGAATTTTCACCCTTTTAAATCAATTGATACAGTGAAGTGTGAGGTGTCCATGCTATACCCGAGACAAGCTTCTGATAGTCAAAATAATGAGTCTATTCAATGAAACGTCTATCGATGTTGATTAACCACACTTTCTCGCTGTCACCTGATGTACTCCTCGTAGCAAACAATAATGCCGCCAAGTATAACCGACTGGGCAATATCATCAGCAGCAGTCATCTCCACTCCTCACTACATAACGCCTCACAAAAGTAGCAGATGACCTTGAAAGCAGTCAATTTGGCCAGACAAGCAGCCAGCAAGACGCTCTTCCAGTCTGTCCGCTCTGTTCAACCTCTACTGCTCGTCTCAAGATCCCCGCTTTCTACAGCTTATCATCTCACAAGTCTCCCCACAACCAAAACAGCAGTCAGACCCCCATTTTGTCCCTATAAGAGAACAATGTCTACGTCAATCCCCGACCGCTACAAGCTTATCTTCTTCGTGCCACACTCGCACCTCGAACCGTGCAAAGAGGCCATCTTTTCGACTGGAGCCGGTACCTTCCCCGGAGGCAAGTACAGCAAGTGCGCGTTCCAGATGCCCGGGCAAGGACAGTTTCTGCCTTCTGGGGATGCGAACCCTGCCATCGGATCGGTGGGACAGTTGGAGACTGTCGAGGAAATGAAGGTGGAGATTATGTGTCTGGGCCGATCGATCATGCTGCAGGCGGTCGAGGCGTTGAAGAAGGCTCATCCGTATGAGGAGGTGGCGTATGAGGTTTATAAGATGGAGAATGTTTGAATTGCTCGTTGGGATTGGTGCTTCTGGTGCTGCAGTTATGTTGATTCATGATAGCGTTTTGTACCTGTTTGATAGTTGAATTTGCGTGGACAATCCATCATCGGCAAGCGGTTCGTGCTGAAGGTCATGTTGTGAGCGTTCTCTAAGACTTTGAAGATATCTAGCGATATTATCTATCCCATATTCGAGAACAATTCATCGTCAATTGAGCAGTTGATGCTGCCAGTCGTTAGTGGAGTAATCTCTTGGCGCTGATTGGCTGATTGCAGCACCCGCAAAACGCCTCTTCGACTCCATTGAATTCATCTGCGACTCCGGCCATCATCGCAACAGCCTCAATCCCGTCCTCCTTCTTTTAATCCCCCTCCTATTCCTCCCCTTTGCCAGCAATGGCTTCCAAGTTCTTCCCCGCTATCCCGCGGGTTGGCCGCCAATTGTTCCACCAGATTCCCAAGTCCCAATGCAGACCGTTCTCGGCTGGCCCGCAACGTTACAGCGATACACTTGCCGTGGTACGTATGAAGAGTATCAGCTATCGCGGCATATTCGGATATCCTTCGTCGTTGGAATGTATAAATGACAGAGGCTGACTGATACGGTTCGGAGTTCTAGCATCGCAACAAGCCTAACAACAACCCCTCTATCCCTTTCAAGTTCTCCGAGCAGAATATGAAACTCGTCGATGAGATCCTCAAACGTTACCCTCCCCAGTACAAGAAGGGTGCCGTTATGCCCCTGTTGGACTTGGGCCAGCGCCAGCACGGCTATACCAGCATTAGCGTCATGAACGAGGTCGCCCGTATCCTCGAGATGCCCCCAATGCGCGTTTACGAAGTCGCTACCTTCTACACCATGTACAACCGTGAACCGGTTGGAAAGTACTTTGTTCAACTTTGCACCACGGTATGGATACCGCCATCAGTTTGTCCTGAGGGAATTGGTAGATTTGGACGGCCGCTAACGCAAACGGTTGATTAGACGCCCTGCCAGCTCGGTGGCTGCGGTAGCACCAAGATCCTCGAAGCTATCGAAGAGCACCTGGGCATCAAGGCCGGACACACAACAGAAGATGGCCTTTTCACTTTCATTGAGGTCGAGTGCCTGGGTGCCTGTGTCAATGCTCCCATGGTCCAGATCAACGACGACTACTACGAAGATCTCACACCCGAGTCGATCAAGACCCTTCTCACGGCGCTGAAGGAGTCCGCCACAGCTGCTGGCAAGGACGTCAAGGTGCCCGCTCCCGGACCTCTGAGCGGAAGACAGACCTGCGAGAACAGTGCCGGGCTCACAAACCTGAAAGATCCTGTGTGGGACCCCGAGACAATGATGCGGAAGGACGGTGCCTTGGATCAGAAGGCTTGATTATGTTCCGTATTATAAACCCTCGGTTTAACAATTCAAAGTCTTCTGTTACCGCTTGATTTCCTTTCCCTTTCCGGTGGAATCTTCGCAGTCTCGTCCACGATGAGAGAGATTGTGAGGCGTCTTAACACTGCATGATTTCTAGATATCTATCCTGTACAGTACGTTAGTCTGAAGTTCCTTTGCCTGGCGGTAGACAGACATGATGGAGACCATCTACCATAGATGTTCGCTAAACAGTTCCAGTGAAGCTCCGTTTTCTAGTCCTGTTCGTCTAAATTCCTGATTACCTCTTCATGTTAACAGAATAAGCACTCGATACGCTAGCAAATATGGATTCGCTGAGGCTTGAGTGACGAGGACTGAGGGTTGACGTCAAGTTACCTTAGTATGTTTGGTCAGTGTTTACTCAGTGGGGGAGGAATATCTTCAGTAAACCCTCTCTCATTTCTACTTCTCTACCTTACCACCTTAACCAACCGACCCCTACTATGTAGTAGGGGTCGGTTCTTCCCTGAGATTCGGACAATCATAATATCACATTGAACTTCGAGCAACCTGTCTAATCCTACATTTATCTCATCACTGACATAACGCTGAATCATACAAAAAAAAATAAAAGCCGTCAAGCAGCACCAGGCACAAACTCCACGGAGTCGTTCTCACAAGAAGTTATCCACAACCAAGGCAGGTCCCACGCAGCTTAATGCTTCTCCTTCGACACATTCATCAGAGTTTACCAAAACAGCCTGACCATCTCGCTCAACCAGGACCTTCCCTCGTCGCTCCTGAAAAATGTTGACGTCAATTGTTTTCTTCACCAGCAGGTGGTAGACGTGGACGCGTCTCGTCTGACCGTAGCGAAGGGCACGACCAATTGCCTGTGTCATTGAGGAATCATAGTCATACTGGGTCTCCGCGAGCATAGGCGAGAGGAAGATGACGTGATTCGTGCACTGCAGGTTTCTGTCAAGATTGTCAGATGAGAAAGAAGGGAAAGTAAGAGACAGGGGAAGGTCACTCACAAGCCAGCAGCCGTCTCGCTATTCAGATTCAGTATCACGACCTTTTCATCACCATTCTTAAATTCTTCAATCTTCCTGGTGTCGCGCGCGGTTATCACTGTGTGAGTGATTTTTGCCAAATCAAATGCTTGGGAAGCAACATCAATGAGTTCAGGGAACTGGATGAAAAGGATCGCTCGTTCCTGGTTGGGAATCCCTTTGACAATCTCGACCAATTTGTCCATCTTCCTTCCTCCATACTGGGTGCTGCCGTCCCCTTCATAACCAATCGAGGCAGCGCTGGCGCTGATCACGTTGAATTTTGTACCGGAGCCACGGCACTTGTCGAGGACGCATTCTTCAAACCGAATAGTCTTCGAAGCGCAGTCCTTACAGAGCACATGACCGCAGGATCCAAGGATGCTCAAGTCGCTGCGCGACTGTACTTCTTCTCCGCAGCAGTCGCACGCAGGTATTTCGTGGCTAGTTTGCAACATCCGCATGGTTCTGAGAAACCTCAGAGCTCTTTCGCGCAGAACCCACTCCGACATTATGTTCCGCAGGATGGTTGTGACCTCATTCATACAGAGCTCGAAATCATCGTATTTCGTCGGCTTGATCGGAAGTCCGCTGCATAGATCTTTCTTAACCTCAGCGCGCTTTGTCTTCTTTGCCTGGGGTTTCCGTGCTCCCTTGCCGGCCACACCTTTTGCCTTCTTGTGGGGACCCTGAAGTTGGTTGTCCACTTCTGCCACCTTGTCGCTCTCAACGCTCCCTGTATCTCCCTGCGAGACGTTCGTTCCAGATTCGGCTGCCTCCGGGCTGGGCTGGTCTTCCTCTGGGCTGCCTGCTTTCTTAGGGCTGGATCCCTCTTCGGCGAAGAAAAGTTTCCAGTCATCGGGATGCGATGCGCACATAGCAGACTTGAAAAGCTGAAAGGCTGCAGTAGTCACTGCTCCGTCACCAAATTGATGCATGAGGATACCCTCGGCGAATTTGTGAAACTTCTCATATTCCAGATCCCATCCGAAATAGAGCCAGGCGGCCAATTTCATCTTACTCAAAAATTCGGCTTGAAGATTAGCCAGCTGCTTCTCCCGAGTTGCAATCAAAGAACTGCAGGTGACAGCTTCTGGTTTCCCCTCCTCCCAGCGCCCTTTCAGCGACAATGAGGAACAGCGCTTGAGCAGAGCTTCTTCCGATGACATACTGCTGCTGATGATCTCGTCCAGTCGTTCATTCTGATCATTTTTGAATAGTCCACGCTTGCTTCGACGCAGCTGCTTGTTGTGCGTCATTAGCTGCTTGTACAGCTCGAGGTAGATTGCACACTCAGCCGGGGACTGATTAATCAGAACAAGGTGCTCCGAACAAGGAATCTCATCAATATCTGCGATATTCCGTCGAGCAAACTGATTTAGAAACCTTTGAGCAACCTCATGGCGGTTGCGATGCCATGCCTCGCTGTGCGGAGCACGCCAGGACTGAAAAACTTCTGCATCTGAGCGGTTTTTGCGCAGAACCTTCAGACGATGATTCTGGGGCGAAGTATTCTCATCATCAACTCCTAGGTGAATTCCCAAGAAGGGTGCGATGGTTTTGACATCGGCAAAATCGTTCAACGGTGGAGTACCTGAGAGAACCCACTTTGAACGAGCTCGCAAGGCCAGAAGGGGCGCGAGTCGCTCATTATTACCAGCATACGTGAACTCATCGATGACGATACGGTTGAAGAGGAATGCGTGCAGGAGAGGAGTCTTGACCGTGTACCACTGTTGTTCGTCTTCATCTTCTTCATTTTTGATGATGTTGAACTCTTTTCGGTCGTCCCACGGCCTTTTTCCCTTTTCAGCGCTTGCCTGGTCACGCTTTCTCTTTCGACTTGAGCCGCCTTTGCTAGGTGCTGCGTTCGTTTGTGCATTGCTCTCCGTTGAAGACTCTTCGTATGCAGTATCGTCCTCGGAGTAGGACTCGTCAGGCGTATGCATGGCGTCCGGTCTTGCTCCTTCGGACTGGAGCTCGACGAAATGCTCTACACTGGCCCGCACAGACTCTAGGTCTCTGTCGCCATCCCCGTCCGACTCCTCTGCGCTGGACAAGTCTGCGTACTGCATGCCACAATCTGGCTTTGTCTCATTCGTTTCATGTGCTGCCGCATACTGCTTCCCTCGAAGCCGCTTTGACGGGGTGTAGGTGCGGTTTCCATGGGTGGCCTTGACCGTTTGACGCTTTTTGCGAAGAGATTCCAGGAATTCGTGGGGTCCTTGATCCATCAGAATTTGGACTTGTTCCCTGAGGGATTTTTGTGCCTCATCAAACCAAGCATCGAAGTTCCGACCTGCGCTGTCGGGAACTCGTGGCATGCCTGTGAATCTTTGCATTCTCTCGTAATATGACTGGTGGTTGAGAACAGACCAAGGGACCAATATAATATCGGCACGAAGAATATCGCTGATCTTCTTCTTTGAAAATTCTGTCCCAGATGGCAACACCAGAACGTTGTACTTTCTGCCAACGAATTTTTTGATTTCCAACTGCCATTGCTGAAGCACGATCTGGGGCACGAGAATGAGAGTCGCTTTAGTGGGAATGAAGCCCGCCATGGCCTTTGGTATAGTATCATGGCCCCTGCTATGCTGGACGTCAATGAGTCCCAGTGTGATCGCCGTCTTGCCGTATCCGACATCGTCTGCTAAGACACCTCCGCGGACGGTTCTCTGAACCATGACCTTGCCCTCTGCACGCCACATCATGGATGGAAGAATTGCCTCTTCGACCTCCTCCTCGATGAAGGGCGCAATGTCATCCTTTTCTTGTTCTAACATCCATGACAATGACCGCAATTGCTCTGGTCTCAGAGTCTTTCGGAAATTTGGCGGTTGACCGTGAGGCTGATCGTTTCTGTTGCTCAGCAAATGGAATTTAGGAAACAGAGAATTTCGCTCATCATGCGCATTTGGAACAAGACGCCAGTAAAACCAGGGGTTGTTTGATCCGGAGCTGCTCAATTTTGCATAGGCTTTATGCAACAGGGTTTGCACGTTTAGGGTGACAAGTAAGTGGCCAACATCGTCATCATCGACACGGCGGAATATCAAAAACGGCGATGGCTTCGCTTTTACTTGACGCTCATACAGAGCTGCATCTCTTGGGTCTTCATATGCTTTGATCCAGCCTTTTTTATCCCGACCCCATAGTATTCTCGGCTTTGGGGGAGTGCACACAGAGCAGATCGAGCCGGTTTCTTCGCCCAGCGAAACATATGTGGTGATTGGGTTCCAATCCTGAAAGTCAGCGAACTCCGAAGACTTGTGGAGCAACCAAGCGAAATCTCGCAGCAAAGATGTTGATTCCGTTGGATTGGTTACTTGCCATGGCCCTTTACGCCATAGAGAGTCAATGGCATCAGCTGGTGCGGAGAGGGATAGCAAGGTGATGTTTGCATTGTGGCAGCCAGCATTTCCCATGAAGACAGTGGTTCCTGGCCGCAAGCCAGAACAAGTGATAGTGGAATCTGGGGCGTAGACCTCCAGCCTGATGGTCTGAACCTGGACCCATTTGCGATAATATGCGTTGACCTTTCTCCGTGTATCGCTTGCTTTGGACGAGCGCCATTTGTGTGATAATTCGGCAATCGTGATTCGGGGCTCGTAGCCGGGATTACGCTGATGCTCAAAAGCGAATACAAAAGAGTCGTTCTTTGGATCTCCCAGCTTCGTGGGGTCAAGGAACAAATACACAGTATCTTCATCGGCGGCCTCTTTCTTGTGGAGGCATCCATTTGCGGTGCCACAGTCAGGCAGGAGTTGATAGGTTCCACGGATGTCGACTTCGAGATGCCTACAATCGTAGCTGGAGCCTTGAACACTGAGTTGATTCCAACGGCTGGAATTAACGAACTCCCTCTTTTGCAGACCGCAACGTGCCTCGTAAGTCGGGACCTTGCTGCCAGTGCCTGAGATGGTCAATGTAATCTTTGAACTCAGCGGGGCGCACACCTCCCAGTTACCTTTGAGGAGTGTGTCTAGATTCGGCAACATGCGCGCGATGGGCTTCGACAGGATCTCACGGTGAAGAGATAGGGCAGGCTCTGAATCGAGCGGCTTCGCAAAAAGCAACCACTCAATTGTGGTGGCACCGATGATGAGTTTCAAAACGGAGCACTTTCCTTCATAGACAGCAGTCCAAACTTCACTGCGTCGGACATCCAAGAAACGCAGCTCATCGCCAACAGTTCTGATAACGGCATCCAAATATTTATCCCAAACAGAATCGGGGGTTTGAAGTTGACTTCTATCGAAAGAATCATAGCTTTCGCGGTCCAATCCAGATATAATCAACCTCGCGGGCAGTATACTCCTGAGCCTTCTGATGAAATCAGAGGGCTGACTGCGGACCAGACCGGAGCACCGCTTGTATGCATGAGATGGATTACCGGCACAGTCAGAGCAGGCAGTGTGCTCACACAAGGTGCACTTCAAGATATCTTGCCTTACACCAGTCTGCCTCTCGCACAAGCAGTACCTTGCGCTACTTGTGGCTTGTATCAGAAGATTGTCGGATTTGAATGGGCCAACTTGGGTGAGCTGCAAGACCCGCGGCATCATCTGAACATTTTCAAGGGGGCTGATTCTCTTGTGCGTGGGAATAAGATTAGTCAAAGTAGATGACTGCTCCCCTGGTGGCAGCACTTTATGTCCCACGATAAGGGCGGAGAGCACTGCGGCACCGACGACAGTTGAGCTCATGGCATTCCCGGCGAGATCCTGCAGATCCCGCGGTGATTCTCTGGTGAGCAAAAGTCTGTCCAAGGGCAGACCTTGCAGCGCCAGAGCCTCAAGCCCACATAGGGGCCCGCCTCTTGTGGTGATATATGGGATACCTGAGGGTGTGATGCAGCCGACAATGCCAAACGCACGACTATCGATCTCTCGTTCAACGCCTTGGGAAAGCTCAATGCATCTTCTGTCACATACATTAGCCGCGTTGCTTATCTTTCTCAAGGGGAGGGACACCTTACTCTTTGAAGTTCATATCATATCCTTCAATCAGCTTCCGCAAAAAGTTGACATCAATGGTATCCCAGATTCGCTCGGGCAAGTATCTAAACCACGTCTGCCAGGCAAAGTCCAACATCTGGCATGCGCCGCTATCTTGGGACTTGCTTATAGGCCGGTCAAAACCAAGTTCCCGAGTCAAACGGTAGTTCTGATGACGAGCTTGGTACTTTGTCCAGTCGATGGTGGCTCTTACTGCCGTGGACGTGACCCGAAATGACATGTCTTTCTCGATTTGTTCGAGCCTTGGATCGTCCGCGTCCAATAGGAACATACCAGCTGGGGAGCTCGCAGGACGTTTGAAATCGTCGAAAACGTTTGGCCAATCCATCACAGTCTGATCAGAAAGACCGTGCTTGCCCAAGAGGTTTCGGTCGATACAGAGCATGTATCCCCGTTCTCGAGTCTGTGGGAGATAATATGCCTTGGTATCGACGCTATTGTGGACAGCGACATAATTTATCTCGTTCCAATGTTCTGCGATTTTTTCCCATGGGGCAGTTTTGACATTCTCCAAGACGACAATCCGCGGACGATATGCTACGGCATAGCGGATGATACCCCAGAAGGTGCCTCCAGACTCGCCCTGTTCATCGAGGGTCTTTCTCTTATTGTTCAAACCGGAGAAGTCGACGCATGAAAATCCCGCGATCACCAAATCAGGATTCTTGGGAATTTTCTCGAGAGAACCATATGCCGTTTGTCTAAGGTGGTCAGCACAATCACTCAAGCATGACGGAAGAAGCATCTACTTACGCGAACCGGTCCTTCAGCTGTTTTACATCTCGGAAGAGAAAACGGGGATGGAAATTACGCTCAATGTATGCCTGTTTGAAGGGTACAATCTCCGCGCTAAACAGATGACGAAACTCGAAGTTCTTTCCAAAAGTTTTCCTGAGGACTGCGACGAATGTCAGTTCACAGTATCGGGAAGCTAGAAAGGTTATCACTTACCGTTCTGCACCATTTCCAAAGCGAGCAGAGGACTCTCAGTTCCCGAGCACATGGTGACAACACGCAAAGGCTTCGAGCCCAAGTGAGCCAAGACATCGTCGAAGTTGAGCTCCAGCGCCCTCTTAGTCATGTGCTCGTAGATGTCTTCCAGCTTATACAAAGGAGGAAGGTGGGAAGCAAGTCGAGTCTTTGCTGACATCGGTCCTGAATATGGCTGCGACCTCACTACCTCCGGGATGTCAGGATCGAGTCCGTCTGGAGGCGCGGGGGCCGGGCCCGCCTGTCTGAGACCACGAGGCATGGCTGCTTAAAGTGATTGATGTGTTTTTGAAAGGTATTTTTTCTTTAAATGAGCTTTGAGTATAGGTTCGATGGGGGATAGTAGACAAGATTGATAGGGCACGTGGATGTCACGTGGGTTCATATGGGTGTTGGAGATAGAAAGAGAGGCGGTGAGAGGAATGAGGGAAAGGGAGAAAAAGAAGAGGGGCTGGTGCAGTTTGTTTACGTGTGTGGGATCAGAGGTGAAAGCGTTGTGAATGGTAGAGTGAATGATGCGCTGGGGTGAACGTCTGTCGCTGTGTCAACTGACGACTCGCCAGGGTCCCTCTATGTAACGACAACTCTTTGCCCTGGCATTGTGCATACTGTTTTTCTGCTTTCTCTGCGCAATGAATGGTATGCTCAATACTGGATCTATTTGCACTATAAACTTCAAAAGAACTGCTAGATACATAGCTCCGAGTAACGACTAAAAAGAAGTAGATCCAACGCCTCATCTCCCGTGTGCGTCCTACCCAAGTATCCAACGCCCAGAATCTAGTCCAACCCGCTCGAAGAGCACTTGCCACTAGAACCTGAACCATCTTTCAAGTTCTCAACCGCGTCCCCCGCGACCCCCTTCTGAAGCGAAGCCATCAGCGGATCCAGCAGCCTCCCATCCCGAATCGCCTCGTAGATAATCGATACCCAAGACCCGACTGTCTTCTTCGAACGACCAGCATGCGAATCACTCTGCGCAGTGGGATGCTCGACGAACCCCTGGTGGAACGGCACGCCAAGCTGTCGCCGGACAGTCTGGTAAAGGATCTTCGAGCCCGTTCCGAGCATTTCCTCTGTGTGCTGGGAGGTGAAGAACGCGGCCGCGGTGGCCTCGTAGATCTCGTTGAGGAGGGCGCTGGCGCGGGATTTCCAGGTCTGTAGGTTGGTGAAGTTTGGGGGTTGGTTTGTACTTGTATTTGGACCTGTGGCTGCTGTGCTGGAAGCGAATGTTTGAAAGAGGATTGGGAGGGCGGTTGTGATGACTTGTTCGATGCGGTCGGGGACGGGGAGGCGGGTTGTTGTCGGCCAGGATTTCTGGATATGTGTTGATAGGGCTGCGTTGAGGGTTGCGAGGTCGGGGTCGGAGAGGTGGTCGGAGAACAGGTCGGAGGTGAGCGCGTGGAGCTGTGGCGTTGAGCGCTGCAGGAAGGTGAGGTGGAGGACGCGGAGGTCGAGAGCCTGGCAGCCGATGTAGAGGCTGCAGGCGCACATGAGGGAGACGAGTTCCACCGCTTGCATTGTGTATCGGCTGGACACGAAGGCCATGGAGTTGACGGCCTGGTTGTGCATCTCGGCTGTCTGGACGTGGGAGCTGACGGGGTTGGCGAGGTAGGCTAGCTCCGCCATGTAGGAGGCCATGCTGATGTCGACGCCTTTCATGGTGAAGGAGAGGCTGGGGTCGTCGGCGACGAGGTTGGTGGGCAGGCCGTTGTTGAGGCTTGGGTCGACGATCTCGGTGGCCTGGGCGAAGAGGAGCCGGCCGAACATCTGGAGGCAAGTTCGGGTCTTTTCCATGGCGGACGTGATGGAGACAGCTTGGAAGTTGCCGCCGTAGAAGATATCGTCGGATTGCGCGTCCACTAGGGGGTTGTCGCAGGAGGAATTGAGCTCGACGGTGACTTGCCGGTGGGCGAGAAGGAGGTCTTCAAGCTGTGGGCCTATCCACTGTGGCACGGTGCGAAGTGCGTAGCGATCTTGTATGAGGCCCGGACGGTTGCGGTCTTTCAGATTCCGCTCCAGGTTCTGTGCGAGCTGCGAGCCCTGCAGAAAGGACATTACGTTTCTCGCGCATTCAATTTGCCCGTCATGCGGACGGATGGCGGAGATGAAAGGATGGAAGCTTTCTGCGTTGCCCATGAGTGCTTCCACGGTCACAGCCGATAGCGCCTGGACTAGGACAGCGAGGTGATGCGCTTCGTACATCACCAGACTGGCCAGTGCAGCAGAGGCTGAAGTACCATTGACGAGGCCGAGGCCCTCCTTTGGTCCCAGTGTCTGTACCTCGAGGCCCGTGGACAGCAGAGCATCGCGCGCGTTCATTATGCGGGTATTATCTGACTCCTGAACTTGCACGTATACATCCGGGCTACCTTCGATGGCTCCCGCGATGTAGGACAGCGGCATCAGGTCACCTGAAGCTGAGATGGAGCCTCTCAGAGGTACGACAGGCGTGATGCGATTCTCGATCAGCCGCAGCAATGACTCGATCACAGGCAATGACACGGCAGAATGGCCCCGAGCGTTTGAATTGCATCGAACGAGCATTGTGCCTCGCACCCACGAGGCAGGCATGGCGTGCGATTCAAGCGACCGTTGCTGAAACTCTAAGCCTTTGTCTGATTTAACTAGCACGCCTGCCTGAAGAAGTTGGAGCAGTCCAGACTGCAGTGCAACGACTCGGTCAGTTCGAGAGTCAGCGCTTCCACCAAACCCTGTATTGACCCCTGTGGATTTCCATTAACATCCTAACCGGCCAATGCTAGTCAAAAAGGCATCATACCATATACGCAGTAACCCTTTTCCAGATGGTCCATCAAAACTCGAACACTCGCTTCGATGCTGTCTCGGACAACAGGGTCCATGGTCATCCTAGGTATGCACCCATGGCTGCGACATCAAGATTGTCAGTCTCACATTGCAGCAGCTAGAAGGTGACAGACTGTACGTACTGTGCCACGGCTACCACGGCCGCTATATCAAGGCTTGTACCATTTACCTCGACATCCTGGCGTTCCAGCAGTTGTTGCAGCCTCTGCCAGGTCTGACAGGCCGTCTGAAGATGGGCATTGAAATAAGGAGTCTTCATTTTCGATTCTTCAGCTCAATGATGCATCAATATTTGCAGTTGATATTTCAATATGCACCTTGCGATGACCTTCGAAAAACATACCAGTCTCCTATTTATCCCTCGAAGGCCTCGATATAACTCGAAAAGTGGAAACCCTCCCTCACCCGCAAGCTAAAGAGCAGATGTCTCAGCGAGCCACCTCCCAAGAAAAGCACCATGACCCCCCCATTGAATAATGGCGCAGACGATCGACTGACAAAAGTACCATCGCCTCTGTGAGGCCGTTCAGAGTGAAGGTGGTTGGTGGCATTGGCGTATTTGCTTCTTCTCCTGCCGTGCTGCGCCGTCCCGCATTCTTCAGCTGTGAAGGTCGCACAACGTGGTTGGTCGAGCGCTGGAGGTTAAGGATTTAGAGTCAAGATTGCCTTTGATCTATTGATGATCAGCGGGGGTCTGGGATCCTGCAAGACTCTAGACTCTAGAGCTCGTGGTGAGTCGGTGACCAACCTTGATTCGTGCACTGGAGGGAAGTTACCCCTGTAACCTCGCATGTTACATCGCTGTGCATCGTGCATCGTGCATCGATCCGATCATCGTATCATGGGATCAAGTGAGATAGATAGGCGCGACGGAAGCCAGATCCGAGAGAGATTCCGACAGGGATTGCAGTGGGAAAACTTGGGAAAACCGGGAAAGTTGCCAGTGATTGAGCCTGCAGACACTATTGATCTTAAATTTGAGGTTCGCAATGCCTGGCGAATCGGAACAACACCAACAAAGGTGTGAAGTGTGATATCGTTCCTAGCCTGAACTCACATCGTCATCTGATTTTCTATCTGGATAAGTCGCCTTGTTGCCAGCGAATCTAGGCAGCATCCATTACATCCAAGATACGTGTGACGCTGATTCCTACAATGACATCAGGAATATAGACAGACATTTCAGTTCGTGAGATTGGTATCTGCCACAAGTAACCTCTGCTGGTATACATTCGCTCGAAGATATGCAAGTGAATCACAGGAGACCATAAATGAACCATGTGCGCCATCCATTTCCCAGTTGACAAGAGAAAAACGAAGAAAGTTAAAGAAAAATGCCAATAAATGACCAAAATGATCTGCAATAAGCAAGTACCCCCGCGGGCGCTACCTCATGGCTCCTTGCATCAACTGCTGTCGCAAAAGCATGATTTGACTCCGCTCCATTGGTGGCAAAGCATCAATAGCTGACTGTGGCATACTGAGAACTTGCTGTAGAAGGTCTTCTTGCGATGGAACCTGTTGCTGGGGTGCCGCTTGCGCTGCAGGTTGAGGGGCAAAAGGTGTATTGACCATTGGTGGAGTGGAGATCTGACCAGGTACGGCTGAGAAGGGCTGAAAAGCCTGTGCCGGAGGGGGAGCCGAAGGAGCGGCCGCAGCGGTTGGTTGTGTCGCTTGCTCCACCACTGCTCCCAAAGTGCTGTAGTCGACGAGATTCATGAGCAACAGTGCCTGGAAAATGGCATACGCCAGCTGCGGGGCTTGTCGCAGGAGCTCCGTCGCGCGGGCCGGATCAGTCATTACCAAGGATTTCATTTGTGAAAGAACGTCGAGGAGCTGGTTCGGGGGTAGGGAGGAAAGTGTCTGAGAAATAGCATTTGGACAATCCAAGTGAGGCGGCACCTCGACACCGGGAGGGAGCGGAGGGAGTGGCGCAGATGGCTGCTGGCCGGTTTGACCATCCTGGCCGGTCAACTGAGCTGTCTGAGAGTAGTCAGGAGGCACCGAATCCTTCTCGTTGTTGTGAGGCCAGTCCACACGGATCTTCCTGCCCATGATCTCGTAGTCGTTCAAGTTTCGGACCGCGGAAGCGGCGGCGTCTGCATCGGCGAAGTCTGCGAAGCCGTAGCCCTTTGGTTTCCCCGTCTCGGGATTCATCATAAGACGGAATTTGGTGACTGTGCCGGCGGAGCTGAGGATGTCTTTGACCTGTTCCTCTGTAAGGTCTGAAATCGACTCGTTAGCGAGACTGCACAGGAGTGCAATGGGCGAAAGAAGCGCACATACTATAAGGGATATTTCCCAGAAAAACGCTCTTCCCTGTCCTTTCTGGAGCCATCTTGTTGCGTTGATCGATTTCGAACGAGCTCTATTTCTGAAGACAAGCTCTGGAGCTGAGCGCGTGACGTGAGTTTCAAAGACAATGCTAGGATTTGGAGGGCCGGGCGAGTAATGGTAGAAGATAAATGTAAATTAGATACAAATATAGCGTAAAACTCTCCAGCACAGTAGCAATTCAACAGATCAAAGCTCGAGATTTGGGGTTGATGAATGAAGTATTGCAACAATGAGAAAAGCCGCGAGCAGGACAAACGCTTGTCTTGATTGAGCTGTCTCTGTCTCTTGTCTCTGGGCGGTGGCCGAACTTTTGATCGAACCTCCAAGTGCCGGGTTCATCCACACCTCACTTCTCCGACGTCAGTCAGCTTCACATCTTTTCAACCGCAATCATGGCCCGGAATCCTAAGGAACAGTGGGAGCGGCTGCAGGTAATTCTGCAGAACCGTGCAGGTAAAGGAGGGTTTGGATTTGGAGGTGGTTTTCCTGGAGGAGGTCGCGGCGGCTTCGGAGCAACTGGAGCTCTCATCGTGCTCGGTCTCGGTGGATGGGCTTTGTCGAACTCGCTTTTCAACGGTGAGAATGTCTTTTCTCATGGATGATGAGGAATATGAACTTGCTGACTTGACATTCGCCAACAGTTGATGGTGGTCACCGTGCCATCAAGTACTCGAGAATAGGCGGAGTCAAGAAAGAAATCTACAACGAAGGTACCGATCCATTATCTGACGCTATTCGTATGGCAATCATCTCACAAACACTTTTTCCTACTTTAGGAACACATTTCCGAATCCCATGGATAGAAACACCGGTCATCTACGACGTGCGCGCGAAGCCACGGAACATCGCTTCGCTCACGGGTACCAAGGACTTGCAGATGGTCAACATCACCTGTCGTGTTCTATCACGGCCTCGAGTAGATGCCCTTCCTCAGATCTACCGTACTCTCGGCACAGACTTTGATGAGCGTGTCCTTCCGTCCATCGTCAATGAGGTTCTCAAGAGCGTGGTTGCGCAATTCAACGCGAGCCAGCTGATTACACAGCGTGAGAATGTCGCCAGACTCGTTCGGGACAACCTTGCTCGCCGGGCCGCTCGCTTTAACATTGCTCTAGACGATGTGTCTCTTACTGTACGAGCCCTTTGCCGCGTATGTCCCCAATTGGAGCTCATATCACTAATTTGTTTCATTTCGGGCTTTAGCACCTGACCTTCTCCCCCGAATTCACCGCCGCCGTCGAAGCCAAGCAAGTCGCTCAGCAGGATGCCCAGCGCGCTGCCTTCCTCGTCGACAAGGCCCGCCAGGAGAAGCAAGCCTTCATTGTCCGTGCCCAGGGTGAGGCCCGCTCTGCTGAGCTTATCGGTGACGCAATCAAGAAGAGCAAGAGCTACATCGAGCTCCGTAAGATCGAAAACGCGAGACAGATTGCTCAGATCCTGCAAGAGAGCGGCGGAAAGAACAAGCTGTATCTGGACACTCAGGGTCTGGGTCTCAATGTCAACGCATCACGCCCGGACGACTCGAAGTAAATGCAAAAGCTTGGGGGCTCTCGGATCAGAATTACTGGCGCTATTACAATCGTTTCGGTCGCGATCTAGGATGTGGAACATGTTATCTGTATAAATAGTTGATCTTCAGGATTCAGTACAACCTGGCGAATGTTTCTCTTCTCTATCTGTTGCTTCTACGACTGATTACGTATTAACCTGGATTCCTCGTAGAACCTGTCAGGGTTGACAGTAGCGTGTAGTTCAATAATTCTAGCCCAAACACCGATAGCATTAACTCGAAATCGAATGTCTTCAAAGTCAAACATCTCTTTGCCGTTCGATGACGCCGTGCCCGGTCTTCTATCAAGGAGTGGATAAGCACTGCGGGGATGCGATAAAAGCGGTGGGCGGGACTCATTTTTTTCAATATCATCTTCTTTCCAACAAGAAGTAGAAGTTAGCACTTGTTCAGTGTTCAGGGTCCAGCCTGCTGTATCCCCAGAAAACATATAGGTACGTATTCTCATCCAGGATTCCCCAAAGGCCAGACAAATTCTTCATCGCCTCGTCACTTCCATACCATACCCACCGCAACCATACCACATCTACGAAGTACAATCAGACAAGCGAGACAAAGCACTGACTGAATCGACCACCTATTGACTCAAATACAGACATGGCCGACCCCCTCACAGACCTCGACGTCAACGTCGACCTCGCAGTCCAAGAAATCCTCCTCGCGGCCTCACAACACGACATCCCCAAGCTCCGCCGCCTCATCCGCTCCAACGACAAAGACGGCAACGCGGCCAACGTGAAAGACCCCGAGACGGGATTCTCGCCTCTCCACGCGGCGATTGCGGCTTGCGAGCCGGACGAGACACAAACAGAGACAAACGGTGTCAATGGGCAGACGAACAGCGACAGCGCCAGCACGGAGCAGGAGCATGGGCAGAAGAGTCTCGTGCAGTCCGGCGCGGAGACGGTCAAGTTCCTGCTGCAGGAGGGCGCAATCTGGAATGATCTGGATCTGAATGATGAGACGCCGGGGTGTATTGCGCGGCGGCTGGGGTTGACGGAGTTGTATGAGATGCTTGTGGATGCGGGTGTGCGGGCGGAGTTGCTTCTCAACCGGTTGGATGGGTACGAGCAGCTCTCTGACGAGGAGGAGGATGAAGAAACGGGCCAGGATGAGGGGACCGCCAATGAACCAGCTACGGAGGAGGACCAAGATCAGGCTCCGGAGTTAGTCGAGACAACCACAACCGCGGCCAGCGCCGCCGAGGCAAGCACAGGAGGACCAGTACCAGAGGTCACAAGCTCCCGCTACCTCGATTCAAACCTCACCTTCACAAACGACCGCCTGCTCGATCAGGACCAGAACGGCGTGATGATGGCCTGGGAAACGGAGATCATGTCCAAATCCGCCAAGAAGCTGCTCCCCAGTCCAGGGCTGCGCGTCCTGAACATCGGCCACGGGATGGGCATCGTGGACAGCTTCATCCAGGAACAGTCGCCCGCAGCGCACCACATCGTCGAAGCCCACCCGGCCGTCGTGGCAGAGATGAAGCGGAAAGGCTGGCACGAGAAGCCCGGCGTTGTGATCCACGAGGGACGCTGGCAGGATATCCTGCCTGCGCTGGTGGTGCAGGGCGAGACCTTTGATGCGATCTACTACGACACGTTTGCCGAGTCGTATGCTGACTTCCGGGAGTTTTTCAGCGAGCAGGTTATTGGGTTGTTGGAGCAGGAGGGCAAATGGGGGTTCTTCAATGGGATGGGGGCTGATCGGCAGATTAGCTATGATGTCTATCAGAAAGTGGTGGAGATGGACCTGTTTGAAGCCGGGTTTGATGTCGAGTGGGAAGAGATCAAGGTGCCCAAGCTTGAGGGCGAATGGACTGGTGTCCGCAGACCGTACTGGGTGGTTGATAATTATCGCCTGCCCTTGTGTAAGTTTATGGATTGATATACCCTTGGATAAACAATAGATGGATATGAAAAATTATTTCGATATTTCAATGTCTCCTACTGCACTGGTTTTCTTCTTTAGCAACATGACTCTGTATGGGCTTCATATGTCACCTCTGGCTCGATCGTTTGTTTTATCTTGCAAGCTGCCACACTCGTCCCCAGCTTATATATTACACAGGAGTCAGACTCATCAGCCGATCGGTCTCGGAAGAGAAGGAATGATCTCGAAGTGACTATGTACACTCTAACATCATCTAGTTACATGTGATTGACCGAGTCTGGCCATGGCATCTAGCATACAAGTAAAAGTTCCGGTGATCAATGCGCTTCGCTAATTCAAATGGGAAGAGGACATCCACGAAAGAAAAAAGAGATGAGTTGAAGGAGGATCGTCGCCAAAAGAAGACTCCGACGTAAACTCGCCTGAGGACAGAAATAACAGAAGAAAAAGTATCTACAACTGAATGAGATCCACCTCTGAGAAATCTGGTGGACTGCGGCTGAAGATGGTGCGGCACTTGCCGTCGAGTGCCTGATACTCGTTACTGATCCAGATGTGCTTGCTGAACCGTTGAGTTCTGTACACCTCATCGTCGCTTACTCCAAGATCGTCTCGTGGAATCCATATCACGGGACGTTTTGCCCGTAGAGCGTCATGTTGGAACGCTCGCTGAGTCAGTTGATCACGCTCATCGGGTGTAAGATCCTCCAGTTCATCATGAATACCGGCAAATAATGCGTGCCCGATGTTACCCGTAGGAGGGCCTTGGGCTTCGGCGTCATGCGCGATCTTTTCACGGACTCGCTGCAAGGTCGGCACTGAACCGCTCGAAGGAGTCCCAAAATATTTAGAACGTGTTTTCGAGGACCGATCTGCCCACGAATGATGGCGGCCGGTCTGGAGACTTCCCGCCTGAGTCGATTCTCGCCGCCCAGAACCCGCTTCGATCTTCTTCAGTTCAATCTCATGGGCCCTCCTATCTGCTTCGTGCTCTTGATGTTCCCGCTCTGCCAGCTGGTGCTCAATCGTGTCTGTCTGATCTTCCTCAGGAAAGCCAAGCCGGGCACGCTGGGCGCGGCTGAACTCCTCGTCACGACGAACAGCATCATCCTCCAGGGTAATCGGCAAGTAACGGATTAGCGGGCTGAAAGCTTCGTTCAGAAGAATCTGGTACCCGATCGTGAGAATGAGAACCACAATCATGCAAATTGCTTGCCCTTCGCAGGCAACGTTGCCGCCCGCATCACGGACCAAGAAGAACAGCCCGATCAAGCTGAGTTCCATGACATATATACCCGTGAAGAGCTGATTGATAGCGCGAGGGAATAGTAGCCCGCCAGTATCAAAGCGGAACTTGGTGACGTACAGCGTGTTATATCTGTACACGAACCAGAACAGGCCAAAGGTGATGACATTGAAGACCAAGATCAAGGGGGAAATCACACAATAGATCAAACCTGTATTTCGAGCATTAGCTACATCAGAGTAGTCTGTGGATTAAAACATACCGATTGATGCGAGAGTAGTATAGACCGGAAAGAACGTTCCCCATTGCATCTGATTCAAGTTCGTCGTGCGTCCCCATTTCTTTCTTGCCGTGTTATCCAGTAAGGGTGCCAGAATAAACCAGCTTATCAAGCCGACAATCTGCACTAAAGCTCCCGCACTCACTGACAGCGCCTGTAGAATCATGTACGAGAAGAAATAGTTGCTCGAGGAGGGGATGTTTTGGGCCAGTAATTCCGGCCAACTGGTGACGTTTGTGACGTTATCGATGATCGTCGAGAAACTGGACGAGATGGCAACGACCAGGAATAACTGAACGAATAGGAAAGCAAAGAAGTAGTTCTGAACGGTAAGTTCGATGGCCATGCCTGTGTGTAACCCTTGAGCTCGACAGAGGAATCGAAGAATCAGGGGCAGGAGCGCCATCAAGATGGCTAAGAAAAGTGGAGGCAAGATACCCTGGACGGCAGAGATGAGCCAGTCCGGTAGCTTGGAGATCCAAGATAACCATGTGAAGGCATGTTCCAGGTAAGACAGTTGAGACAGCATACCGGTAAACGCGACGGGGAACGCCCAGCCAACCACCATGGCGCAGACGATGGTGAGAATCCCGAATGTCCTCAGATAGCGCTCCCACCATTTGATTGACATATTGTCCCAAATCACATCGTCTGGCGAGATCTCCACGGTGCGAGGGGCCATTTGCTTTGGCAGATGATGACTGACAGCCTGACAAGCCATATGAGCAGCCACCTGGTGGTTGAACTGTATGAACGCTGAATTCATGAGGGGGAATTTCTCGGGATGTTGCTGGTCAATTTCAATCTCCAGATTTAAGCGAGCGACTTCCTTCCGGCAATAGTCTATTGTGTCGACCTTTTTGCCAAGGAGCCAGAGGGAAGGCATCCAACTGAGACCAAAGATTGGCAACCTCATGGTGTCACGATCCTTTTCCCGGATGTACTTTTTCCATAGAGGCTCTCCATAGTCTTCACGGTCAAAGTTCTCATTGTAGGCCACCGGATATTCCTCCCCTTCGACTTCTTCACCTTCTCTCCGACCCTTGTGCCCCTTGCCTTTTTGCTTTTCATCATTGGGCGATCTTTCTTCGTTTGAAGCTTCTCCTTCGACCGGATCCTCGGGAGCCGTAAGTGGAAACTCATCCGGTTCTGTCCTATTGCTCGTTTTCGAATAATTGCTAGAAACTCGACTTTTCCAGAAGGGCCGTTTTGGCTTGGAGTTCGATCTGCTGCGAGGAGCATCGGATGGTGCGCCATTCTCATTCATAGACGCTGCATTTCCATTATCAATTGATGGTGTGATGCTATCGTTGCTTGGTCGCCAAGGACCGGGCAGCTCTGCGCTGTTTCTTTCGGCGTCCGGTGCACTATGTTGAAGAGGTGCGGTAGTCCCAGCTTCTGGTACATAGCCCCCTGAGCGAGTCAGAGTGCCATCGATGTCGCCCTCCACCCGTTTTAGAGTTCCCAGAACGGATCTGCCTAACTTTCCCACACCTTGACCGACCATCCCTACCGCTTCAATCGCTGGGTCGAAGGGCTTGCGGCTTTTAGGCTCTCCAGATTCGGCACGATGCTTTCCATCGCGATGCAAAAGCTGGTTCAATGTGTGAGCTTGGTGCGGATCACCAGAGCTGATACCAGCGCCTGCAGCTAGTTGCTGCGCATTCTCATCAGTGGCCTTCTTCTGCTGGCCCTCTACCTCCTTGGCATTCAATCCAGCCTTCTTCGCTGCGGCTTTCGCCTGCTTCATTTGAGCTTTTTTGCACTTGATGATCAAGTCCGTCTCTGCAGCCTCTAGCTTCAACGCTAGCGCATCACGTTGCTTCACCTTCTCGTTCAGATCGTCAAAATTGCGATTGATCCATATATTTCGGATGCCACCGGGAAAAACATCATAGAGTGACTCCAAAGCCTCCACAGACAGCCAGCTGTCTGGGATGGTTGTTACCAGCACCGTTGTCGCAGAGGCCCGAAGTCGATGCTGTGGAGAAGTCAAGTAGGCTTGCCGAAGGCGAATATAACCTTTCAGCTCATCGAAGAATATCGCGCACACGTAGACAATAATGATGACAGCCATAATCAGATGGGCCCAGTAGCGCTGGACGTGCTCTGGGGCCACATTACCCCACGCCAATTGGTCAAGGCCAGTGACATTCCATTGGGCACCTGTCCCAGTTGCGTTTTTGAAGTTGTGGTCTTTTCCATCCACTTTGTTCAGGGGCAAAAGGATGGGCAACACAATGCAAGCTAGCGGAACGAAGATCTTGAGGAGCATCCGCAAGTATCGCAGAAAGAAGTAGGCATCCAGACCACATTTCTGGATGAATTCGGAACTAGAGGTGCGAAAAACAGGGCCAATCCAGCTAAACAAACCCGGCGGGGACGGTTTCGTGCGCTCTCTGTCCGGGACCAAGTATGTTCTAGGTTGACTATGGAGAAGCCCAATGTTAGTAGTAGTACTGATACGGAGGTTGTCAGGGACACTCACTAGATACGTGTGAGTTTTCCTTTGAGAAGCAAGAATAGCAAGAATTCAACAGCAAAAACAATCACTGCAGTTGCCAGCGAAGCCAAAAAGGTCTGAATCGAGACGCCTTCGCTCCTTTGACCGTTTCCACCCGCATGCTCTAGGGCCTGCCCGAGATCGGTTGCCATCTCTGCGAGCAATGGTGTTCATGCACTGGAGTCGATTTTTCGGCGATGCTCAGCAGAATAATCGTAGTGTTTGCGATGATATCGTCGAGATAAGCCTAATTGATTTTGGGGAGCATTCACGAGAAGAGCGCAAGTCGAAAGTCATAAGATTAGAGTATGAACACCTGAAGAGAATAAGGCACCGCTCATGGATGCAAGGAAAAAGAGCCCATCGCTGCTGTACAAACTCGTTGTCAACAATGATTCAACAGGCGTGAAACATCCGCAGATAAAGAGATCGGATCCTTATAAAGAATAGAACACATACAGGGAGGCAACAACGAGAGAACATGCATCAAACAAGGTGTCGACACTGTTGATATGCGCCAAGGACACAGATCAAATAATGACAACAGTGGCACCAAGAGGCTGCAAGAGCTGCCTGATTCGACCAATTTCACCCTCAAATTAGCGCTAAGCCAAAGTGCTGACAATGCGATCATTTGTGGAACTTCGTTGGGGATCGTTGATCACTAGCTAGCTTAGTTAATTGGACTAAATGACATCAAAGCGCCTGCTAAAACCCAAACGACATTGCGACGGCGCTTCCTATCCACTACTGTTTCGTACTCTACAAGATGTTTCTGAAGAATTGGTCAGGAGGTGCTCCGTCGATTGAATCCTGCTTAGATAGGTACTCGTCTCTGCTTTTACTAGAGATCTAGATGCTTCTTACAGAGTGTTGTTTATCTTCCCAATGAGTGTAAGGTATACCTCAGGTATCTATTCTTAGGTTGATTGATTGATTGTTCCTTCCTTTGTTGCACTTGTTGTACTCCCTAACTTGATTGGGGTCTGCAGCTTCCAAGTAAGGCAGGGATTCATTGTTCCCCTTTCTCGCGATAACAGTTGATTGGCTGCCCTTGTTATGTGGAGTGACGTCGTTTCCATGGGTCAGTGACCGTTGCGGAGCACAGCCACAATCCCCAAGCCGCTCAGGTCCCATAACCACGTGATGTGGCTGGGCATTCGCGTTGTCCCAATTAGGAAACCTCTTTACGCGTGGTCGCGTAGCAACGCGTCAGGACGGATAATCCGTCTAAGGAAGAAATTCCCTTGGTAGAGAATCTGCAACAGCAACTGACCTCCCATCAATACAAACCAGCACCTTAACCCACCAACGCTTCTATTCTCCTTATACCGTCGGTTCTTTGAACATTAACTGCTACAGAGCACATCCCTGATATCAGGGCCGACACAACATGTCTTCTCCAGCTTCTTCTCGCCGCAGGGGCCGCCCGGCCAGGGACACGGCAACCTCTTCTCCTGCGCGCTCAACCCGTTCTCAACTGCTTCAGACCAGCAGTCCGACTCCAAGAGCGGCAGAAGAACAGTCACAGGCAACTCCTCGTGCTTCAAGGCGATTGAGAGCTGAAGCGGCAGTTCCCTCCTCATCGCCTATGTTCTTCCAATCCTCCCCTTCAAAGGCAGACAGTAGTGCCGAAACACCAGATGTTCGAATGGACGAGCCCAGTTCACCGATGAGAGCATCTTCCAATGTGGATGAAGGAGAGAGGACGCCTAGAGGAAATGCTGCTACCATGAGAGGTATTGTTGACATTTTTTGGCAACCATCTACATATACTGACTGCTGCGCAGACTCCTCCCCCATTCGGTACATGTCAAGCTCCAGTCCAACTCGAGCTCAGAATCGCCAGTCACGGCGATCCGACATTCCCAGCAGTAGCAGTGGATTATTTGTCTCGTCCAGACCCGGCATCGATAGCAACCGGGCCCTGTCCCGCCGCAGTGACCTTCACTCAGGTGGACTTCTTTCTAGCCCGAACCGCCGCCGCAGACTTTTTGTTGATGCCAATGGTATGCCTGCGGCCGATGGCGATCCACGCTCCGATGCGACCTTCTCGAACATCCACCCAGACACCTCTGAGGCCGAGGCCTTGGGCGGTAGCTCAACCCGTGTGATTTGGGGTACCAACATCTCCATCCAGGATTCCATGTCCGCGTTCAAGAACTTTCTCTACAACTTTCAAACAAAATACCGTCTGTGGGCAGAGGGCGCAACTGAGGATGAGACTCGTATAATGGGTGATTCCGCGGAGGAACGGGAATACATTACCATGTTGAGCACCATGCGGCAACTCGGAGTGACCAGCTTGAACTTGGATGCGAAGAACCTCAAGGCGTATCCATCAACACTCAAGCTATGGCATCAGTTGCATGCTTATCCTCAAGAGATCATTCCATTAATGGATCAGACGGTGAAGGATGTGATGGTGGAACTTGCGATCAAGGAAATGGAGCGCCTACGGGCTCAGAATCAACGAAACCAGAATCATAACCGAGGCTTGAGCTCTGGTCCTGCTGTTCCCAGCTCTGACGCGCTGAGTGAGACCGGTAGAATGCCACAGAACGAGATCCCCGATCTTGTCGGTGAAGTGGAAACCAAGGCATTCAAAGTTCTGCCTTTTGGTCTCGATTCGACTGTGAACATGAGAGATCTGGATCCTGCAGGTATGCATCACGATTCTTTCTGTTTTAGATTCTGTCTAATTTTCCTTCAGACATGGATAAACTAGTAAGCATCAAGGGCTTGGTCATCCGAACGACTCCCATCATTCCCGATATGAAAGAAGGTACGATAGCTCCTTGGTATCCTTCTAGATCAGATTATCGTAACTGACTCTCCTTTCCAGCTTTCTTCCGTTGCCAAGTCTGCAACCATGGTGTTCAGGTCGACATTGATCGTGGAAAGATCGCGGAACCCACCGAGTGCCCACGTCCGGTGTGTAAGGAACGGAACTCGATGCAACTCATCCATAACCGCTGTGTATTTGCCGATAAGCAGGTCATCAAGTTGCAGGAAACACCTGACAGCATTCCCGATGGTCAGACTCCTCACTCAGTTTCGCTTTGCGTGTATGATGAGCTGGTGGATGTCTGCAAGGCTGGTGATCGGGTCGAGGTGACGGGTATTTTCCGGTGCAACCCTGTGCGCGTCAATCCTCGCCAGCGTACACAGAAGTCTCTGTTTAAGACGTACATCGATGTTCTTCATGTTCAAAAGATCGATCGCAAGAAGTTGGGTATTGACGTCTCGACCATCGAGCAGGAGCTCTCCGAACAAGCTGCTGGGGATGCAGAACAGACACGCAAGCTCACTGCGGAGGAGGAAGAGAAGATCAAGCGAACCTCCACCAGACCTGATCTATATGACCTTCTGTCTCGGTCCTTGGCCCCTAGCATCTATGAGCTGGATGATGTGAAGAAGGGAATCCTGCTCCAGTTGTTCGGAGGCACCAACAAGACCTTCCAGAAGGGCGGCAACCCACGGTACCGTGGTGATATCAATATTCTTCTCTGTGGTGACCCGTCCACATCCAAGTCTCAGCTTCTTCGTTACGTCCACAAGATTGCCCCTCGAGGTGTGTACACCAGCGGCAAGGGCTCTTCGGCTGTCGGTCTTACCGCGTACGTCACCCGCGATCCTGAAACCCGCCAGATGGTCCTCGAGTCGGGTGCCTTGGTTCTTTCAGACGGCGGTATCTGTTGCATCGATGAGTTCGACAAGATGAATGAATCCACTCGGTCCGTCCTGCACGAAGTCATGGAACAACAGACCGTTTCTATCGCCAAGGCCGGCATTATCACTACTTTGAACGCTAGAACCAGCATCCTGGCTTCCGCCAATCCGATCGGTAGCAGGTACAATCCTAACTTGCCCGTTCCCCAGAACATTGACCTTCCCCCTACTTTGCTGTCACGATTCGACTTGGTCTACCTCGTGCTGGACCGAGTGGACGAGCAGGAAGATCGTCGGCTCGCTAAGCATCTTGTCAATATGTACCTAGAAGACAGGCCTGACAATGCTGCCGAGGAGGAGATCTTGGTAAGTGCTTTCCTAGCCAGCCTACAGGCCCTCGAGCCATTGACTGACCGTTCATGACCTGCAGCCCATCGAATTCCTTACAGCCTACATCACCTACGCCAAGACCAAAGTCCATCCTGTGCTCACTCCCGCTGCCGGGAAGGCCTTGTCGGACGCCTATGTTAATATGCGTAAGCTTGGAGATGACATCCGGTCTTCTGACCGCCGTATCACGGCTACCACTCGTCAACTGGAGTCCATGATCCGACTGTCGGAAGCGCATGCCCGTATGCGGCTGTCGCCCGAGGTCACGGCAGATGATGTGGAGGAAGCGGTGCGCCTGATCCGCTCCGCCATCAAGCAGGCGGCCACTGACTCTCGGACCGGTCTGATCGACATGAGCTTGTTGACGGAGGGCACGAGTGCCAGCGAGAGACGCAGCCGGGAAGCACTCAAGCGCGCCCTGTTGTCTGTGGTGGACGATCTATGCAGCAGCGGCGGTGCGGCTCGCTGGGCCGAGGTCTTCAAGGTCTTGAGCGATAATAGTAGCACTGAGGTTGATGGAGGCCAGTTTGCGGATGCGGTTCGCGCGCTGGAGACTGAGGGCGTTGTGAGTGTTGTTGGCGAGGGTGCGCGAAGGAGTATCCGGCGCATCGGGGGCACTCTTCTGTAGGCCAGCTCTTTGAAAGGAAGGGATGATGAGATATGATGGAATGGTCTTCTACAAATAATTCTAGTGGTATCTACTTGACTGCATGTTCTCGGGTTATCTGGCGATAGATGGTGTCGGGTGTTTGGCTGTTACTGTGGCATAACATGGTCATTCTGCACATGGATACTGATTTTCACGTTGACCTAATTAACCCAATCAGGGCCCTTATAGTTCTAGAATATGGAATAATAGAAAATTGTTCTGCTGTAGGTAAGGTAGAATGATATTTGACGCTGGCGATGAAACCTAGGATGTATGTATTGGCCATACACTCGGTAATGAAGCTAGTCCATAAGCAGCAACAAGCCCTCCACGCCGGGCACGCCCAGCAGTGGTGCAGCACTAGCAGCGCACATGCACCAACAGAAGAAAGCAAGAGGCCAGACTCCGACCCAGAAATCAAGCTATACTAGCGTGCTACACTGGTGTAAGTCTACCATCAAGCGAATAAGCGTAATTAATCCAAGGTTCTGATTTCGGAAGAGATCTTGGTGCTAAAGATGCAGTAAAGATGCAGTAAAGATGCAGTAAAGATGCAGTATGCGAGATTTCAGTTCAGGTAATTATTAATATTAATCATGTCAACCTGGCAGATCAGATCATGCTTTTACAAGTGATTTCAATAAATACCACAGGATTCGTAGTACAATACACCACGAGGGGAAGCAGGCTTGGCCTATGACGCTGGAGTAAGTCCGTGGGTGGGCTGGACCAGAGTTAGCTTGTGTGCTGGTCACTGGTTAGGTCTCTCGGAACCACTGCGTCTGGACGTCAAGCTAGATTCCACCGCCCCAGTTCTCTCTCAGTTTAACCGCTACCGTTTAGCAGCTGGGACCTGGTATCGTAGTCCAGTCCATCAATCAATCTGGATCAATCAAGCGAAGATCGATTTCTTCTCGTCCAGTCGTCCCTCTTCCTGCCTCTTTTTTTGCATCCGGGAATGCCGTCCATCTCCCGCTCTGTCTGAACCGTCCATCACACCACTATCGTGAGGCTACTTAGATTCCTCTCAATTGAACCTCATTGTTTCAATCTAGCTCAGTAGCATAGCGCCATTCGTGCCGCTCGCTCATCATGAAGTAAGTCACTTACTCGTCGATCAATTGCTTTAGGCCATCATTGACCGTCTCCGCCCTCCTCAAGGTTCGGAGAACATCTCCGATCGTCCATGATCAAGGAGTACTACTGGTACTACATCGCCTACGGAGACCTGAAGAAAGCCCTCAAGACCGGCTACGTCAGCGAACCGACGCCCGAAAACCCCAAACCCGATCGCAAGCCATGGACGGAAGACCACGAGAAGGCCTTTGTGTCACTGCTGGAGAGCGAGCTGGACAAGGTCTTTAACTTCCAGAAGCTCAAGAGCGAGGAGATTGTGCGGCGCATCCAGGCCAGCGAGAAGGATGTGGCTGATGTGGTCTCGCGGCTGGATAATGCGACGGATGCGAGGAGGCAGAGCCTGCGGCTCTCGCAGCCGCCGCCCACGGATGAGGATTTCCTGCTGCTGGAACAGGTGCTGAGTGACATCATTGCGGATGTGCATGATCTGGCCAAGTTTACGCAGTTGAATTATACAGGGTTCCAGAAGATTATCAAGAAGCATGATGTGCGTCTGCACCTGCAGTTTTTTCCAAATTCTAGAAAGCTAATGTTTGTTAGAAACAAACGGGATGGCATCTCAAGCCTGTTTTTGCGACCCGACTCAAAGCCAAGCCCTTCTTCAAGGACAACTACGATGCGTTCGTGGTGAAGCTTTCAAAACTCTACGATCTGGTCCGCACCAAGGGTAACCCCGTCAAGGGAGATTCCGCGGCTGGCGGCTCGCAACAGAACTTTGTCCGCCAGACCACCAAATACTGGGTTCATCCCGACAATATCACCGAATTGAAGCTGATCATTCTCAAGGTATGCCCAGCTTTTATCTCTATGTGTATGTGCGCTCAAGCTGACCATGACAGCACCTTCCTGTCCTTGTCTTCAATCCCAACAAGGAGTTTGAAGAGAAGGATGCCGCCATCTCATCCATCTACTTTGACAACACCAGCACATGGGAGCTGTACGAGGGTCGTTTGAAAAAGACCGAAGGAGCAGAGGCCATTCGGCTTCGTTGGTATGGCGGGATGGAAAGCGATCAGATCTTCGTCGAGCGAAAGACTCATCGTGAAGACTGGACCGGAGAGAAGTCGGTCAAGGCGCGTTTCTCGCTCAAGGAAAAGCATGTCAACGCGTATCTGTCCGGTCGCATGACAGTCGAGAGCATTTTCGAGAAGATGCGCAAAGAAGGAAAGAAGAGCGAACAGGAAATTGCCGACTTGGAACAGTTGGCGCGCGAAATCCAGTACCGGGTCATCACGCGTCGGTTGGAACCTGTTACTCGGACGTTCTACCATCGCACAGCTTTTCAGCTTCCGGGGGATGCCCGAGTACGAATCTCTCTGGATACAGAGCTGACCATGACACGAGAGGACAACCTGGACGGCCGGCAGCGATCAGGCAACAACTGGCGCCGCATGGACATCGGTGTGGACTGGCCTTTCTCGCAATTACCGCCCGAGGATGTCGAGCGATTCCCTTATGCGGTGCTGGAAGTCAAGCTGCAAACGCAAGCTGGTCAGGAGCCGCCCAAGTGGATTCGAGAATTGACCGCCAGTCACCTGGTCGAAGCGGTCCCGAAATTTAGTAAGTTTATTCACGGAACTGCCACGTTGTTCCCGGATCGCATCCACCTGCTTCCCTTCTGGATGCCACAGATGGACGTGGACATCAGGAAGCCCGCGACGCGTCGGTTCGGTATCACGCGGCCGCTGGCCAGCACCTCTCTCTCCGCCAACGAAACGCCCGAAGACGACGAATCGGACGAGGACGAGTCGGACGAGGCGCAGGCCCGCGCCAGGGCTGCCGCACGCGAAGGTCAGCACTCAGTGACCGACCAGAGTGCCCTCTTCGAAGAGGCAGACGGCAATTCTCTGGACATCGAGGAGCGCATCGCCGCTCTGCCGCTCCCTGGCGACGAGGATTATCCGTTGTATGATTCGGACGAGGAATCCGTCGACTCTGACGAACTAGAAGAGGCGCGAAGGGTCGGAGGCGGCTACTACTACCAGAAGCTGATCGAGTACTACACTCATCGTTTTGGCCAGGCACTGATCAGGGGGCTCAAGGCCATTGCGCCTGGGCCGCGGCCCACAAGTATGCCCCCGCCCGAACAGAACGGTATCGCCGTCATGGGCAACCAACGGACAATCAAGCGATTCGTCGCTCCAAAGGGCAAACGTAAGTTTTCCTTCATCTGTTCTATCCGGCCTCCAAGGCTTATACGCACAGGCATCCACGTTCCCGTCCGCGTCGAACCCAAGGTCTACTTCGCCGCCGAGCGAACCTTCCTCTCCTGGCTGGAATTCTCCATCCTCCTCGGCACGATCGCTGCGACTCTGCTCAACTTCGGCACCGACTACATCGCCTTCGCTTCCTCGTGGGCGTTTACCATCCTCGCCGCCCTGGCCCTCGTCTACAGTCTCATGCTGTACATCTGGCGTGTCGACAAGATCCGCAAGCGCCGCGACGTCAAACGAGTCTACTATGAGAAATGGGGCCCCACCGTCGTCGGGATTGGTCTTGTCGCTGTTATGCTGGTGAACTTTGGTCTGAGGGTGCGACAGGCCGGCTTTGCTTCTCGGGATGGAGACTTGGGTTACGGTCATGGGCGGGGGTCAGCCGGCGGAGAACTCTAGCCATAGCCTGACCTTTTGGTCATACTCCGTGGTGTACGATGTTATGCTGAGCTCGTGGCGGTTGACCATTCTCTTTTTGTTTGTTGTACAGATAGTACTATTGTGATTACGAACTGAACTCGACGAATGGAATGGAATGGAATGGATAAAAGTGTGCTTGGTAGTCGGTACTGAAGTCAAGCTATACAGTATCCATCGCAGGCTCTCTTAGTTAATATTCACAACCGGGACAACAGTATCCTCCAGACTGACCGCGTCGGGGTTACTCTTCCCTACGCCGGAGTACTTGTTAATCCAGCCGAGGACCTGCTGGTGCCACACGAGGCTGTTCTCGGGGTTGATGACCCTAAACATCTTAGTCAACCCAACTCCACATGTACATGATAGATAAGCAGGAGGGAAACCCAAACTCACCAGTGATTCTCATCCGGAAAGTTCAAGAACCGACTCGGCACGCCGCGCTCCTGCAGCACATTGAAGAGCGACAGCCCCTCCGCGACGGGAAGCCGGTAGTCCTTGTCGCTGTGGATGACGAGCATGGGGGTCGCGAACTGGCGGATGCGCTCTGGGGCGGACGGGTCGAAGCGGCGGTAGTTCTCGCGGGCGTCCCAGAAGGTTCCGTTGAACTTTCGCAAACAATTAGCGTTAGCAAAGACATATACTTGTTGTGTGGGATGAAGGGAAATGCGAGGGATGAGGCTACCTCTCGCTGCATGAACCATAGCTCCTCGGTTGAGATCTTGGCGTCGGCGACGAACGTCCCGTCGTGGCTGACCAGGGCCTTGAATTTCCGGCCTAGAGGGCTGCCCTGGATCCAGTTGATCATGAACCCGCCGTAGCTGGCGCCTGCGGCGACGCCGTGGTCTGTGTCGACGTAGTCGAGGTTCTTGTCGATGTATTCCCAGCATTTGACGAGATCGTCATATGGGGAGCCGCCTGGTGCTTATTAGTCTCTAGTCCGAGGGAAGGGAGAAGGGGGCTCACCCCAGTTGTTCTGGATAGCGTCTGTGAGAGCTTGGCCGAATCCAGTACTGCCTGTCGGGTTGGGTGCAACGACGACATAGCCCTGGTCGGCCCAGGCCTTGGGGTTCCATCTCGTGCTCCACCCGTCGGCCCAATTGCCTTGGGGCCCGCCGTGGATGAAGAAGATCAGAGGGTACTTCTTTGACTTGTCGAAGTTCTCGGGGTAGATGATCCATGCTTGAATCTGCGTTTCTGTCAGTTACGAGTTGAGGGGAAATAGGGCGGACGTACGTCTGTGAAGTTGCCCTGGTAGTAGAACTCGCTAATGTCAGAAGGACCGAGTCCCTTGAGCTCGGGATCGATCTCGTTGCCAGAGGCAATAGTCTTGATCACTCCCTTCTCCGGTCTAGCAGTGTAGACGTTCCAGTTCGTCCAGAGAGCGCTGCCAGTTACCAGCAGAGTGGAATCGGGCAGGAAGTAGTACGAGGACACCACACCACCGTCGGTAAAGTTCTTGGGCTTGTAGTCATCCTTTGCGTTGGCGGGGAGAGAGAAGAGTCTCGAGCGACCCTTGTCTTCACTTGTGACGATCAGTGTCTTGCCGTCGGCTGTCCACTTGATGCTCTCGGGGGAGCGATCCCAGTCTCCTGCAACACTGGGAATGGTCTTCTTCGAGCCGAGAGAGTAGACGTACAGGACGCGACGATCGGATTCGTACGTCTCATCTCTCATTTGGAAGTAGGCAATTTTGTCGCTCTTGGGGGAGAACACGGGGCTGCTTGAATCACCCTTGATACCCTTCGGGGTGCCGGGGCTGTCGGGGCCATTGATGGGATAGGCTGTTTCCGAGGCATCGTGGGGGACAAGGTAAATGTAGGACGTGGTGAAATTGGCCTTGGGAAGTTCAGGAGCCTTGCTCTTGAAAGCGACCCACTTGCCATCGGGAGAGAGGTCATAGTCGGACGCTCCACCGAACGGTGGGTAGGGGCTCTCGGCATTCTTGACGGACGAAACCAGGTTCTTGAGGTCTCCGTCCAAGCTGTAGCCCTTCTTCCCTTGGCCCTTCTTCAGAGTGCCGGAGAAGACTGCATTGAAGGTGGTGGTCAGGTAGTAATCCCAGTGGCGCACGTAGATGCTATCGTAGATGCGGGCGGAGCTCAGAGGAGAAGCAGCCAGCTCTTCGTTGTACGCGGTTCCATTGGGATACGATTGGCCATATGCTACGAAACTAATGTCGCCAGACTTGGTCTTGGCGATCTTCAAACCTGAGAAGGAGGCCGGCAGAGAGGCCGCCTTGTACCTATGGAGACCGGTTAGCTAGCCTTCAAATGACGTGACAAAAGGCGTATATACCCGTTGGCAAAGCTCGAAGCCTGAGTCACCCACAGCTCAACACCACCCGGGATGTCTGCATTGGTGCCATTGACATAGAGAATCGAGTCGTCAGAGCCCAACCACACAATCTCAGACACGCTGCTGTCATTGGTGAGGACCTTGGTTTGACCAGTCTTCAGGTCCAACAGACTCCACCAGGACGTCCGTTTGTGAGTCTCAAATGAGTACTGCGACGTCGAAAAGACCGCAACTTTCTATGAGCCTGTCAGCCATATCCTTATACAACCAGTATTGTAGACTCGGACTTACGCCAGATGGGTCAGGGATAGCTTCAGACCTCCGTGGAGCAGTGATTAACTGCCTGTAATCAATTGCTCATTAGAAATCGCTGTTCGAAGCCGAGCCTTGCCAAGTGTCAACAATCCCACTCACTCAGGCGTAAGAGCCAATGCGGTCGATGCCGCAGCGGCAATAGAGAGCCAGCGGATGACTCCCATGATGCACTCAGATCTCAATCAACAAAGAATGGAATCCTGCCTAGAGAGTTAAGAGTTAAGACCAAAGCCAAGCTGGGTGCTGACAATGAGCCTTTATGTATGCCCTTGCTTGCCTCGGCCACCTCCGCACTTTTCCCTGCATCGGTTAATCATAATAAGCTGTAAACAAACCAGTCACCGACGATATTAATGGCGATTAATTTCCACCTACAATGGCCATACGCACCCATGTTTCTTGGCCCATGATCCCTCAGGACCTGCCTGATAAGGGTAGAGTCACTAAACTGCACTCAGCAATGATAACCACGTTGCATTCACAGACGCTCGTATGCAGCCCATTTCCCACACTAGAACGGGCTCTCGGACAGCTTAGCCTGCTCAGCGAGGGCGGAAACTGCAGGAACTCAGGGCCGTCTTGGACGCTGTCTCGGTCTCCACAGTCTTGGGTTACAATGCCAAGCATCATCGAAGCATTTGCATTTGTTGACAAAGGATTCTGGCATGTCCATCCACCTGCAGGATGTCAGGACTCAGGAACTAGAGTGCGCCTCTGTCAGCTTTGCCGATGATAGCCATCATACCATGACATTAGAGGCTTGGAGCAATGTCGTCAATAATCATCAATCAATAACCAGCCGAGTTCCCGCCTTATTGACGGGAAACCAAGCCGAGCTAGCAGCAGGGTGTTTCTTGGCTCTTTTGCGAGCTGTGATATTGATTGGACCACAAGTCTGACGGCGTTAGTGAGCTCTTTCTAAAGGATTCCTTGGTCTTGATGGTGTTGTTTCTCCGAGGGTGGATATCCAGATAGTTGGTCTCTGATGATGGTTGGTTGATAAGTCGATGCAGGTAGAATCGTGATCAGAAAGGAAGAAACTCCGACGGGAGCCCACTCGCCAAGACATTAAGATGATGACCAGCCAGCCTCGGCCTTGTTCTTGACAGTCGTATCTGCCACTGATAACATCCGCCTGTATCTAGTCAGTGAGACAGTGAGATGGCCATGCTGTTGCTGTAGTTACAAATAATTGAGCATTATGCAATGGAGCCACTAATGGCTACTTCAATTCAGGCCGACATCCCCGCCAACATGTACCGATTATGATACAAACAAAGAGACACACAGCTCCGTTCAATACTCAAAGTCATCATCCACACCTCCTTTGCCGGTGTTTTCTTTCAGCACGGCTTCCTGCTTCCGATACATCTCTGCCACTGCCCTCGTCGTCGTCGCCTGCTCAGGCTTCTTGTCGTCGCGTGATTTGATGAACCGTGGAAAGCGAAGGGAAACGCCCTTTCCACCGCCCGTGGTTCCTACGAATTCATCGGCTGCAGCCTTATACCGCGGGCTCAGGGTCAGATCTGCCGTCTTCACTTCCCAGACTAACCGTGGTTCGAACCACACGTCAGGTTGATCCTTGGGAACAGTGGAATGCGAGTAGAACGGTTTGGGCCGGTCTATCGTCAAAGGCGAGAGTTCGTTATAGAGCTCTTCCAGAAGCGCTTCTGAGAAACCTGTGCCAATGTTGCAGATCGTCTCGTAAGTCTGTGTGCTTGAATTGTACGCTGCCAGCAAGAAAGCTCCGTAGACAGAGGTCCGCTTGCCCCGGCCATGGTAAGCACCAAGCACTACGAGATCAAGGGAGTCTCCAACGCCTGCGAGGTAATCCTTCTTGACCTGATAGATGTCAGCTGGGCACTATCTGGATAGACGTAGACATAGAAAATACCTTTAGCCAGTTACGACTTCGTTTGCTAGGCTCGTAGCCACTCTCTTCCGTATCCAACATCTTCACCATCAGCCCTTCACATGATGCCTTGACACTTTCGTCCAGCAGATTCTGAATCTCTTCCAGATCATTCGTATCGCCGTGCTGAGCGAATTGGAATTCGCCTTCAACAACCTCGAATGAATTGTGCAGGAGCTCGCGACGTTCGCGTAACGTCTTCTTGACAGTAGGCTACCACATGTCAGTCTTGAAGATTAGTACGAGTAGGCTACGGGGAAGCTCACTTCGCCATTCAAAAACAAAAGGTCAAATGCAAAAATGCAAACTTTGACCTTGACATCCTCTGCTTTGACATCCTTTCGTTTACGAGTCATAAGCTGTTGGAATGGTAGAACCTTCTTGTTCACCGTGTCCCAAGCCACCGTCTCGCAGTCCAAGACGAAGCTCTTCACTCCGTCCTTGACCCAAGTCTCGAGTTTGGCCAGCACATCAGGATACTTCTTCGACAAGTCTTCCGAGTTTCGTGAGAAAATCGCACTAAGTCCTTTGGAATCCTTTTGCAGGGTAGCCTTTGCCCCTGGGAAGTCCTGAATGACATCGGGTGCAACGTAATGGATCTGAGCTCGCTCGCCATCATACTTGTACTCGCAGGTGAAATGCTTTCCTTCGAAGCGGTTGAGTACCTCAGTGATAGACTTCGTAGGTTTGGCAAGCATGGGCTTGATGGGAATTCCCGGTTGTAGCTTGCAAACCTTGGGTAAGTTGAACAGGCCATGCTCAAGCATTGCAGGGATTATGACTTCGTAAGCGGGTAGCTCACTGTATACCGTCTTAAGGACAGCTTCGCCCTGCGCCATCTTCTCAGGAGAAGGTGCCTTTTCGCCTCTGACAGCAGCCTCATGGGCCACCACCGCTTGAGCAAGAGCCACGAGGACGGTCTTTTCCGCCAGGCCAAGTCTCAACTTGCCCTCGAGGAATCGGACGATGAACTTGGCTTCGCTGGCGCCTCCTTTGTCTTTCGTAATGTCGACGCCCTTGCCACCTTTTCCTGCTGTCGCGGCATCAGCCGCGGAAAGAAGCTTCTTGATAGCGGAGATCTTCTTGTCTTGAGATCCCTGGCCCTGGATTTTGGCAATAGCAATCAGACCTTCATGCACCCCTCGCACGGTCAAGGGCTTGGGTTTGAACATGGTCGGCTGGTTTGACCGACTCTTGGCAGCTACCAAGCCCAGATCGCCAATCTCATGTTGATCTGCTTTGATCACCGCCAAACTACGCCCCGTACTTTCGCCGATGGCCTTCATGATGAATGATTCGCCGATACCCAACTCAATTCCGGCATAGTCTGCGGCTAATTTGTTGATCATCAGTTGAACCGTTGGGAGAAGGTCTTGCGGCGTCAAACGGAGGACTTGGCGCAGGAAGAGAGAGCAATGGGCCAGAATGATCAGTCGCTTCGTGGTCATCTCGATGAGAGAAAAGGTGGTGCAGAGAGCTGCGTAGGGAACAGGTTCGCCAGGTTTCCAGTCAGGATACGGTTCCGTGCCGGTCGCTTTTAATGTGGCCTGCACCTTTTCCATCGTCTTCTTCATCACTTCGGGTTTCTCGTCTTCTTCCTCCTCGCTAGCGGACAGGACCTCTTCTTCGTCCGAAGGCTCCGTTTCTTTCTCTGGTGTTTCCTCACCAGATGCCTTCTTCAAGACGGCAGGTGGCGAGCTTTCCTTGGCCTCGGCTTTGCGAGTTCTAGAGCCCTTTGGTGACGGCGTCTTTTTTCGGACGGTGGGAGCCGCTTCGGCCCCTCGCGAGCTCTTCCGACGTCTTTTCTGTACTGGTTGAACATCCGAGTCACTTTCCTCATCGCTGCTCTTTTCTCGTTTAAGAGAGTTGGAGCCTGGGGAACCGTTCGTATGAGCTACCTCTGTCTCCAGCAAATTCTCCATTTTTACATCTTCGCCATTTCTCGGCTCTGACTTGGCTTCGGCGATAGTTGATGATTCCTCAGCTTTTGCTTGTTCGTCTGCAACATCGCTCTTCTTGTCTTTCTTGTTCGAGAATGATAAGGTCGTTTGCTTTTTAGGTGCGGTTCTCGGCCCTTCTGCATTGGAGCCGAAAAATCGCCTGTGTGGTGCAGACCATATTCGTCAGCACAATTAAATTGCGTAAAATCGCCATGCGGAGTGATCGGTCTATCTAAAGAACGCACCCGAGGGTCAATTGAGAGTCTCGAACATACCCCAACGTAGCTTGTTTCCTACCCTTAGAATCTGCCATTGCAGGGAGCGCAGTATCAACCAAAGAGCGATAAGTTCTGAAAATGAGCGGACAGGTGGCCCCAGACACGAACACGGGTCTGCTGTAACCAGCGAACGTCCACAGTAAAGTGCAATATGAGTTCCTAGCTTTTGCGGTAAGGACGGCAGGTCCACGGCAATAATGCGATAGAGGCGCAATGGATGCGGAGATGCGGAGACTGGTCATAGGTGTCACAGTGACACTTTCAAAGGCTTGTATAATTTGACATCAAGTAATTTCAGAAGTAGAATAACACGCACTCAAGGAGCTCAATGGCCATTAAATAGACCCCAATATGTCTCGAGCTCTTGATTGTACAATTAAGGCAGCAACCGCCGGCAGCAGGCAGCCTTTCGTGGAACGCGACGTGTAGTGACGCGAGACTACTACAGATCACGTGCTCTGTTACGATTCTTCTGTAATGCAACACCAGGAAACATATATTGTAATAGGAGGGCTTCACATGTGGTCAAATAATGACTACTACAAATATCGCTTCAACTAAGATTGCTTGAGGACTCGGATGTTCTGCTATGCGTGTCTTTTAATTAACTCGAAGCTTCATCTGTTCATGACCCTACAAGGCAAACATTGCAAACTGTATCATACACACCGCCTGTGAATAGGCGGCAGAAAATGCGGGCAAAAGGCGGAGAAGCAAGAAACAAGAGGCACAAGAAGCATACACTCGTTCTGACAGCTCAGCAACTCACTTGACCTTTTCTCTAATTATCTGCTGCGGGAGTGGGAGACGGCTTCATGTGCTCTGCCTCTTTAATATATATTGCGACAGACTGGATGGCTTAAACACTGTTCAACCTTTATCGATCGGCCTTCGAGCTGTAGCTGGGCCTGATGGAGAGCATACGGCAGGAGTCTTTTAAAAAGGTAACCAGCCTTTAGATACGACACATGGTAGAATGCTAACCCCTTTTCATAGCTTCGTGCTCCTTGTATCGAGCTGAGCTCAGTCGGTCTTGGCTTCCGTGGACATCAGAAATCCTCCAACGATGTTTTCCAAGCGCTCACTCCGGTCTACAACGTCCTCACCGAACTCGCCGATAAAGATGCTCTAGACGAGAAGCTAGCGGAATATGCCTTTTTCCCTCTCTCGCATATCTTCAACGAGACCCAGAGGCTTCCCGCGCGGACATTGGAACTGGCTGTTAATTGCCTACGGATCCTGGTTGCGAAAGGATGGCGCCGGCGCCTGTCCCCTCAATTGGGCAAGCAGCTCATAATATTGCTGACCTTGATCGTGGGTGGCGCGCCGAATCAAGCCAGTGGAGGTCAGTCTCTACATTCGCAGCCTGTGGAGCTGGGTATTGCTTGTTTCAATTGCTTCGCGGCTATATTTAGTGTTTTGGAAGGGCCAGTGGCAAAGCAAACGATCTATCATGAGATTGGTACAGCCACTATTGTCGACCAGGCTGTGTACATTCTTCTCGAAGGTGTTTCTGATGGACAGTCGGACGAATTCTGTGTGGCTGCTGCAGAGGCACTTCGAGCTCTGTTCGATCGTGTGACCGATCGGGTAGTGCTTGCCAGTATCATGCCGCGGACGGTTTCGGCTCTGACAAAGGTCCTGAAGCCGACGACTCAGATACGCCGCTCTTTCAGGGTACTCTCAATATGTCTACAGATCCTCACTAAGTTACTTCGAAATGTCTTAAACGACCAAGTCGCGAGTTCGGTCACGGAAGACTCGAGTAAATCTCAGCAAGCGGACGACCAGCGAGCAGACGACAGGGTGGTCCTGGATGGGTCTTGGTTGAAAGCGACGACTACGCAGATCAGGCTGGCTCTCGCGAACGTGATCCGGATAAGGCGTCATGAACGGCAGGAGGTGCAGGCTGCGCTTTTGGACCTCTGCTCGATGGTCATAGAGGACTGTTCGGCTACGCTCCATAATTCGGTAACTCTCATGGTAGAAACGATTGTCATCCTGTCCATATCAGAAGATCAATCGCCTAATCACGCCTACACTACTCTGAAGCATCTTGCTACAACATATCCTGTTGTGTTGGATACTCTCAAGGACTCGCTTCACACCTGGGTCACTACCTTCCCAAGGACGATGCAGGGCAATGATGAGGCAGCAAAGCAATGGGGAATCAAGCAAATATCAACAGCATACCAGGTGCTTTCCGAAGTTCAGTCAGGATCTGATATCCTCACGAATGCTCTCGCATCAGGCTTGTGCGATAGTGTTGCTGCCGCTGTCAACCAAGCCTCCAAGAATCCTCAGCCGGTGAACCAAGACATGGTTGAGAACCTAAGCCTGGACGTACTGCATCGAGACAATCGATCGTTGACATTTTCCTCTGTACTACTGGGGCATCGCAGCCAGCAGCAGACTCTCAAGGATCTCCAATCAATGATCGTTCGTCTCAATAGCTCCGAGTCTGGAAGTGAGATTACACGATCCATCATCGGTCAAATTCACCGTGCCTCTGGAGATGCAGTGGTACCGCCGTTCTGGTTGGCCCTGAACTTTCTAAAAACTGGTTCGCATCTCACGGGCATCCTCGACGATTTTATATCTTCGGATCACATAGAAATATCGGTGCAGAGTCTAACCAGTAAGGCCATGATTGAGGAGCTATATTATTACTCGTTGCCTCTTCTAGACCAACCACTGGCGGAAACCTCCAGGGATTGGCGGGTTTCTGCTCTCGCACTGGAAGCAGTTGCTCTTCAAGCACAGCAACTCGGAGAGGCGTTTCGCCCGGAGCTGATGGACGCGCTATATCCTGTTCTCCAGCTGCTCGCATCAAATAACTCTAATCTTCAGAGACATGCTATGGTATGCCTTGAAATACTCACCAACTCTTGCAGGTATGAAGACACCAGCACTATGATCATTGAAAACGTCGACTATCTGGTGAACTCAGTGGGGTTGAAATTGAATACCTTTGATGTGTCACCTTACCCGCCGCAAGTCCTCTTCATGATGGTGAAACTGTGTGGTGCTCGATTGATTCCCTATTTGGATGACTTGGTTGACTCAATGTTTGGCATTCTGGATTTGTACCATGGATACCCCAGACTTGTGGAAACAATGTTCAAGACATTGGCTGCCATCGTCGAGGAAGGGACAAGAAACCCGTCACTCCTCGCAATTACCAATGGCGAGGTCAAGGCCGTCGATCATCGCAAGCGGCAATACCAGAGACTGCTTGTATCCACCCTGGCAGAGGATTTGGCTGCCCGTAGAACAAAGCGGGCCAGGTATCTGGATGAAGAGGTGGAAGACAATGAAGAAAGAGTGTCACATCCAAAACAGCCCTGGAAAACGGAACCTGAGAAGGTCGAGAGCTTGGATTCTGACAACCTCTCTGACATCTTGAACAACGATGAATCCGAGGAGCCACTTCCTCCCCCTCGAGAGCCGGAGGATGAGGAGAAGCCGCTCAGTAAATCGCACACGATTCTCCTACATATTGTCAAGTCGATACCCTCGCATCTGACTTCTCCTTCGCCCTACCTTCGTCGCTCCTTACTCTCCGTCCTAATCCAAGGCTTCCCAGCACTGGCGCAGAACGAGAACAGCTTTCTGCCAGTCATAAATGACCTATGGCCTGCTGTTGCTTCAAAGATCAGCTTTCCGTCTTCGTTATCGGGGGAGTCGTCGTCGACCGCTCTGATGACGAGGGACACGTCCACGCCGTCCACCAACGCCGTCAACAGCAGCGGCACACGCAAAATCGACGAGTTCGACTTCAAGGAGGAGACCTTTGTAAGCACTGCCGCCTGCGAAGCCATAGAAGTCATGTGCAAGACTGCTGGCGACTTCATGGCATCTCGCGTCGAGGCCGAATTCCCCCGCTGGGAGCGAATCTATCGCCGCATATGGGACAAAGTGCGTCAAGACGCAGAGAAAGCACTCGAGCGACGCGCTCACCACCAATCCAGCAACACACATTCATCCGAGACGCACACGCCACCAGAAACCCATCTCTTCCTACCTCGGCCTCAATCTCTATCGTTAGTCATACCCGGCTCCAGCTCCTCCACCTCCACCTCTGGCGCTCGCGCCTTCACACCACACCATACCCTCTGGCGCTCCCTGCTCTCCCTATTCATCACCCTCCTCACCCACGTCCGTCTCCCGCTATCCATGGGCGACCAAATATGCGAGTTCCTAGCCGACTGGATAACCCTCTACGTCGGCCCGAACTACTACTCTCAATTCCATCCCCAAGCTGCCGTTTCCGCCTCGGATATACCCGCTGCCCAACGCGCAGAGCTGGAGCCGGTCGAGACTGCCATTCACGCCATGGAGACCTGGAACGCGGATCTGACTTGGTTCATCTTCCAGCGGCGAAAGGCGCAGGCAGTCGCGACATTGCCTACAAAGAAACCGGGTGCTGGAGTGCCTATGATCTCCGAGCTTCCGGAGAATCCACTGGAGTCTTGGTCTTTGTTGGCGAACCGTTTGAAATTCGCCCCGGTGGTGTTCTGATGTATAAGTAGCGGCCATATATGTACACGACTTGCCCTACAGGAAGAAATCTTTGTGTGTCGCCCTATGGGCAGACTGCATAGCAAGCTGTCGGCGTGAGGTAGTCTACAGCGGGGTTATTCTACAAAGAAATTTATAAAAGAGTAGAATATTGAGTGGAGATATCTGTCATTGCTAGAGAGGCAGCAATTAAATTAACCTCAAATCAAAGAAAGTAAGGCCCAATTCGGGTGAACCACTGTCAACTGAATGAGTGTGGATTTAGCAGGTAATGACCGAAATTAGCGCACTGTGTAAAGCAGATAAAAAGCAAGCTCTGCAGACATCCCGAACTTCGCAAACAGAGTAGCCTGATTCACCAATCTACTCGTCATCCTCGCTTTCCTCGTCATCGCTCTCGGCATTCTCGAGCCAGTCAAGGAAGGGCTCGGCAGCCTTGCGAACCTTCTTGCTGGTCGACAGGTCGACGTACTTCTTGCTGGCCTTGGAACCCCATGCCTTCAGCACTTCCTCGGAGACAAGGTCGTGCTGGTAATAACCCAGGAGGACGGCGGGAACCAGAGAGATCAGCTCAGGGTGATCCTTGCCAAGGAAACGCTCGGTACCGCCAAGGAAGGCCTTCTCGTGGCGCTCAGAAGTGATCATCTTCTTCAGAAAAGCAGCGCGGGTGGGAATCTGCTTGACGATCTTCTCGTCGAAAATGGTCTGAGCAAGGACAGCAACGGTCTTGTGCTTGTTCTCGATGCCGAACTCCTTGGCCTTCATGTAGATATCGACGTCGCTAACGGCAGTGATACCGCCCTTTTCAGATGCGGTCTCGAGAATCCAGCTGCCAAGCAAATCGTAGGAAGACGGTCCATCAGCCTCTCCGTCTTCATCGGCGTCCTCAAGGACGAGGGAACGCTTCAGGTCGTCGGGAAGTTCCTTGGCACGAGCCCTGACGGCCTCCTCGGAAACGTCCACAGCCCATTCGTCGTCTTCAATGTCTTTCTCAGCCTCGAGGGCCTGAGCCTCAGCCTTGATACGGCGGGTGAGTTCATCGTCGCTGCCGGCTTCCAAGGCAACATCCTCGATTTCACCGTTGTCGGAGTTGCTGTCTCCCGGGCTGACATCCTTGTCACCGTTGGCTCCTTCTTCGGCTCTCTTGTTCTTGCGAGCTCTTCTGGCGGCCTTGTCCTTCTTCCCTCCCTTGGTAGAAGCACGGTCGCGGAGAATGAAGGTGCTCAGCTTCAAACGGGGATCAACATCGGTGCGCTGACCACAGGCCTTGCAGTCAAGGATGATCTTATCGTCCTTGATGATGACATCCGTTTCAGGATTCTTACATTTCTTGCAAAGCACGAACTTGGAGATGAAGCCATCGAGGTAATCCTGAAGCTTGACAGCATCGTGGGCGCCGTTGATAATCCAGCGATCATCGGTGGGCTTGGCGTTAGCCTGAGCACCGAGTTCAAAGCCGAAGTACTTGATCAGATAGGACGGAGGACGGCTCAAAGACTGAGCGACCGAGTTCAGGTTGACGACCACAGTCTTGATACCGTTACCCTTGCCTTCAATCTTGGACTGGAGGCGCTCCATCTTGTAACGATAGAAAGGATCGGTGACATCACGACGAATGTTGACGGTAGCCATTTTGACGGTTGTTGAGGATGATTATTTTTCACGAAACAGTGAGAACGAGCTGCTTGAAGACGAAGCGGGAGGGAGTATGGACCAGTGATATCTTGAAAAGACAAGACATGCGTAGCGGATTCCTTGATTTTTGGAAAGTATTGGTGGTGGAGAGTTAAAATCGTCTCTACTAAACGATTTCACACAGCAGATAGAGCAAGCCTGGGGTTCAGCCACAGGACTTTGTATGTATACTACAAGGTTTCAGCTCGGAGCGAAACGTTTGCAGCTTGAGCGGCAGGTGGTGTTCGAAATCTCTGGCGCAGGACGAATACATAGACAAGTTCGCGACCGACTCTTTCTTTTGAGTGGCTTTCTCCGGTGGTTGGGAAAGAAACCAAATGATGGTTCTTCTGGAAAGTGAGAGGCAACTAAAGTCAGACCTCGAACTCGTGGTGGCGGACGGTTGACGAAAGGACCGTATCAAAAACTAACCAGTGGCCTTTCTTCAATCGAAACGAGAGCTGAAAAACTTGGAAACTTGTTTAACAGCTAGTCTAGAGCTTGTGATTAGATGAGATAACAGCGTTGAAAGCTGGTTAAATTAGATGGTGCAAAAGATGCAGATGGATGGTGAGTTGAGAGTGTGTGCGAGAGTGAGTGATGAGAAGAAGAAGAGAGAAGAGACAGAAGGAAAGAAGTTGAGGGCCAAACAGAAAGGGCTCGGAGCCGAAACGCCAAGACCCGCTGGAAAATTTCGTGATTGCTGACTCAGCACTGCTGCCTGCCCTCTTCCGGGAACACCGGGTTGGTTCTTCCGAGGGCACGTGTTCTTCATCTTGTGCATGGGTCACATGATCTCTATCACTCTCATGCAGAGCACAAGCCGTTCGATCAGTACAGAGTAGGTATACAGAGTCCATAACAAAAGAGTGTAGACTGAAGAAGAATTGTACTTGAGCTCTGAATTGTTGTCAAGATTGTAACTACCAGTCCATGACTTTGCGGCAAAGGTGTCTGTTCTGTACTTGTGTCACTCTTCCATATTTGTATCGGCCAGAGTGGCATTGTAGAGATTGTTTCATTGGGATCAGTAAGCAGCTATTATGGACGATACTCAGTGTCAATATAGCTTAGACTATCAGGAACTTATTTATCAAGAGCAAATCTAATGGCTGAATACAATCTCAATTCCAGAGTTTAACCTCCCCGGGTGTCCCCACACGTTTCCAACCGTCATTTGATGCTTTCTCTGACTCTTCCCAAGTCCTCTGATTTGGACCACGGGAGAGCCTACACCAGCGTCTACATATCGGCGGATCATTCGATAAAGGTTGCTCTGGGTAGGTGTGCTGCTACTTGTACTACTCTTTGCTCTCAGACTCATTTGCTCTCATATCAATTCGAAGCCCCTCCTGCCCCTCACTGTTCAATCTGCCGCAAACTTCTGGCTCCAGCCATATTCTGACAACGGTAATAGAAAATGCCTTTAGACCTATCAGTATACCTGGTCACAGATTCGACCCCAGTCATTCTTAAAGGCCGGGATCTGTGTACTGTGGTAGAAGAAGCCTTAAAAGGAGGTCAGTCAATGTCACACTTGTCTCCCACAGCAACTTCTTGTGCTAATGTGCGGCATCAGGTGTGACTATTGTTCAATACAGAGACAAAACGAGCGACACAGGGGACTTGATCCAAACGGCTAAAAAGCTGCACAAGATCACCAAAGCTCATGGAGTTCCACTGTTGATCAACGATCGCGTAGATGTTGCCCTCGCTGTTGGAGCGGAAGGCGTCCATCTTGGGCAAGACGATATGTGTACGATCCATGGCCTCGTGCGACTGCAATTGATCCTTACTGATACATTGAGTGCAGACATCGAGGAGGCGAAGAAACTGCTTCCCAAAGATGCTATCATCGGAATCAGTGCGTCTTCCGTCGAAGAGGCCCAGCACGCCATCGATGCGGGCGCCGATTACCTGGGTATCGGAACCATGTTCGCAACGCCGACGTAAGTTGTCTTTTGACGGACGATCCATGGATGAACTTGCCATGACTTAATCTGACTTGCTAGTAAAACAAATACAAAACACATCCTCGGAACAGCAGGCACTCAGGCGATTCTCGACGCTATTTCTGACTCGGGTCGAAATGTCGGAACCGTCGCTATCGGCGGCATCAACCTTTCAAACGTCCAGCGGGTGATGTACCAGTCCAAAGCGCCCAGGAAGGGGCTGGACGGTGTCGCTATCGTCAGTGCCATTATGGCAGCTGATGACCCGCGCGCTGCGGCCGAGGAGTTTGTCAAACGTATCAACAGCCCACCCAGCTTCGCATGGGAACCCAAGGCACCTCGAGCGAATGAAGCTGCAGCACTGGTCGAAGAGGTGCCTCAAATCGTTCAGAAGATGGTCAAGGCACACCCTTTGGTCCATAACATGATTAACTACGTTGTGGCCAATTTTGTTGCCAATGTTACTCTCGCGATGTACGTCTGCTTGAATCGTTGTTGATTTATCTAATTGACTTCCAGGGGCGCTTCCCCGATTATGTCCCCATACGGTGAAGAAGCGGTCGACCTGGCCAAATTCGACGGGGCTCTTGTCATCAACATGGGCACCTTGACGCGCGAAAGTATACCAAACTACCTTCAGGCGATCAAATCATACAACGAGCGCGGAAATCCTGTGGTCTACGACCCCGTCGGCGCTGCTGCGACCCAGGTCCGGCGCGGGGCCGTCAAGGAGCTGATGAGCGGGGGCTACTTTGATCTTATCAAGGGAAACGAGGGAGAAATTAGACAGGTGTCAGGAAGCAGTAATGCCGTCCAGCGCGGCGTGGACAGTGGACCAAGCACCCTTGATGGACAAGAGAAGGCTAGATTAGCCCGCGACCTAGCCAGAAGAGAGCGTATGCTGCATGTTCTTCCAAATGGGATCTAGCTGCTAACCCTGACAGGAAACGTCGTCCTTTTGACCGGCGCTGTTGACTATATAAGCGACGGCGAGCGTGTGATCGCAGTCGAGAATGGCCATGAATTCCTTGGCCAAGTCACCGGTGTACGTCTAACACTCCCCATCATTCAATCTCTTGCTAACTCGACATACAGACTGGTTGTGCCGTGGGAACGGTATCTGGCTGCTTCCTGGCCGTACACCCATCGGACAAGCTCCTGGCCGTTCTGGCAGGGCTCCTAATGTATGAGATTGCGGCGGAGAACGCCGCGTCAAAGGACTTCGTCCGGGGACCGGGAAGCTTTGTCCCGGCGTTCCTGGACGAGCTGTACGCCATCCGGCAAGCAGCTCTAAAGGGTGACGACAGCTGGTTCTCCGGACGGGCAAAGATCCAAGAGATCAAACTGTAGCAAAAGCCATAGTGTATATACGATGTATACCCGTTAATAAAAGTATGCAATAAAATGTGAGTACAGACTCGGAGATAATTACCTAGAGCTCTTCGGGTTGAAGCCTGATTTCTCGGGCGAAAAACTTCCCCGCACTGCTCGGATTCCCCCGCCATCTTCTTCCGCAGGGCCGTTGCCTCAGTATCATTTTTCTTATTTCATCATCTCATGCCATCCCGTCCCCAGCTCACAAAGCAATTGACATCTCAACCATCCATCACGAAAGAACTCGAAGAAATTGAAGAACACACTAAGCAATTCACAATGGCAGCCGTCTCACGAGCCTGCCGGATCCGTACGCCTCCTCGTCCCAATTGACAGTCTGAATGCTAACCAAGGGTACTGTACACAGGCAACCCGGCCTTATTGTACGCCCCCATCCCCCAACGGCACCTGTCAGAATAACCCCTAACAGCCAAAAAGCATCTGCGACATCCAAGAGAAATTCCGCGCCATCTACGAGTTCCCGAAACTGTACGCCCACACCCTTCTATCCATATGCCAACCCAAGTTAACAAGAAAAGCATAAAAACAACCACCAAACTCCTCAAAGCCTCCTCCGCACTCAACATCCCGGTGTACATCACAACGCAGAACCGGCCGAAACTAGGCGACACCGTCTCCGAACTGCACCCCTACCTGTCGACCCCGCATATCCGCGCCAACATCGACAAGACGCTTTTCTCGATGATAACCCCGGAGCTCGACGCGCTGCTTCCTAAGCCAAAGGGCGGCGAGACGCCGCTGGATGTTATCATCGTGGGGATCGAGACGCATATCTGCGTTACGCAGACGACGCTGGATCTGCTGGAGCGCGGGCATAGGGTGTATGTGATTGTTGATGGGGTGAGTAGTATGAATAAGGAGGAGAGGGGGGTGGCGCTTGCGCGGCTGCGGGACGCCGGGGCGATTGTGACGAGTAGTGAGGGGATTTTGTTTGAGATGCTGGGGGATGCGGGCAGGGCGGAGTTCAAGGCTGTTAGTGGGTTGGTGAGGGAGACGAAGGAGGAGACGAGGGAGGCGATGGAGGTGTTTTCGAAGATTTGATCATCTTCCTTCCTATCGTTGTGGATATGTGTATGAATGGACATTACCGGGAGGGCAGAGATATATAACTGATTGCTAGTATGGTTTACTCATTTTGTCTACATACGTGGTCTTCATTCATTTCCAAAACGCCAGCTCCCTCGTCCATTTGACATACTTCATTTAGGCATTGTTACAACGCGTTTAGGCGGCTGGGATGAGTTAAGCCAGCCAAACGCAGAAGCCCCGCCGATAGGATTCGGAGCCACCTGTTTGCCGGTCCGGCTTTCGTCTTGGGACGCTCGGGAGGACGTTGGTTGAGGAGACGCCGGAGCCGCGGCAGCGTCAGTACCGGCACCGCCTGGCACTGTTGGCACTCGTGTAGAAGACTTGGTTGGCCGTAGAACTTTCATCGTACGGCCCCGAGATGGCTTGCTCGCGCCGGACGATGCAGGGTCCATTTTGGTATCCCGTCTCCATGCACTCCAGACACCTGCGGTTTCAGGTTTGGCAGCTTCGTTGGCTTGAAAGTCAATCACCGAGGTGGACTTGCTCGGGTCTTCCTGAGGTTCAGTCGCCGGGGACACGTCGTGGGAACCCGATGAATGTGTCTTTCGTTCATCTGGCTCTTCGGTGGATGCTCTTGCGGTGGTAGACGCAGAGGTTGATCGTCGCGATCGACTCGGCTCTCCGATGATCCCAACTCCAGAATCACCGTTCAAATCTGTCGGCTCCTTTTCCGGAGTCTGTCTTGCTAAGCGTTCAAGGCGCAAGCAATCTGATGTAGTGCAGAGAGATTTGAACACAGTGTCATCCTCCGGTCGCACAAGAGGAATGGAAATCTTGTTCCTTTCGTCGTCTACCATGATGATCTTGTCCTGAGAAAATAAAATGTCCGCATTATGAGAGCGGAGAACATCACTTCCGAGGATAATCTGAATGGAATGATCGTGGGGATCCATATTTCGAACAAGAAAGCGGACGGTCAGGGTGGGAAGCTGGGGAACAGGGCTACTGGGGCGAGACGAGGCCTGGTGAACGCTGGCCTCCGGGAGATACATCGGCAGCTTTATGAATCGTACGCCATCCTCCTGGGTTACAAGATCTTCCAAGCCGAGTTTCAGAACCATCGGATAGCCAAGCGTCGAGGTATACGATCCTGAACAGGCAGCAGCGTACAGAAGCGAGTCGTTTGAGAAATTCGTCGTCAACCAACATCGAATGACACACGGCACAGGGCCAAGGAGGAATAGACCCGGCGGGGGTATTAGAGGAGAGCCGCCGACAGACGAGCTCATTATGCGGCTCGTCGTCTCCAGCCCTAGACTATTCGTCCGAGCCGAGTGAAGTGAATGTCCTGAAGAACTCTGTCGGCCATCAGACCGGTGGGACAGTGAGCGTTCGGTCAGTGGATGGCTTCCCATGCCGCTCCCCGTCCTCAACGGCAGCTCGCTGGTAGATCGGCTGGCTTGTCCATAGTAACCGTGAATAGCACTTTCATCGAACCGGACACTATTCGCTCTGGATGTCCCTCTCCTCGGTTCGTCTTCGCTCTCGAGACCCATTGTATTCGCCATTCCGTGGTGCTGGCCCTGATCGAACCCTTTGAAAGCGTCAGCGGGGGCGTGAAAGACTGGCTCTTTAAGTTAAAGAATTAATATCTGTTATGGTACGCAAGAGCATAGAAGGCGAAAACACACCTGTTGATATCGCACCCCCGATAGAAGTAGGAAATGGCGACAGAGGACCCCAAACACTTCTCAGCCTCGCATCCTCATCCCTCCGTCTTTCCAGTCGTGCAATCCGCTCCGCCTGCTCAAATTGCGCAGCGTGAAGTTCCTTCAACTCCTCAAAGACACGCCAAATGTCGTCACGTGAAGCAAAAGGATACTGAGCGTCCATGTCCACGCAGATGCGAACCGGAATGAAGAGGTCTTCAACGAACGGCGAAAGGCGCAGATGGTTCACGTAGAGAGAAAAGACCCAATCCTGCAATCACAAGCTTGCTCGCCTCACACCAAAGTTCGTATATCGTCTGCAATACTGCTCGATTCCCGATCCTGTGTCCAGCTAGTGTCGACTGGCAGCTCGCTTAGTTCTCGGACTCCTCCTCCCTCGTATGCTGTGAGACGGCCGTAAGGCCGTCCACCTAGTTTGCTAGTATCTGATTTCGTGTACCACTTTTTAGAACATACAGTTGGTCAAGGGCACAGCACGTATGAAGGTGGATCGTAACGTTGACAGTGGGCGGCGTGAAATCCGACAGAAAAGAGACGGCGGAAGGGATACTGTGTAGGCAACGGCACAGTCAAAGGTTAAGCAATTAGCAGAGTGAGTTTCGAAGATCCTTGATTCTATTGTAAGACGGTTAGAGCGAGTTGTCGATCTTCACGAATTAGGATCTACGGTTGAATCGGGGTTCTCGCAGGCAGCACAGGGTAGTTGGTTGTTCGGAGACAAACGCGTATGATTGCAGGGAGCGCTTGAATTTGAAAGAAAGAAAGTTATAGAGGACTCCGAGAATCTCGAATGATGATATACAGATTTTATCTCGAGAGATACCCGCGTATTAGAGCAGGAGGTGTGTTATGGATAGAAGACCGATGATGACGGAGTAACGAAGCAAAGGGAGGGCAGTGAGGGGATCACTAAATCACAGTTCCGCCGTCCATCACTTAAACCCGCCAACGATCTAGACCGCTTTTATTATTCTCTACAGCGTGCACAGTCCATGCCAGTGCTTTTGACATCAATTATCTGTGATCAATCATCGCTATGAGAACGTTTATATATGATAATGTGCCTTTCTACTGATCGTGCCAGCTTTGATGTAAGGTGACTACCACTGATCCCTTCGGAAAGCTCATTTGAATTCCAACCACCCGGGAAAGACCATATCAAGTGCCTCGGGGACTTGATCCGGCCACTTGGCTCTGATAGTCTTCATTACTTCCTGATACATGAGTCGATACCCGTCGCCGGTCAAATGCAATCCTGTAACATATCACAGTCAGCACACGCCCCATATGAACGACAACTGGGGTCGAACCATCTGTGAAGAAGCTCTGAAGCTTCTCATTGTTAGGGGCGTCTCTGGACCCAATTAGCGGTTCACCCTCTTTCCACCCTGCCGCAGTCATGAACGCAGTCCAGAGATCTACCACCGCAACCCCTAACGAGGCGGCGACCTCGCGGGCGGCCTCCGAATACAGCTTGGTCTGCTTGACCGTCCTGCTGGGATGAGGTGTGTCCTTTGCGATATCGAATGCTTCCAGCTGGTATTCGTTCACCGGTGGCGGGGTCAGGATCAGTATCCTTGGGTTCTGAGCAATTGTCGCCGGGTGCTGGATGATTTTCTTCAGATTCTCTTTGTAAGTCTCCACTGGGACGTGCTGGTTGTGTCCAGGCACGCACGCATCATTCGCTCCGAAGAATATCGTCTAGAACGATCAGAACCACGCCAACGACTTCAGCGAGTAGGGCGCCCTACCATGAACCGAACAGTAGCCGTCTCTGGTTTGGGGAAGAACTTGTGAAAAACCTTGAGCGCATGCGCGGTGGTATAGCCACTATAGGAGTCAGTACACTCATCTATGCAAGATGCAAGTTGAACGCATACCTGAACCCACGATTGATCACATCCAATTTGCGGCTGTAGGCTGTAAAGAATTAGTATCGACAATCGACTCAATAGACAGGGGAAATCTTACCATCCTGCAGAGCGGGATGAAAACCAAACCCCATACTCTGATCAGAAGACATTTGCGTAATCGAGTCTCCAAATAAGATGAATTGGTCGTACGGCTTATACAAGGCCTCCTCGGCCGATTGGGCGACTCCGTTAGACATGATGCAACGCGCTGATAGTATTTGATCCTCGACGAGCAGATCAGATTCGAATCAATCACCAGAAACCAAGCACACAGTTCCTCATTCGCGACAGTTGTTTCTCACGAGGATGAGGCACCTCTTATTTCCGGCGGTGGGGTTGAATCTCGCTGGATCTCGGCCGCTTATCGGCCGTCTGGCTAAATTGATGGAACCGTAGCTAGAGAACTACGCTCCATTGGATACGGAGCTGCCTTTCGTTGGATTTAAAGGTTGACGCTTATTGGTCTCGGCAAAAAGGTATTTGTCCGCGAGGGATTATCCACCAACAGCATTGCTCCATTCTTGTTGCGGAGCGAAGCGAAGCATGTCTTATCGCCTACCCTTCCAGCTTTTTTTCTTGGCACTGAATCTGATTGGTCCACTTTCTAGCCTTCTGATTGGCTCCTAAAAACCGTTGTCACGTGCCCTCAGAGCTCCCGCTGGCATCGGGGGGCCTGGGGGGCAGCGCCCCCCAGATCTTAATTACTATTTCATAGTATCCTAGAGTCCTAATATAATAAAAGGGGGGGGTCTGGGGGGCCCTGCCCCCCAGGTAATTATTAATATCTTTCTCTACCTTCTAGATCTACTACTAGCTAATAGCCATACACCCATACAGGCCATACCTGACTTAGCTACCTAGCATTTAATTAGTAGTTGATATGCATTATGGTTTAGTTAAATACCTACAGCTTAGCATACCGCTTGCTCCGCAGGTCTTAGGTGGTCACACCACCTACACCTTGTATACATTTCTCGAGGTGTTGATGCTTCAGATGGACAGAGGCAATTTTATAAACATTTCTCTAGTATTTTGAAATGCTCCTATAAATCAGTCCTTTGGGCTACGAGCACTAACTGTCTGTTTGTTATAGGTTCTGCTTCCTTTTTTTTCCAGTGCGAGCTATGCTCTTTAGTGATATATCCCTCACATATATTCCTACCAGACAGTATCATTTCTTGATTACAATAAGGTCATCAAAATGATCAGAAATATGTACAGCACTGCTCAGCCCTTCCGTTCTCCACAGCTCATATTCGTTGTCAATCCCACAGCTGTAGATGAACAGAGGAATCCTAAGGAGCATTACGCCATTTCTTTCCCATCACATGGAGCAGAACGGTGAAAAGGAAGCTAAAGACAAAGAGGAGGGAGCTGGTGACCGCCGAACTAGCAGCGACACCAACATTAGTGAACATGTCGGGGAACCTATCCACAAATTAGCCATCGTCCGAGATTTATGACTGCATGTTCAGCATGAGACAGGTGTTCGTACCAGAAGGGACCGATGAAGCCCCACATCTGCCGAACGAATGTGATAAACACTCCAACGCTGCCGGAGTCCTCAGGATAGTTGTCGACAGCATAGGTGATAGTCGTCGTGGTCACCAGTTGATTGCCAAAAGCCGCAATGGCAGTGCCAATAATAGGGGAGACAACCCAGTGGCCTTCGGGTGCCTGCTGCGTGCAGACAAGGAAGACGATCACACCGACGATTGTCAGAATGACGCCGGGGTAGGTGAGCCAGAGACGATACTCGGGTTCGGGTCTCCTCTGAATATGACGAGCCCGGCGGTTCATCCAGAAATCTGATAGGGAGCCACCAGCTTGTTCTCCGAGAATCGAACCAACGATCACACCAATGAATTGAAGGCCTAATTGCTCAGCATTGAGGCCAAACTTCATCTGCAAAAGCTGGGGAACTTCCACGGTAAGAAGAACACCTCCTAACAAGAAGACCATGGAATACACGATTGCGGGGATAAACACGCGGGCATGCTTCACCATGGTCAGAGGGTGATAGAACTCGCTGAGTCTCAGAGGAGTAGGATCGATCCGGCGGAAGGATAAGTATTGACTTTTGTAGTCTGCAGACAGATTTTCCACACTGCCGCCCAAGTAGCGGGTTTCGGGGCCAAAGAACAGATAGAGAATGAACTGAACGCCATTGATGATCGCAAGGACCCAGTAGATCCAGCGATATCCTACACGGTAGGCGACGAACCCAAAGATAAGCGGTCCTGAGGCGCATTAGTGAAGCCCAAGCTACTCCCGAAGTGATAAACGCACCGACAGGGACACCCAGAGTGACCATCAAGGTCCAGACGCCAATGTACTTCGCTCTCTCCTTCTTGAAGAACGTTTCCGTCACAACCGCACTTCCAATCGCTGCGGCGGGTGAAATGAAAAAGGCTACCAAGGCTCTGCACGCAGCCATGGATCCATATGTAGGGCTCTTGGCACAACCGATATTGCAGACCAAGCTGGTGATCAGAGACAAAAGAAAGATGGGTCGACGTCCAAACCGGTTGGACAATGGCTTCCAGAACAAAGGGGCTCCACCCAGGACGGCAATCTGAAGAGAGGTGAGATAACTGGCGCTCTGCACGGATTTTCCGAATTCAATGGCAATGTCTTCGTATGCGGGTGTAATGCATGCCGCTGTCAGGGTTGCCATGCAAGCATGAAATGCCACAAGGACTAGATTGAGCACTTTCTGTGAGAAAGGAAGCACAGGTTAGTATTTGACTAAGCAACGAAAAGATAGGGGCAAAGGCGTTGATGCCTTCCATAGGGGCCAGTTGTATGGATCGGCATTCGATGGGCTTGGAATAGGATCCAGGTCAAGAGTCCCATGGCGTTCAATCAAATATTCTTTGTGAGATACCGAAAGACTGGCAGCGGCAATCTCTGCCTCGGTAGCATGGATATTATCTGCTTTCTCGAGACATTGGCTCTCTGTTTTCTCTGAGCGAAGAAAATCCTTGGTGTCTTTGGCTGAAGACGGGCGAACGTCCTCCGCCATTTCAATGGAGGGCATGATTCTCTGTCTTAGAGGGAGAAAACCTGAAAGAGTGAAGTTTGGGGCAAGGGAGATATAGTAAGATGGGTCAAGTCTTGTCTACCCCAGAGGAGGAAGATCATGCGTTTATAGTGGCCCCAGAGCCGGATGGGGTACGCTACTTGAGGATCCAGATGAGATGAAAAGCGATGTGCATGAGTCGTGAGGGCCATGCATCGCTTTGAAATCCGGGGTTTGGGGAAATCTGGCTCTCCGTCTGGACTCTGGACCATCCACATCGAGAGGGAACCCATCATCTCACCGAGGACATAGCCGATTAGGGACATTCGTGGAGAAGTTTGTGGGGACTCGTCCCCACAGATACCAGAGGGAAAGTGAGCTCCGTGAGCATCTGGTTCTATCGAGATTGTGGCAAATACCCAGTTATCGTGTCAAGTAGCCTCTGTTGAGCGAAGTGGAGAGCTCGATTTGACGCGAGAGGGACTTAAGTTGAGGAGCCTTCCTTTTATTGTGTGATCACCATAGAGGCCACCGAATAGCTATCTAGATAGGCGAAGGACAACGTGCTGTGTTCGAAGTTCGAGCTCGGTGGCTCTTTAAGACTCGGAGATACCCAGTTTGTCAGACGGTCAGACCCGCTAGGGACTAGGGAGATAAGTAGACCCACTCGGAATATGGGGTTATGCTTTTTGATCTGGGGTATGCCATAATCTCTGATAAAGCCCTATTTTATCTTGACTTCTGCCTGGACTCTTGATTATTGACAGACAAAGTGCTTGGAAAACTTCTGCCCGCACCGCCAAGTGCCGTCAAGAAGCAGTGCTAAGCTTCACCTCTCAGTTGCCACGAAGCTTGTGACTCCGAATCGGCTTTCTGTTTCAAGTCATCAGGGCCGAGTTGTCGAGCCTTTTGCCAAGGATGCTGTGGCCGAGGAGCGACGTACACACTACCCAGTACGCTCCTTGGTCCGAAGCTCATTGTGCTGTTTTCGTCCACGGAAATGGTCGTTGAGTCCATGGCTCTGTGGCTGGTACCTGTTCCAGCATCGTAAGGGCAGAACTCCGACGATGAATCTGAGGCCTAAAAGCCTGAGTCGGGAATTTATAAGAGGTCTGGGATTATTGTTGTGGGGTGTGGAGAATTCTTTTGTCTGCCTTGAAGCCTTGCGTATGGTCAAAAGTCGCCAGACTCGCTATAGACTGTACTACGACAGAGTTATTGACAGTGATGAAACCATGATTTCAGCATTAGATCCTAAGAAGAAGAAGTGAATCAAACAAATGTAGCCTTCAAATCGTCATCACAATGGTGTAGTCTTCATACTTGAATCTGGGGTTATAGTTGTCTACATGTTGACTTCTTCTACACGGTTCATATCAGAAGTGCAAGGCTTGGGACTACAATGAGAAGAGCATATGACAGTAAATCAATATCACTGCATGAGAAGGGGGTTTTATCTTCTTGAGCCAGCTTTTATCTTCTTGAGCCAGCCAGAGGACGTATTTGCTTGATAGTCCTGTAAGTCTAAGCATTTCGCCATGCCGCGGAAGATATATAATGCAGGACATGCATGAAGATTGCACTGATAGCAGTGCCGCTGCTTCCGCCTGGCTAAAGGGACACCCGAACTCGTCGTTGACTACTCGTCCGTCTGCCAAGGGTATGTCATCGTGCATACTTGACAATTTCTTTTTATCATGTTAATGTCGGTATATAGAGAGGTATGTGGATTTGGAGTGCTTGTTTCAAAGCAGTACTGCTACAGTAACCCATTTCCTGCAGTGCTGATAAGAGAGACAGTGACTCTACCTGTGTCTGGCTCAGGTTTCACAACTATCTTCATCTATGTCAGGCTTTTCAGTCCACGTCAATGGCACATATGTGATCGACATCTTAGACTGGGTACCTCCTAGGTCTATTACCTTATTGTTGGCACTTGGCTGATCGAGCCTGCACCTCGAATAAGAACCGGGATGTCTCTTTAAGATGTTCGCGTCTATGCTTGAGAGCTGATGCCTTATGAGGTCATTAGGGACATCTTCTATGATTGTTAATCATCACCACCCTACCTCTGGTACTGCTCAGGTTCTAAGCGGGGTATCTCCCTCTTGGCAAGCGAAGCTACTACCTTAGTCTATGGCTCTATGCATGCAGGCTGCTGATTCGGGCTGGTGCTGATCGTAAGCCCAGCTGTAGCGTCTTGTCCACACAGTCAACAGATCAGCATTCATTCGTTCTATTTAAGACCTTATTGAGGAAACAAAGAGAATGATGAATTGAAGATCCCCATGTGTCGACAGGATGACTCGTCACGCCCCATTGATGATCACTCCAGGTGATGCTGTTGACCATGACTTGCGGATGCGGAGGTCATCTGCCCGTGCCACGATTTACTAGCGACGATTGGAGAAACGCCTAGATAATCGTAGTAAGGAGTTTCTACTGCTACTTGCATCGGCCAAGGCAGGGCTCTTTCCGGCGGAAGTTTCGCCTCGAAAGCTATCATTCCGTTTTTGTTTCATCTCTCTTTATCTTTCTTTTATGTCCTTTCTTGTTCTTTGAGTCTTCTTTCATCGTTGGATCGTTTGTTGACAGTCTGTTGGTTCGGGATAACTTCACCGCTTGACCGCTCTCGTGCCGTACTATCAAAACAAGTGGGACTGGTTCTACCACTCCAGGAGATTATATCATTAAAGTTCCTCTTGTGTCATTCAGGGTCTGCGGTGAATATAGAGTGGGATATGTTTGTCAGTAAGTCAGATTTGAACTGATTCAGTCTCCTCAAGACGAGTCATCCTTTGGAGTTGTTTTGTTGTGCCTGATTAATGGTTATAGACTAACAAGGTTCTCAGTCCACCGTGTCTAGTTCGAAGCGAGTGTAGCTTCAAAGATCCCCAATATGCCTCGTTCTGTTCCTCCAAATATAACGCCCTTGCCTCAAAATGACGACTCGAGTCTTTCTGCAAGCGAATATATGAACATTGCTTCCCGCACCGCTCCTCCCTCTCCTTCGGCCTTCCGGCGTCAACATTCCCTTCTCTCCGAAACTCATACCGGGTATCAGTCGCTGGAATCCCACATGGAAGCCGGTGAAACCACAAGTTTGTTAGGGAAGACTCGCGAGAATCGTCGTGGCACACCGCGAAGATCGTACACCAGCATTTCCGCTATTCCAGGCCCGGATCAGTATCTCAGACACTCCTTGACAAGTGGTAGCCTACGCCGGTCTCGACATCACAGCCGTGCAAATTCGCAGTCCCTGCGATTCAGCAGTCGAAGAGGAAGTATTGACGACGATCGAGACGAGAGCCTCGAACAGTCGGCCAAGGATGGAATGACCGCTTCATTTCTTGATGAGCGTAACTGGTACGACCAGTTCACCTCGACTGACTGGGTGCATGACAGTATTGCTGATGGGGCGCGTCTCCGGGAACTCCGCAAGCGCAAGGATTTTCGCGGTCGTCTGCTCGCGGCGTTTGATGGTGCTCAGGGTTGGATTCTGGTTGCCTTGATCGGCTGCATCACGGCTTCCATCGCCTATTCTGTGGACGTGACCGAGGATTTCATTTTCGATCTGAAGGAAGGGTTTTGCACCACAAGATGGTTCCAAAACCATGAAAGCTGCTGTGCAGACACCATGGACTGCTCTGGATGGCAGTCATGGTCGCAGATTCTCAGTCAGTCTGGTTCCGGCAATGTATGGGTCGACCATGGCATGTTTGTGCTCTGGGTCATTATCCTTGCGGTTATCTCATGCTACCTGACGTTGTTAACCAAAACGGTTGTGCCATCGTCGGTCTCGCTTACGACGCTAGATGAGAATCTCGGTGCCGGAACGAAGCGTGACACGGAGGACGATTCTCCGGCGTCCTTGACTAACCCAGAGACGCCTTATCCAAGGATCCTCACGCGCCCGGCCATGACTTACTATTCCGCAGCGGGCAGCGGAGTGGCCGAGGTGAAAGTCATCAACAGCGGTTTCGTCCTTCACGGCTACCTGGGACTCAAGACTTTGGTCATCAAGACTGTTGCGCTAGTTTTCAGTGTCTCGTCCGGCCTGAGTCTTGGGAAAGAAGGTCCATATGTGCATATTGGTGCGTGTGTTGGAAACATCGCATGTCGGCTGTTCTCCAAGTACAATGATAACGACGGCAAGAGGCGTGAGGTGCTGAGCGCCAGCGCTGCAAGTGGTGTGGCCGTCGCTTTCGGGGCCCCAATTGGTGGAGTTTTGTTCAGTTTGGAAGAAGTCAGTTATTATTTCCCGCCAAAGACCTTATTCAGAACGTTCTTCTGCTGTATCGCGGCAGCGCTTTCTTTGAAATTCCTCAACCCCTACGGCACTGGCAAGATTGTCCTTTTCCAGGTCCGGTATGTCACCGATTGGGAGATATTTGAAATCGTCGTTTTCGCACTGCTTGGTGTTCTGGGAGGGGCGGCTGGCGCTCTCTTCATCAAGGCCTCGAGTCTGTGGGCGCGATCATTTCGCAAACTTTCCGTCATTAAACGCTGGCCGATGCTGGAAGTTATTCTTGTTGCACTGGTGACCGGGGTGGTCAGTTTCTGGAATCGGTACGCCAAGCTGCCTGTGTCCGAACTCCTTTTCGAGTTGGCAAGACCATGTGATCACGAGTCCTTGTCATCGACTGGGTTGTGTCCCACCGAAGACGGGATCGGCGAGATTATCTGGGAGCTGCTGGTAGCCTTCGTGATCAAGAGTCTTTTGACAGTGGTGACATTCGGCATCAAGGTGCCCGCCGGCATCTATGTCCCGTCCATGGTTGTCGGCGGTCTCATGGGCCGCATTGTTGGCCATGTGGTGCAATTCTTGGTGGTGAAGTTTCCAAACTTCTTTTTATTCTCGACCTGTCCGGTATACTCGGGCATGGAGTCCTGCGTGGTTCCAGGAGTGTATGCAATGGTGGCCGCTGGGGCGACCATGTGCGGCGTCACGCGCTTGTCTGTCACTCTGGCAGTCATTCTGTTCGAGTTGACGGGCAGTCTGGACCATGTCCTGCCATTTTCCCTGGCAGTTCTTTGCGCCAAATGGACTGCGGATGCCATTGAGCCTCGCAGCATTTATGTAAGTCTAGCATCGAAGTATGACCGCAAATTTCAAGACGGCTAACTTTGATAGGACCTGCTCACTGATATGAATTCTTATCCATTCCTCGACAACAAGATTCAGCTTCTCTCGGACGCTGAACTGGGGGACATTGTTCGACCTGTTCGGAAAAGTCGCGTGATTGATATTTCAGAATCGCCTTTCGTGCCAGCAACCGAGCTGCGCTCCAAGCTCCAGCACCTGCTCATGGCAGGTGAGCTGGACAGCGGCCTCCCCATACTGCGCCACGATATTCTGTGTGGTATTATCCCTGCTCCGGACCTTGAGTACGCCCTTGACAATATTGACGATGAGGAACACACCTTGTGCCTCATGTCAATGGACACGGCTTCAGCTGTCGTTGACAGCGAAGATGGCAACGGTAATACCTGGGTAGACTTCCGCCGATATATTGATCCGGTATGTACCCTCCCTTCCTTCACTAGTGTTTGGAACTGACAGCTCTATCAGGCTCCAATCTCTCTCGATATACATTCTCCTATCGATCTTGTCTACCAATGTTTCGCCAAGTTGGGACTGCGTTATCTGTGCGTTCTTCGCGATGGACAGTACGCAGGCCTGGTCCATAAGAAGGCATTCGTCAAATATGTCAAGGAGAACGAGTGAGCGACATCCTCTGCCCACATGGATACTGCCAAGTATCAAATCCGTCCTTTTGGCATTTCCGGCGTTTAATTTCACATTTTGTCTCACTACGTACGCTTTTCTTGTTTATATTATTTCCCGTTTGACAAGTCCTGTATATGAACCTGGAGCTTGAAGGCCAGGAACTTGCTTTGGCATATGCACACGCTTCATGTAGATTAGCGTTGGCTTTTGATGATTCGTTTCAGCGGAGATATATCATGACTGCATGTATACAGCGTATATACGGAGATCAATATCGACATATGTACACGACATCACCAACTCACAATGATGATTCTGTAACTGCAGCCGAAAGAGGTCCAATCTCCCATGAGACGAAGACTGCCGAGTCTTGCGACGGGTATCTACGCGTTAACATACATGATATTGCCTACCTGATAGTCATCCTGTGATACACAGACCCTCTAACCAGTAGTACTACAATGTCCGCTCATAACCCACCATCTGAATCCGCACATCGCCCTCCTCCCTCCATTCCGACGAGACCTCCTCGCCCACCCACCCAGTTACCTCCTCGTCGCTCACCCTCCTCCACTTCCCCCCAGCCGCAAGCTCCTCATCCACAGGAAAGAAAGTATCACACTCAAACTCCCTCCCATCAACCCTCTCCACATTCGTCATCACAATCCGCACCACCCCACCCATCCGCAACGCAGCTGCATATATCTCCGCCCCCCCAATCACAAATACATTCCCCAGCCTCCCCTCCGCCCCGTACCCACCCTCCAGACTCGCCAGCGCGGCCTCGAGCCCGGTACTCACAAGGGCGTCTGTCTGCGGCTGCTCTTGCACCTTCTCTTGTGCCTGCGTCCGAGCCTGCTCAGCAGCAGCAGCAGCAGCAAGAGCAGCCTTGTTCTTCTTCACCTCCAACTCCCTCATTATCCGTTCCCGGACCGAGCCAGTGGTATCTCTGCTTATAACGACATTGACGCGCTTCGCAAGCGGGCGGAGGTTTTGAGGCAGGGAATCGTAAGTCTTGCGGCCCATGATAATCGCATTGGTGGTTCCGGGGCGAGGGGGCCGCGATGTCACGCGCGCGAAGAACGCCATGTCTGTTTTTATGCGGGGCCAGGGGAGGGTGCCGTTGAGCCCGATGCCGAGGCGGAGCCCGTGGGGGAGGTTTTCGGTGCGGATGGGCGTCGTGGCGACGATGAGGGTTAGGGGTGGGGATATTGAGGGGGGCATTTTGCGAGACTTATTTGCTTGCTGTCGAATGGTGGTTTTGTTTTGGAGGAGGAGATGGGTGTGATGGAGGAGTTGATTGTTTGCGGAGGGGACGTGTTGCGCGTCGAGCTGATATGGGTTGATAAGAGGTTATCATGATGAAATGAAATTGATTACCCCACTATGAAGAGCATGCTTCAGACACTACATTCAGTAAAGTAGAGAACTATTTTAGCATGTTTGTATTGCGACGATTCAATGGGTATCTATCTATAAACTACAAAGCTTCTATGAAACAGCCTGAGCAACACTTGCAGAAAACACCATACGCCATTCCCATGCAGAGCAACATAGCAACCTGATCCAAAAGTAATCACTTTGCTGGCTTCAGCAGCCCACCCTCCGCAATAGCCTTTTGAATAGCCGTAGCATTGCTCTCCAGCTGCTCCCTCCGTTTCACGTCCGCTTCGTCTTCCCCGAGAGTGTCCAGTTTCCCAAACAGCCACGCCTCCTTCATTGTGCGGGTTAGGGAGAGGATATCCTCTGCTGCGCGCACCTGTGTATACTCGTATCAGCAAGACAATACGTCCGTAACCACTAGCAAGGGGCGGCTTGTGCTATACATACCAGCGCAGTCGACTCCACGTCGAGCTGATACGTTTCGACAGCTGTTGCCGTGTGACTTGTATTTTCAACCTGGGATGGAGGTCAGCCGGTTACACTGCGGCTTTGTCAACAGAATGAACGAAAGAACGAACGGTAGCTGTAGCCATTATATTCTCGAACCGCTGCAGTAATTGTGAGATGTTGGCATTGATGCGATCTGCATGTGATGCGGTTAGTTCGGTCTGTAAGGTCTCAGATGCCAGGGACAGGCCAAATTGTGCTCGAACTCACTATGTAGTGCTTTGGATGAAGGTTGAGAGTCCATTATTGAGCCTCAATTGAGAGTTGACGGCGTTAATGTCTCAAGTTCATCTCGAGAGTGTGTGCGATATTGTCCCTCAAGCTGATGTTGAAGGCGGCGATTATGGCGGTACAGTATTCTGCCATTCAGGCTTGGTTTGTTGTTTAGTTGCCCTGTGATGCTACGAGAATACATGTCCAAGCCTTCTAACGAGAACTGACAGATCAGCTGCATTACAGGGTAGTCATGTAGTTTTTGCAACAGCTAGTAGCACTGGCATTGGCTTTATCGCGTAACTGGCTTATGTACACACGAATCCAGCATAGATTTGGCAATCGCATAGGCTGCCGAACGAGGACAGCTTAGACTACAGTGCGATGATCGAGCGCCAAATTGATTGCAAGCGTTCCCAAACCTGACTCAAAACAAGCCAAACCCAAGGATTAGGACACCCCCGAGAGCCATTCGCAGGAGCGCCTAGGCCAACGAGGCTATGCCGAATGGCTTCAGTAGGGTTACCTTGCCTTCCCATCATACTAGCGAAGCCGTACGGTTGCAGCATGATGATCCATCTGGCAGACTTCGTTCGAAGTCGATATGAGCTTGTAAGTGGCTCCAGGTATTTATTAAAGCGTGAAACAGAGTTGTCGAGTGTCATATGAAGAGAGCCGGTCTACCGGACATACTTGGACTAGGTACGTTAGCAGTATTCGTCATATCCTTTAGGAAAGTAGACTCACCATAAATCTTCTGTGAAAATCGGAGCGCAACAAATCCTGTCATATGATTAGCGCCATTCCAGTTCCCATATTGACAAGGCTTACGTTGACAAATTCCTTGCCCCGTTTCTCTTCGGTCCCGCGAGCTTGATTCTTAAAGACAACGTCGTCGTCCCATCTCCGCTTGAGATTAAAGTCTTGGGGGTTGAGCAGCGGGTTGCCCCTGGCAATGTCATACTCTCGTTGCTCCTCTTCCTTTGCAGCACGTTCGCGTTCCTAGAATCGGTAAGACTCTGGTAGGAGAGCACACCAAGGAAGAAAACCAACCTCTTTCTCTTTCTGCTCTAGCCTCTCCCTCTTGATCTTTTCCAGTTCCCGCATCAATTCCGCAGCTTCATCTTCGTCGTCACTATACCGTGTGAGCATTCCATCGGAAGGCTGACCGAGATCGAATATTTACCTCTCTTCTTCACTACTGTCATCCTCCGATCCTTCCGAGTCCGCGTCTATATCCCGGGTTTCCTCTAATATCCGCCGTCGTTTCGCTTCTGGGTCCTCCGCTTCTGCTTCGCCTGCACCATCCGGAGCCCCTTCTAGTAGACGTTTCGGCGCCGAGCTTTCAACGATCGGTTCATTGATCGGGACTCCGTTCTTCTTGGCAAAGTGAGCCGCCTCCGCCTGGAGTAGCTCGGCTCGTAGGTCGCGTTGCCGGACTTCGCCCTCACTTCCTTGCCCTAATTGACTTGGAATAGTCAGATGGAATTCCTCAGCTGCAGAACGCATTAACCTACCGAGTCTTGAGGTGCGTATATGCGGGTAAAAGTCGTTGATGATAAGCTGGCCCACGAAGAGCCTCTTTCCCTTGCGCCTATAATCATGGTGAGTTCCGCTTCTGGATGGGGATAGTGAGGATGAGCACGTACGGGATCGAAGGTGGGTCTGTGAGCTATGATCAAGTCAGCGCATTATTCTGCAACGTCACATTCAGCTTCCCCTACCTGTAGTCATGATGGGCTGTCACGGATGGCCTGTTGTATGTTTTCTGGTCAATGATTTGAGACTTGTCGGAGGATGATAATGTCGGGGTTGCGGCCTCAGGCCACCAGCTGAATCAGCTAGATTCACCGCTTTTAGCTCACTACTAATATGATTGGCTATCGGGAACATGATGATCCGCTGCATTCAATGACGCTGCAGAATCCTGAAATTTCCCAAAAAGTCCGTCTAGATTGACCCCGTCGGGGCCAAGTCCGCCTCCACAACCATGAACAAAGAAGCACCGCTCTCAATTGCTGAGCGAGACTTCATCCTCAATGCTCTACGCGAGGGTGTGAGACTCGATGGTCGCCAAGCTGACCAGCTTCGTCCTCTGACCGTAACATTCGGGGAGGAGTACGGGCATGTGAAAGTGCAGCTGGGAAAGACAAGGTGGGTTCTGTTCATTCGATTGACCGTCGTACCTGAGTAGACTGACCTTTCTAGTCTCATCGTGCGCATATCCTCGGAAGTAACGAAACCTCGCGATGACCGTCCTTTCGATGGCATCTTCACAATTGCCCTAGAGCTTACGGCAATGGGCTCACCAGCTTGGGACAATGGACGGTATGGCTGGCATCATGTGTTGGGCGGCGCATTCAGCTAACATTATACTCATCAGACAAGGAGACCTCGAAGCTTATGTCGCGCACGTCCTTGACAGACTGGTGCGCCACTCGAACGCTTTAGACACCGAGTCTCTGTGCATCCTCAAGGGAGTCAGTTGCTGGAGCATCCGCGCCGACGTCCACATCACCGACTACGATGGCAACCTCATTGACGCCGCGTGTATTGGAGTGATGGCTGGACTGCAGCACTTCCGTCGTCCGGATGCGGTTGTCAAGGATGGACAGGTGATTGTCTACGGGCTAGACGAGCGGGTACCGGTTCCCTTGAACATTACGCACAAACCTCTTTCGGTTACCTTTCACACCTTTGATGAAGGCAAACGGGTCATCCTCGATGCGACTCGGAAAGAAGAACAAGCCTCGGAGGCGGACGTTGTCTTTGGCATGAATAATGCCGGAGATGTGTGTTTCGTTTCCAAGTTTTCCGGCTCCCCTGTGGATGCCTTAGTATTTGTGTCAAAGTCGTCGGTTGCTCTTGAGAAAGTCAAGGAGATCAATGCGATTATCGACAAAGCACTGCAAGCCGACAATGCTAAAAGGTCGAAGGACGGAATGGCGGAAGAATCAAGGGCGGAGAATGACCGATGACCGATACTCATGAGCATAGCAGCGACGAAGCAATATGGTAACGACACTCAAGGATGTGATGTAATATAGAGCTCCATAACGATGATTATTAGTCTCAATGAAGTCTTTCGAGTCTATCTCTAGACTACAGTACTACAGGTGTACAAAGTCTCGGTCGATCTGAAAAGCGAAATCATCATGGCTTTAGAGGAGACGACTGCAGCCCCTGTCAATCATGTTCAGAAAGCCATAAACGGATCGACTCGTGAAGACGATGGATCGTTCTTAGGCCACAGCTTTTACCCTGAGTGGGCCGGTGGACGCGAATCCTCATTTGGCGCAGGAACAAAACAGCTGCTGAGGAGGTAAAAGTGTAAAGTGAAACGGGAAAAAAAGAAAAGAAAAACAAAAGATCCTCAGGAGAATGTTCTCAATCTCTCTATCAAACTTAACATCAACTTCTGTGTCTCTTGTTGCTGTTTATAAACCAACTGCCACTGAACCAAGGCCGAGTCAGCACCGCCCCGTGGAATCCGCAACAGCCAACCAGCCAACATCGTTTCGCCGCCCATCCCAAACACCTCCAGGCATTCAAGAATAGTCTAGTCTAGTCTACTCTACGCTACTATTTACTACTTGCTGTCCTATTCGCATCCTCCACTTCTTCACAGTCTGCCTCATCGATCGGTTCTTCTTTTTCACCCGATCAAACCCCTTGCGCAACCTCGTGGGCGTTGTTGTCAACCAAATTCAGCCACTACGCAGTCTCGCCCCGAGTCTTCGGTCAATGCTCCAGGGACACAACATCTCTGTGACGGAGTTTACCCGCACCAAGCATCATGGCCAGCGGTAGGCCTCCAGGTCTCCATCCAGCCGCTGGCCGCGATGAGGATCTGATGCAGATGGAGGAATCGACTCCCATATACAGTACGGGGCAGCGCCCGCCTGTCAGCGACGACAACCTGTTGCGACAGTACAACATCGACGATTCCGATCAGCCTCAACCGCGTCCCTCGGTTTCCTACGATAATTTTGTTGGCGGGCGGGCACCGCCAGCTGCTGGAGCCCATGCATCGACCTCTGCGCATCCTTCGGCCCAACCGGGGTCATACCTCAACGATCCTTACTCCGGAGCGGAAGTGTCTCGAACCTATTCGCAAACATCCGGCTTGAGCAACTATCGGCGGTATTCGGTCGACGAGTTTGACGATGACCGGGATATGCACGGGTACTATAACATGGATTACGACGATCATATGGCGTCGCCCGATCGCGTACGGCAAAAGGCGAAGGACAGGAATAGCATTCTGGGACTGGGAGGCGGCCTGATGGGGAGAGCAAAGCACATGCTTGGCATGGGACCCGAGTACTCGGAGATGGATCTCCCGCTGACGGAGACCGGGGCCAGAGCCGCACGGGTGGAAAGCGCTGAAGGCGACGAGACGGCTGCGCCTAGGGCCCAGAAAAAGTCCAGGAAGCCGAACTTCAAGTTCGGATTTGGACGGGGGAAGGTCGACCCATCGACGCTTGGTCCGCGTATGATTACGCTCAACAACCCGCCTGCCAATGCTGCTCACAAGTTCGTCGACAATCATATATCCACGGCCAAATACAACATCGTCACCTTCCTTCCGAAATTCCTATTTGAGCAGTTCTCGAAATACGCCAACGTGTTTTTCTTGTTCACGGCCGTGCTGCAGCAGATACCCACTGTGTCCCCGACGAATCGTTACACCACTATTGTTCCACTGTTCATTGTGATGTTGGTTTCTGCGATCAAGGAGCTGGTGGAAGACTTCAAGCGAAGAACCTCAGACAAGTCGCTGAACCACTCCAAAACCCAGGTTCTAAAGGGTTCGGCTTTCCATGAAACGAAATGGATTGATGTGGCCGTCGGCGACATCGTTCGTGTCGAGTCCGAGCAGCCATTTCCGGCCGACTTGGTTCTTCTAGCCTCTTCCGAGCCCGAAGGTCTCTGCTACATCGAGACTGCCAACCTGGACGGGGAGACCAATCTAAAGATCAAGCAGGCAATTCCCGAGACCGCGCATTTGGTCAGTCCTGCTGACCTTAGCCGCTTGAGTGGACGCATCCGGTCGGAGCAACCCAACAGCAGCCTTTACACCTATGAAGCGACTCTTACAATGCACGCCGGAGGAGGCGAAAAGGAGCTTCCGTTGGCGCCGGATCAGCTTCTCCTTCGAGGAGCAACCCTGCGTAACACCCCTTGGATTCATGGTGTAGTCGTCTTTACGGGTCACGAAACGAAACTGATGCGCAACGCAACTGCTACACCGATCAAGCGGACCGCCGTTGAGCGGATGGTGAACGTCCAGATTTTGATGCTGGTCAGCATTCTCGTGGCTCTAAGTGTGATCAGCTCCGTCGGGGACCTCATCATTCGGCAAACTCAGGCCAAGAAGCTTTCCTATCTCTACTACGGCAATGTCAGTCCGGTCAAGCAATTCGTGCTCGACATCTTCACCTACTGGGTTCTCTACTCCAACCTGGTTCCCTTGTCACTTTTTGTCACCATCGAAATTGTAAAGTACACACAGGCGTTTTTGATCGGTTCTGACCTTGACATTTACTACGACAAGACCGACACTCCAGCCACCTGCAGGACGTCTTCGCTTGTCGAAGAGCTGGGACAGATTGAGTATATCTTCTCCGATAAGACTGGAACCTTGACGTGCAACCAGATGGAATTCAAGCAGTGTAGCATCTACGGTGTGCAGTATGGCGACGACGTACCTGAAGACCGCCGGGCTACAGCTGACGACGGAGCCGAAGCCGGAATTTACGACTTCAAAAAGCTCAAGGAGAACTTGCAGTCTCATCCGTCCGCTGATGCCATACATCACTTCCTCACTCTTCTTGCGACCTGCCATACAGTCATTCCCGAGAGAAATGCGGCAGACCCCGACCGGATCAAGTACCAAGCCGCATCTCCTGACGAAGGTGCCTTGGTAGAGGGTGCCGCCTTGCTGGGCTATCGCTTCACTAACCGAAGGCCACGATCCGTGTTGTTCACTACGAATGGTCAAGAGTTTGAGTACGAGTTGCTCGCGGTCTGTGAGTTCAATTCGACAAGAAAACGTATGTCGACCATTTTCCGCTGTCCAGATGGGAAGATTCGCATCTACACCAAAGGTGCAGACACTGTTATTTTCGAACGGCTGGGGCCCGATAACCCTATTGTGGAAGCAACCCTGCAGCATCTCGAGGAGTATGCGTCCGAGGGTCTTCGGACACTGTGCCTCGCAATGCGTGAGATCCCCGAAGAAGAATTTCAGCAGTGGATACAGATCTACGAGAAGGCTGCAACAACAGTCGGAGGCAATCGTGCCGATGAGCTTGACAAAGCTGCAGAGCTGATTGAAAAGGACTTCTATCTCCTTGGTGCTACGGCCATTGAGGATCGACTGCAGGATGGCGTCCCTGACACCATCCACACACTGCAGACGGCTGGAATCAAGATCTGGGTCTTGACCGGTGACCGACAAGAAACCGCAATCAACATCGGCATGTCGTGCAAGCTTATTTCGGAAGACATGACGCTACTGATTGTCAATGAGGATAACGCTCAAGCCACCCGAGATAACCTGACCAAAAAGCTACAGGCTGTTCAGAGCCAGGGCGCATCCGGCGAGATCGAGGCTCTTGCTCTCATCATTGATGGTCGGTCATTGACATTTGCGCTGGAAAAGGACATGGAGAAATTATTGTTGGATCTGGCGGTCATGTGTAAAGCAGTGATTTGCTGGTAAGTCTTCTGCTTCAACGTTTTCCTTTCAGCGATGCTGATTCTTTCTAGTCGTGTATCCCCTCTTCAGAAGGCTTTGGTCGTCAAGCTGGTCAAGCGGCATCTCAAATCTTTACTTCTGGCCATCGGTGACGGCGCCAACGATGTCTCAATGATCCAGGCAGCCCATGTCGGCGTCGGTATCAGTGGTGTCGAAGGTCTTCAGGCTGCCCGGTCCGCGGACGTTTCTATTGCCCAATTCCGTTATCTCCGGAAGCTGCTTCTTGTTCACGGTGCATGGAGTTATCACCGGATCAGTCGAGTCATTCTCTATTCCTTTTACAAGAATATCACCCTTTACATGACTCAATTTTGGGTAAGCAACCGTATGCTGACTTTTTGTCGTGTTATACTGACTTGGATAGTACTCGTTCCAAAATGCTTTCTCGGGTGAAGTTATTTACGAATCCTGGACCCTCTCCTTCTACAATGTTCTCTTCACTGCGCTCCCTCCTTTTGTCCTGGGAATCTGTGACCAGTTCATCTCTGCCCGTCTACTCGATCGCTATCCGCAGCTATACCAGCTTGGACAGAAGGGAATGTTCTTCAAGAAACACAGCTTCTGGTCGTGGGTCGCCAACGGGTTCTACCACTCGCTGCTGCTTTACATCGTCTCTCAGCTAATCTTCCTCTGGGATCTACCAATGGCAGACGGTAAGACGGCGGGGCACTGGGTTTGGGGCGAGGCCTTGTATACAGCGGTTATGGCCACTGTCCTGGGAAAAGCGGCATTGATCACCAACATCTGGACCAAATATCACTTTATTGCCATCCCTGGGTCCATGCTCATCTGGCTCGTTTTCCTTCCGGCATATGGGTTCGCGGCGCCGGCGATCGGCTTCTCCTTTGAGTACTATGGCACCATCCCCGTGCTCTTCAGCTCACCCGTCTTCTACCTGATGGCCATCGTCCTGCCCTGCATTTGCCTTCTCCGCGACTACGCCTGGAAATACGCCAAGCGGATGTACTACCCGCAACACTACCACCACGTGCAAGAGATCCAGAAGTACAACGTGCAGGACTACCGGCCTCGCATGGAGCAGTTCCAGAAGGCGATCCGCAAAGTGCGACAAGTGCAGCGCATGCGGAAACAACGCGGCTACGCGTTCAGTCAGGCCGACGAGGGCGGTCAAATGAGAGTTGTCAATGCTTATGATACCACGAGAGCAAGAGGGAGATACGGTGAAATGACCAGTTCGAGGACATTGGTCTAGTTTTCTTCTGTCTGTCCATTGCATCATCCTGTATCTGCTGGCTGCATTTGCAGGAACCAAACCCCGTCTGTGTCTGTATTATTTATGTCCTCGCTATATTTGTTCTCTCTTCTCTACGAGTTAATGTGAATCTTGTCATGATGGAGGTTAGCGATGAAGCAGTGCTTAACTACTGTTGATATCTGTCTTATTGGATAAACGAATATGATGTCAGTAGAACATATATACAAATCCATGCAACATATCATGTACCAAGGCAGGGATTATCTTGTACACCTCTCCTGCGGAGGCCTCCACCCCACCCCCAACCCCTCAAGCACCAACCTCTCCCTCTCCTCCCAGGTCTCCCCGCCGCGCTCGAGATCAATCACCTGCCCTCCGCTCGTCCGCTCCCTCACCCCGCTCGAGTCGAACTTCCACCCGTGCGCCTTCTTCGCGTACCGCCGCAGATCCCGCTCGAAGGTCGTATCGCCCGACCACCCCAGCACCGCGCACCCGACCGTCCGCCACGGCGAGATGATGATGTCCACCCGGCGGTGGATATTGGGGTTGCGTTTGCGCTGTCCTTGTCCTTCGGGGGAGTCGGTGTCTCCACCATCCTCGGCTGGCTCCTCGAAATGCGGATCCTGCCAGACGACAAGGGCCTTATCGAGCGTGTCAAAGTGTCGTCCCTCGTCGTCGCCGCGGAAGGGGGCGGGCTGCTGCTCGCGGTGCGAGGTGGTCATGTGCAGGGCGAGGGTATGCGTGATCCAGCCAGCGGCCTCGAGGGAGGCAACCAGATCCACAACCAGGTTCTTGGTGACGTTCTCGTCGCGGTGCGAGAGCACGAGGTCGACGTCGCCGCTGAGCTCCTTGCCGCGGCGGTAGCCGCCGACGATGATGCACTCGACGCCGCGGCCGTCGTAGGCGGCGTGCGGGCGCACGCGGTTGGCGTGCTGCGTGATGGTGGCGGCGATGGCCTCGGTTTCCGGGCGGGGCACGCCCGTCAGGAACTCGTCGTAGTATTTCAGGCCGATCTGCTGCACGCGGGAGAGGCTGTCCCAGCCGTGCTCGATGATATCATCCAAATCGCGCCACTGGCGCTTGTAGTAGAAGTCGCGGGCGGTTTTGGCGCCCACGCCCCAGATGTTCCAGAAGAGGTGGAGGGTTTTGAGGACGGGGTCGGTGTCGAGGGCGTCTGCGGCGGCGAGCGTGCGGTGCTCGCTGGCTTTGAACTCCGCGAAGAGGGCGGCGATCTTGGCGTCGCAGCCGGGGAGGGTGAGGATCTCGGAGGGGCGCCGGATGGCGTAGGGGTAGGCGGCCAGCGCGGCGATGGAGGTGCTGTACGCGCGGACGCCGATCTCGTCGAGCGTGAGCTCGCGGATCTTGCGGATTTTGACCAGCTGGTTGATGAACGCCTCGTTCGGCGGGTGCAGCGGCGCAGACCGCATGCAGGCGTACATCACCCGGTTCTTGACCCAGTCCGGGGGTGGAGGCAGGGGGATCTCTTCGTCGTGCTCGGATGTCGTCTGCCGGTATAGCTTGGGCGGGTGGCCCTGGCTTGATGGGCCGTCGTGCGGTTCTCGTGAGCGACGGGATGCGAATCGACTCGTAGGAGGCCCGGCCGCCGGCCTGGCCATGGCATCTTGCTTCGCCCGGTCCAGTATTCCTTTCGTCTTGTCCGCGCTTGCTTCAGCTGCAGGCGGCGTAATCCTGCGGCCTCGGTAAACCACAAAGGGGTCCAGGGGCACGAGCGTGCCAGTCTTCAACACCTCGCTGAACCAGTCCAGCTTGACCACCGTCACCACATCCCCCTGCTCATGGTCCTCCAAGGCAGTAGCCACCGAAGACGTCAGCGACGGCGTCGAAGCCACAGACGCTCTATCCGCAGATACCGACCTCGGCCGCCGCAGATGGTCCCGTGTATCATGCAGGCTCCGCATCCCATCTTCTTCACCCTCTGTCTCCGTACCAAGGTCAACATCCTTCCCCGGCTGGACCACACCAACCCGCCGCCTCTTAACCGGCGGCTCCGGCTCCGGCTCCGGCTCGGGGCTCGTCCGCAGAGGAGCAGACTCAGAAACCTCCTCAGTCCAGACCCCTCTAGACCGCAGCTCCAACGCCGCGCGCTTCTTCTGGCCGATCCGCCCAAGAACGAGCCGTGCTTCGGAAACATCGTACGTCAAGCGCGCGCCGCGCATCACAAGGTCCTCTTCGATTTGGTGCAGCGCGTCCAGCTCGAGATGCGTCGCGAGGACGAAGATAGGTGGCAGGGATGAGAAGTCGAGTCCGTCGGGGCTCTCGGTTAGGTCATGTTTCAGTGTGGGAGATGTCGTGATATCGGACATGGTAAGGGGTGTATATCCATTGCTTTTGTGGTATTGATAATGAGGCGATCACGCTTGTCTCTTGGTATAGTGTACGGTAACCAAGTAAGTAAATAGCCAATATCGGTGGTATATGAGGTATATGCAGATATTATAAGGGAGTATTTCGTGATGGCATGGCAGCGTGGTGGGTTTCATATGTACATGGTGTCGCGACTCCAGTATAAACCGGACTCCATCAGTCTGTTATGTGATATTCATATGGAGTATGAACCTGTACGTTAAATGCGCTTCAAATGATCCACCGGTCAAGACTCATGTTATCATGGCAAGCAGGGATGATGCAGAAGAGAGTCTCCCCGCGTTTGGCAAATCAGGTGACGTCACTCTGATGATGCCTCAGGCATGTACATTTACTTGACCTACCAGCTGAACCAGTTTCACAGTATTACATCTCATAGTTTTGTTTTAGTCTAATCTAAGATGATGTGTAATCATGTCTATCGTCAGTTCAAGCTGACTGAATCAAGAAGTCGGTCCATCAACCGGCTGCGCCACCACCTGCGATGTCGCGCCCTTGTCTACAGCCCCGTAACTGACGATAGAGGTAGAGGCATTGCTCTCCTCACTCAGAACAGCTCTTTCGCCGTCAGCAGGAGGTAGCTCCTCCCCAGATCCCGAACCTTCTTCATCCCCCCCGGCGCTCTTCCCATGTCGTTTCGCGATCCACCTGCGCCAGGGCTTGTAGAGCACCACGCTGAGAACACCAACGATGAGAAAACATCCGCAGATTCCTCCGCCAATGACATCGTAGTAGTCCCCTGCTGTCTGCACGCCGTCCCAGAATCTACCGGTGGGCTTGGCGACGTTCAGCACAAGCGTGAGGAGCTGGATGACGCCGATGACGATGGCGACGATGACTGTCAGGAGAGTGAGCACGATGGAGTAGTACAGGAAGGCGACGGGGTCGCGGTGGTTCTGGGACGGTTCGATTTCATGGTCCTCGCCGAGGATCAGGGGCGTCTCGGACGAGGTGCTGTCGCGTTTGGGAGGCAGGAAGTTGGCGGCGGGTTGGATGTAGAGCGAGAGCATCAGGGCTCCGTCGGTTGTGTCCAAGAGACACATTCCAGCTATAGTTGTTAGTTGCGATCTTCATGTAGGCTAGGCAGACGCACCGGTAAAAAGAATGGGAAAGATCAGAATGACCCAAAAGTCCGTCCCGCGAGCGGCCTCTACGGACGAGATTCCAAGCAGGGCTATCTCGGAGGAGGTGTCGAAGCCAAGACCGAAGAGGATACCCAAGGGGTACATCTTCCAAGGACTAGCCACCAATCAGTTGGCGTTTGTACATCTGAAGGGACACACACCGATTGATCAACTTGAACATGCGCTTGAGCACATTGAACAGCACACCCCCGCCCTCAATCTTCCACGCCTCATCCTCCCGCCCTTCAGGCAGATCCAGCACCTTCTGCATCTGCTTGTAGAGCTTGTACAGAATGTAAAAATTCATCAGTCCCAGCAGGATCAGGAACGCGGCGCTGACCGACGTCCCGATGATCCCGCCGACGGTGCTGAAGCTGTCGAAGCGCGACGACACCGCCGCAGCGGTAGCCGCTACGACGATGGAGGTGATGATGACAATGCTGGTACGGTCAGAGCAAGCCTGACCTGACAGATTGGACGAGACCAGGAGACCTACGTTGAGTGTCCGAGGGAGAAGAACGTCCCAACGGTGACGGGCTGCTGGCCGGTTGCCAGTAATCTTCGGGTCATCAAGTCGATTGCCTGATAGTTAGTTAGCCAGCGCTTTACGGACTGTTTCCGGTCTTACAGATATATGGTCAGCGTCAAACGCATGGCGTAGCCCCAACGTATATGCCAGAACCGCATTCGAGACTAGTGAGCTGTACGTCGTCAGTATCCAGCACTTGTCCTTGTCATGAGACAGACATACGGATAGTATCTCTACACGACGTCAGCTAGTAGATTCTCAACTAGGGAGTGAAGTCAGGTCGACATACCAACACAATCGCAGCAGCAATCCAGACGACAACATTCACAAACGCAACAAACAGGATGATTGCAATCGCTGGCAAAGGGATCTTGCGGATCCCCGGCAGCCGACTATGCGAGCGCTCTGCCCGACGAAGAAGTGAGTTGGCATTCCATTTACTCTTCGTTTCGCTCGCCGTGTCGTCTGCGAGCGATGCGTCGACGACGATGGGAGTAGAGTCCCGCATGATTGAACTTCAATATAGAAACCTGGTATTATCTGTCTCTTCTGCCAGTATATGTCTGTATGCCTTCAAATACCAATAGCTTCTAGAGTAGAATGACGAAAGGCGGGATGCGAATGACAATGACGATTCTCAGCGCAATGGAGGAGGGGAACGATAAGAGAGCTATAACTGATAAGGATGGAGGGGTCGTTATTCTCACTTCTGGCGACTGGTTTTCCACCTCTTCTGCTGCTGGGTGCAGATCAGATCAGTCATATGCAAATCAGCGCAAGACCTTGCTTGTTTCTGGGAGATTTGCTGGCAAGGTCCTCGACGATATCGCTGGTGATTCGACTCTTCATCCGTATTCCTAGTGGTAGCGTCAACTGGTCAACTCCTCCACTTTATTCGCGAATGCAAGTTTTGGGGACAAAATTATTTTCTCGTCGAGTGACAAATTCAGAAGCCAAGTACCTTATATCTATCTACTGACTAGATAGTCGCTACTAATACTTGTTTGTTTGAGCAATGCAGGTTGGCAGTCTCCACCACATCGCTGGGCACCCCACTGAACAGACTCGGAGAGCGCCGATGTGGTCGTTCGACTCCTATAGTACTTTCAAGTAAATGGTCGCTCACTCGTTTGTGGATAGTATCAATGAGGAAAATCGTCTCATCGTTATGATTCGCTTTTATATACAGTATACAGTATTGGTCTTGAAAAAGACATAGATATACACGCCTGGCTAGATCTAGAGTCTAGACCAGCTTCATGACGGTGAGCCTGTGGCAGAATGATTTGATTCCACCCATTGACATGTCAATGTGACTGTGGCTGGAGTTTCCTCACTCCAGATCAGTGCATGATGATAGTCTTCTAGCCGGCGAAGGCGACAGATCATTCATGACTGCTTGGCCGGTCGCCGAGCTGATTAGCTCTATGCGAAGACACGGCCGGCAGGATGCGGATCGATGAGATCCTGTGGATGACATCCGAGCTGTCGGCCTGCGTCTGCAGGCTAGCTACGACCCATGCGTTGGAGGTATAGTCGCTGATCTTCTAGTCCTGATGCTCACGCGGCAGCAAGCACAGTTGGCGACGGCGTCCACTTGGTCACGGTCGGGTTGATCTGACGGATGCCGGAGCTGACAAACATGTTCCACTCGCTGCGGGTGATGGGCGTAACATCGGAGGCCGAGAGAGGGGTCTTGGGACCCTTCTTGGCCGAGGCCGGTCTGCAGCTCGGCGGCGTAGGCTGTCTGCGCGGACGGGCGATCCGAATCGGCGATTTTCGCGCATACTCGGGCTTGGGCCGCGGGGGCAGCACGATACCCTCCTGGCCGTATTCTTTCTTGTAGGCGTTTGCCACACGCGTCAGGAGGTCATCGCGGACATCGAGCTGCTCGTACACGCGGTGGAAGAACGCCTTGCTGAAGGGGCGACCCTGAAAGTCACGGATGGTACGGTGGAGGAGATGCACGCAGGAGGCGACGTAGGACTCTTCGGTGCCGTCGTCGCGGTTCGACAGGATGCAGAGGCGGCGTTTGAAGGTGTAGATGCGATCGACGTTGAGGAGAGTCAGGCCCTCGCGGCTGAAGACCACTTCGTTCTGCAGGATGGATTGCTGGATCAGGTATTCGTTGGCCTGGCGCTCGTACTGGCTGCGCGCCAGAGCATCGGTCCAGCTCTGACCTAGGGAGAATTTCTTGGCTCCCTTGGCCACAATGCGGCATACCGTGCGCCAGCACTGAGGGTCGAGTTGTGCGATGGGTATGACCATGAGATCGGACGCTTGCCCTGTGGGGAAGGGCTTTCCCCGGCCGACGAGCAGTGTGACGTGCATCATTTTTTGTTGCAGCTTGGACGAGATGTAGTCCAGAGCAGGGATGATGGAAGGCGTGACTGTTTCGCAATCGAAGTTGAAGCCGGGAGACAGGGGCGAGGAGATCATATCGCTAGTGAGGCTGCGGGTGGGAGAGTTGGGGACATAGATGCCCGTTGGGCGAGGCAAACGAAGAACACCCATGATATGCAATTCAATCACTTCTTGTTCTGGAGAAGGTCGTGAAGGAATCTTCTTCTCCGTCAGCAGTAGGGACAGAGGTCGAGGCGAGGACTGAGAGGTAATAAATGCCCCCGAGCAAAAGAGGGGAATGACACCATCACAATCACCACGAACAACAACACCCCAAATTAACACTGCATTCATCCCGCAAAGATCTATTTTGGTACTTCTATTGATAGTAAAATCATCCATCCCCCTCGTCCTTTTCGTATCCGACACAAGGGAACCCAATGACGCATTGGATATAAATATCCTTAAGCGCCGACGGTTTCCCTCCACCAATGGAAGAGCCATCACAGCAGCCCTTATGCAGGTGACGGCACAATCCATCGCCTAATGGATGGTGACGCGAGCTCGAAAGGGTCTTCCTGCCCCTGTTGTGGAAATTAACTGCATTTCTCCTCTGTTGGCCTGGACCACCTCCAGAGTAGTCAGCCTAAGGCTACACCAACATTCAAGCTGTATCTCCATTGGTGATATCACTGCTACCAACACAGAGTTATGTGCGGGGTTGCAAGCATGACAAGCAGCTGCAGGAAACTATTGATTTCGAGCGGTAGAGGTGTTGCTCTGAGAGGAGGATGGCCGTTGGCGTACGCCATTGTTGGTGAGGCCATGCCATGTGGCACCGGTTGTCAACAAGGAGTGCTTCCTTGCTTGTGGATTACCGCCTTCGAAGGGACTATGGAGCTGTGCAGGTGGCTCATTGTTGGGTTGGATGTTGGATGGGGATGTAGATGAGGAGGTGAAGCCTGGCAACTCGAGGGGTCGGATGATATCGCTATGTTGGTATTCTTATCTACCTCCAACATGAAATTATCAGAGACTTGCATGTCAAAGTCAACGGCTCCTTCAGCATACATAATCACATAGCTTCAAATCAAGATGGACGTCTTCTACGACTGGTTACCCCGAATGGAATCTACACTTTATGTTGCGTACAGGAGATGGTGAATTGATAAACATTGCCTTGAGCCTGATCATTGTTCAGAAATGATAAGACCAGCAGTATCATTGATCCGCATCAGCTTATCCATCCAGGGTGTACCATCCTCTCAATCCATAGCAAGTCCTGTCGGTCAGCCATAAGGCACACTCTTTTACGCCGAGTCTCAGCCGAGCCCATTCAAGAGCAGAATTTTCCTACATCAGCCACACTGGCGGGCTGGCCAGGGTTCTGGTCAGGTCAGGTACAACGACCGAGTGTTTACCACGGACACGATCACGGAGGGCTGACGAGAAAATTTTCCAACGGCCATCCCGTCCCTAGTCCTCGCAGGCTCGCACAGGCAGGTAGAGTATTAATCATTTCGACATCCAACAGTCGAGATAAGATTCCCCGCTTCAAGAGTCTGGGGAATTTTTATTACCTAAAAGTCGGCACCGAGTGATATTGCATTACGTACGGAATTGTTGGGCTGTATCCACTGTCCGCAGTCTAGGCGAGACGAGACATGAATGCTGAGACTTACTCCGTAGACTGCACAACATGTTGATTTCACCGTGGATACGCCGATAGGTGGTGGACACGAAGGATCACGGGTCCGAGACAGGAGCAGGAGAGTTTCTGGGCTGATAGGTAAAGAGAATTCCGATGCCAAGGGTGCCGAGCCGTGTTGGCAAGATACCGAAGGTACACCGGAGAAAGGAAGTAGTCTTCTAGAAAACGGACCGGAATTGGCAGTCTGAACTCTGAACAGTGGAAGGTATCCGTGTGTGGCTCTGCTTCAGGGTCTGAATCTGAGCAGGCTAGATAAGGTTGAGTAAACGACAGTGTCTGATTGGAGGAAAGCAGCAAACAGATAACCCTATGATAAGCAGGCTTGGCACTGGTTGACTGTTTTCTAAGGTACTTTACTGTACGGTCTGTATCTAAGGTATCTGAGTCGCAAAGGTGAGCATGGCGGATGTCGGAATACTCCAGACTGAACCCTCTTATTCTCCGACTTGGCCTCCAATTCTCTAAAATCCCGCAAAAGCTTGGGCGAAATCTCTCGCAAGCGAGACTCCGTACCTCACGTGGCTTATCACCGTGGAATAAAGCCAAGGCCGCCAAGAATGGGCCTCAGGCAGAGCGGGGCTTTTTCCATGTTCGCTTTGCTTCGGCTTTGGACTCAGGAGATACACAGTGACAGAGGTTTTACTCTCAATTTCACCTGACTGTCTGATAGTTATCGTAAGAATCTGTGATGGAGTGAGATTCTTTCTTATAATTCCACATGTCCGTGTGCAGTGTGTCGTGTCCAGGCTGGCAATGTAACCTCAGAACGCCTCCAAGGAATCAGCAGACGGCGATTGTTACCGATTCGAAAGATGCCTTGACCAATACAAATGAAATAGGCTTGAGGCTAATCACCGGAAACCGCAAAAGAGTCTTCCCCAGGTGATGAAGAGCTTGGATCTAAGGGCGCTTCGTGTCTGGGCGCTTTTGCCAAGCCAGTCCGCTTGTCCCTGGCGCAGACAAGAGAAGATAACCAGGCAGAAACATGACAAGATCGTCCATCCCAGCCTTTTCCTTTCACTGCTGATTGGACTGTGTGGCAATTATGCTGAAAACGCTAAGGTAGGCTGATGTTGTACACAGACAGCATGGCTATCATCGCCCATGAGGGGATTCTCCACGCCAGATGTCTGTTAAGTGTTAACTACCTAGGTAGGTCACTAATCTGATTCAAGAGATATTGACCTATCATCGGTCATTCTCATCCTGTCTGTCATATAATATGATATATAATCATTAATTGGTCCCCGTTGTCGTTGCGTTCTAGAAGTCGAGGACGAGATCTTCTTTTCTGGGTAGCCTCTATTCACCTGCCACTTTCCTCTTTTCCTCCTCCTCTCTCTTCTCACCTTCTCACCTCTTCTCACCTCTTCACTCCTCTCCATCTGCCTCTTTCTCTTCTTCTCCTTCTTCATCCTTTCCTCCATCGTAATCGCATTCACTTGCGTTCTTCCATCTCTGGGGAAAACAGTAAACTCCCCCACCAATACAACACACACGGGGATGGGGCACAAAGATGAAGGCGTCTCTTCGGAGATGCCTGTCAGGCATGAAATGTCCAACGATGTCAAAGCTGCCGAGGAGGGTGTGATGGAGTCACAACCCCATGTCGACCTTCATCGGGGTCTCAAGTCGCGTCACATCACCATGATTGGTAGGCCACCTATTGCGACCTGTATTTAATCTGCATTCAAGCTGACATCGAAAGCTATTGGTGGTGCCATTGGTACTGGTCTCATCATCGGAACTGGGGGTGCTCTTGCAAAGTAAGTCTTCTCGCAAATATTGACTCGACGTGGACTGACATGATCTCAGGGCTGGCGTACGTTGTCCTCATATGCGTGAAATAATCAACAACAGCTACTAACTGCCACAGCCCGGTTCTATCCTCATTTCCTACTCGTTCGTCGGTTTCATCGTCTATCTGGTCATGTGTGGTCTTGGAGAAATGGCCACCTGGTTGCCCATGCCCTCCGGTTTCACTGGTTATGCTGTCCGTTTCTGTGACCCTGCTCTTGGATTCGCCATTGGTTGGACGTACGTCAATCTTTCACCTATTTGTCATTTACTGTTGCGCTGACACTACTACCCTACAGGTATTGGTTTAAATATATCATCGTCACACCGAACCAGCTAACGGCCGGCGCGCTGGTCATATCATTCTGGATCGATACCTCACGAGTCAATGCAGGCGTGTGGATCACCATCTTCCTGGTGCTGATCATCTCCATCAACTACTTTGGTATCCGGTTCTTCGGTGAATTCGAGTTCTGGCTGTCCTCTTTCAAAGTGGTCGTCATTGTCGGTCTGATTCTGCTCTCCTTCATTCTGATGCTGGGCGGCGGCCCCGATCACGACCGCAGGGGCTTCCGGTACTGGAAGGACCCCGGTGCGTTCAACTGGTACATCGAGGATTCGGCCGCGGGCCGTTTCTATGCCTTCTGGGCGACTATGGTCTCGGCCACGTTCGCATACCTGGGTACCGAACTGGTCGGCGTGACCGTCGGCGAGGCCGAGAACCCCCGCAAGACGATCCCGCGCGCCATCAAGCTCACCTTCTACCGGATCCTCTTCTTCTACGTGATTAGCGTTCTGCTCGTCGGCACCCTGGTCCCCTACGACTCCGAGCGCCTGATCTTTGCGACCAAGAAAGCCAGCTCCGCAGCTGCCTCGCCCTTCGTCGTCGCCATCGAGCTGGCCGGCATCAAGATCCTTCCCCACATCCTCAACGCCTGCATCCTCCTCTTCGTCTTCTCCGCCGCCAACTCGGACCTCTACATCGCCACTCGGACCATCTACGGTCTCGCGCGCGAGGGCAAAGCCCCCGCCATCTTCGCCCGCACCGACCGCCGCGGCGTCCCCGTCTACGCCCTCATCATCTCCTCCTGCTTCGGCTGCCTCGCCTACATGAACGTCTCCAGCGACTCCAAGACCGTCTTCAAATATTTTGTGGATCTGGTCACCATCTTCGGTCTCCTCACCTGGATCTCCCTGCTCGTCACCCACATCTACTTCGTGCGCGCCCGCAAAGCCCAGAACGTCACCGACGCCGACCTCGTATACAAGGCCCCCTTGGGCGCCGCAGGCTCCTACTTCGCCCTCTTCTTCTGCTGCCTCATCGCCCTCACAAAGAGCTACGACGTCTTCGTCCATAGCAAGGACTACGGCAACTTCAACTACAAAAGCTTCATCACCGCTTACCTTGGTATCCCCCTCTACTTCTGCCTCATCTTCGGGTACAAGCTCGTCACCCGCTGCAAGGGCGTCAAGCCCGAGGAGGCGGATCTGTGGTCAGGCAAGGACGAGATCGACCGCGAGGAGGCCGAGTACCTGGCTCGCAAGGCGGTGGAAGAAACAACCCATAAGAAGAAGCGGGGGAACTGGTTCTACGAGACTTTTGTGGCGTGGTTGTTCTAGACCGAGGTCTCTGTTATTTACTTTTTGCGAATATGCGTCTTGGATGTGATACGAGCTAGGCTCGCAATGCTATTATGAAATCGTGACTTGCCCACATGTACATACATAACCATCAATGAATTACATGCATTTTCTTTACAAAGTACCAGGGGTAGTGTCCTATGACAAGTACAATCATGATTCATTACCGTCGTCCGTCCAACGACAATGCGAGATATAATATAAATATACGTAAAGCAGAATTTTACACACGGATAGAAGAAACGAAGAAAAGAAGACTATCGCCGTCGAAACTCCCATCGTGCATTCTCCACCCACTCCGTTTCCTCATCTTCGTCATCTGCTTGCAGGACTTGCTGCGTAGCTGACGCTGGCTCCTCGCCTTGGGAGACAGGAGCTTCAGCTTCAGCTCCAGCTTCAGCTTCAAGCTCAGTGCGCTGCAGCTCGGCGTCCCAGTCCAAATTTACGTCCATGTCTCGTGCGAGATCGCCGACGAGGAATTTCCCAAACGTCAGAACGACATTGTAGATCTCCTTGCCGGTCGGCACGATGTACTCGGACGGCAGGAGGAAGCCGTAGCTCCCGCGGTCGCGCAGTTTGATCTGGTAGGCGTAGTCCGTGTGCAGCTGGTGGTAGAACCAATCCAGGGCGCTGCCGCCTGAGCTGCCGCCGGTGGGGAAGATGGGTTTCTGTTTTTTGGGGCTGGGTGGGTTATGGTTATGGCTCTCGGTGATGGTGCCTTCGCAGGCGGAGGTGACGTCGTAGATTTCGTGGGTGGTCAGGCGGATGACCTTTGCGAGGCCCATGCCGAGCTCTTCGAGGCTCTCGAGCGTGGGTGGGATGGACGAGCAGGAGAAGGAGAAGGGGTAGAGGATCTGCTGGGAGTAGGAGTGGAGGTCGAGGAAGCCGACGATCTTGGCGTTGTTGGATTGTGTCTTGTTGAGCGCCCACTGCGCTAGTTGGTGGGCTTCCATGCCTTCGAACGGCTCGTTGCCGGCGTAGTTCTCCGAGCATGGGTTCGGCCGTGTGCGCTCGCCGTCCCATTCGAATTCCCAGGCGCGGTCGAGGTCGATGCCTGGGCAGAAATGCAGGCTCGTCTGCTGGCGGTTCTTGCGCCACAGGCGATCTGATTCCCAGGTGTAGACGTAGCCGTCCGGGTTCAGAGTGGGCACAAAGACCCAGTCGTAGTCCTGGAGGAGGCGGGTCACTTCCCGCGATTTGCCGTATCGCGTGATGAGATTGTACGCAACGTAGGTTACCGTCGAGGTACTGATCCATTCTCGCGCATGACTGCCACCGACGACGACGATGGTCTTGCGGGGATTGGAATCGGGCGACCTGCCGCGGATCCCAAGTCGAAGGGCCGGGATTTCCCGCCCTTCGTACGACACCCCGACACTGATCATCTGGACATGAGATGAAAACATTGAAGCCATCAGCCGCATCCATGGGACGATAACCGACAGAGGCTGATAGTCGCGGAAGAACAGATCTCCAAACTGAGTCGACTGTCGCACCGACGGGATGAAGCCAGGCTGATCCTCGAGTCCAGTAGGACGTCGAGTCGGGTAAGTCGCGTATATCATTTCAGCAAGGTTATCAATAAGGGGAGTGTACGCGGTCCGAAGCGAATCAGGCAACAGGCCCAGTAACGAGGGAATCTATCATACAATCGATAATGAGCGAGGGGCGAAGACGTTGGCAGGAGTGGCCATATACGTACAACTTCTTCCGCTAATCGAATATCAACAAACTCAGATGTGGAGGCCCAGACGTCCAGAAAGAGGACATCAGTTGCTTCAGTCAATGCCTCTGCCTCTTCGGCATTGCGCAGGTGGAAACGAAGGACGACATCGCTGCCATACCGAGCAAGCGATCGGGAGGGAGAGCGGCTGCGCGGGGAATCTCTATCGGAGCGTTCGTGGGAGGAAGTCTTGGAAATGCCCCAGATGGACTCGATGACCCAATCTCGGACTCGAGTCCATGGTCGCCTGGAGTCAGGAGATCGGGACGATAATAAATGGATAGGTTCAATGGGCGGCGGAGGTGTGATACTGGAGCCTGCGGGGACGGCGGATACCAGGCCCAGCGAGGCGACCAGGAGGAGGAGAACAGAGAGCAGGAGACGCATGTCTATAGAAGATAGAGAGAGACAATTATGCTGTCATTGTCTCTGTCGGCCCGCTCGAATCCTAGAGGCGAACGAGGACGGAGCAGGATGGATGAGCGCCAATGTTGGGAGATTGTGGTTGACGCCTTGTGGATGCCTCAGGCAGAAGACATTCCAATGTCAGCCTGATTAGGTATGGTGTATTTGCCCCGTTTAGGCAATATCAGCCTGGAAGTTACTGACAATCGACTGAATGCTTTGAGAACAACGGATCAGTTGGCATATGGTCGATGTGCTCAAACTGCAAATATTATTTGCTGGGATCTGCCTGTTGTTCTGAAGAGGATATCTCGAAGAGGGCAAGAGGCTGGATGTGACGGAGGAGGATTTAGGATTCCCCACTAAGATTACCTATGATTTGGACACATTTACCTAAAGTCCTTTACTATTTGTGCTTGTACTTGGGCAGCTAATCCTTTTGCAGTCTTTGTGCCTCGGTGGAAGGAAATCTGATCTCCAAAATGTTGATAAAGCTCACAGTTGACAGTTGCTTGCCTGAGGCACCAGAAAGCTACCCCACACTCATAGCCTCCACAGCCCCACTCCATCTTCCACATAAAGTTTAGTCCCTTATGAAGCGATAGAGTTGCCATTGAGAGCCTCAAATCGGGGACTGGTCTGCTTGATGATGTACGTCTTTGCCAGAGTCAGAAGTAATATTTATGCCCGTGAAGTCTGTGATGGACCTATCTAGGTATGCCTAGGTTACCTCTTTTCAGCATGGGGAGAGAGAGTGATTTGCGGTCTTCACTCTTCCTTGCCGTAAATATGCTATGGAGTTCCGTCAATGTCCTTGGAAGCATCTCGTACTCCTCATGTGTAAGCGTCTAGATTGGTAGACTTCCAAACACGGTACGGTCCCAAGTCTCGACTCGTTCTCTTTCCAGGCAGAACAATTCAGGATTGTATCACGTGACATATCAAGCGGGAGAAACGCGTGTTTATGACGCAGTGCGTAAAGCAGCCGCCAATATGGAGTAGTCATCATGATGAGATGCAGTCGGTAAGACGCACGCCATTTCATACGCTTTCTTGGATAAAAGAGGTACCGGCATCATTATTAGCTCCAATGGAAATTTGACGATCCTTATCTAATGCATCAACAAGCATAAAGCACGATGACGAAACAGTTCACAAAGTCATGTTCACGCAAGGCGTCTATTGGTTATGGAGACTCGAACCAGGGCAAGAATCTGGTTACTAGAGGCGAAACTTGTGAAAATGAGATGTTGGACCTGAGGTTATAGAGAGGTATAAGGTACCATGAATCGCAAGTGTATTAAGGATGATTTCTTCCGCTACATACGGTGTAGAGGGACTGCATACAGAGTACAGGCATTGATCTATATGCTTACGATAGGTATGGGTTAGTGATACAATCACAAAGGCATGATAGTTCTCTCTAGTATAATGATTAAATTCAATTCACCTAATCATACTCAAAAAACTCAGGAATTAATATCCACTCTCTAGATAAACGTGCTGAGCCTTTTCTGCTGTCAGAGATCCATCATTTATGTAGGAGGCCAGACCCATAGTCGAGACGGAGTACCTCTCACTAATAATATCTCTCCGTCACCATCTTCCTCCTCCTCCTCCTCCTCATCATCTTCATTCCCTCTTTATCCGGTGAAGACGCTCAGATCTCTTGATTATCCATTTCTTCCCGCAAGGATCCTAGCGAGTATTGCCCAGCTCCTTGCCCCTCCTTTCTTCTACGTTCCAACCAACCTCTCCAGTCTCCGGTTTGGCCTCCCTTTCCGCCAATCTGTTTTCCCTTTCTTGGCATCTCCAATGTTCTCCTCGGCCGCTCCTCTGCTTATGATCAACCCACTTTTCACTCAATTCTACTAGACGCCTGGCAATGTAAGGGTTGTATATGCCAGCTCCGACTATTCTCTGTTTGTCGACTACGTATCCGGGGTTCTCTTTGTCGCTCGATTGCCTCTCTGTTCCCCTTCCCCCTTTTCGAAACTTCTGCGACCTCCCTACCTCTATTCCGCCAACTACTCCGTATCCTGTGACCATTGCTTGATTCTCAGCGAGACGAATTTTCTTCTCTTCATCTCTGCTACGAATCGTCCGCGATGCCAATCGGTCGAATTTCATGATCCCCACGCCGTGACCTCTGAAATCGTGCATCACGGAACGGCTTTGAACAGTTCGGGTTGCCTCCGTTCCGAATACAATCAGTCGCAGTGGATCAATCGCTCGATATCCGTAAGATCACTGTCGGATGGGTCGCTTCAATCGGTTGCGCAGCAGGATCACCTAAGGACCCGACTCCCGTCGTCTCGTTTCAGCCATGCATTGGAAAGGGTTGCGGCTCGGCGCTTTCGACGGCAACGACTCCAAGAGACACAGTCTCGTCGAGCCCCAAGCACTGTCTCGCCATAGCGAACAACTACCTCGTCCTACCCTATCAACAACCAACCTTGCATCCAGGCACTCGGAGTCCGCCCCTCGTTCACCTCTCTTAGCGGGACCAGATCATGATGACGGAAATGAGCACGACGATCACGACACCGGAGACAAGGATAAACCCTTGTCGGAAGGGCCAGCGGACACGATTCGCTCAAGAAAGGGCAATGTGGGCGCTGCTTTGGTGCCGGACGAGGCTTCTACCTGGCGCCGGAACCGGTTTAGTTTCATGAGACTTCGTCATGCGTCGGATCCCCAATTATCAAGGTCTTATGCCAAGGGTGAGGAGGGAATCCCTCCAGTGCCTCCTTTACCGCGTGAGTATACATCCGAGTTACTACAGATTATATGTTGTTGATCTTCGTATGCTGACTTTCGATCTCCGCCTCCTACCTCCAGCTCCCACGATTATCACTACCGCACCCACCAGCAATGAACTCGATCAACCCATCAAGAAGAAACCCAAATTCAAAATCCTCTCCACATCGAAAAAGGGCCCGTCCGACGGATCACCAATGTGTGCTCAGCGACAAAGTCCAGGTACCAAGTCTCGCCATGGGGCCCAGGGCTCCACCGGGTCACAAACAACCGATGCTACATTGTCAACATCCAAGATGAGTGGGGAAGAACCAGGTCGTCTCTCGACTACGTCAATCCGCAGTAGTGGCCGTGAGCCCGGCAACGAGTCCCAACGTTCCTCCGTCACTGACGCTCGGTTTTCCGAGTCCTCCCGTTCGGATCAGAGTTCCGGAGACCATGGACTGTACCACCCCCATTCCCCGAACGACGGAACCTTCAGCGGAAGTAAACGTTTTCGCATGCCACGTTTGAAGCGAAATCGCGGTCCTCTATTTCCCTTGCCTCCTCGTCCTGCTGGTACTCAACCCATGAATGGCCATGGACAGGACTCGCAGATATCCAGGGCCATGAGTTCTGATCTCGCATCCAGTTTTGAGCCGCCGGATGACAAGGATCAGGACCGCGTTTCCCCGCTTCCATCACCCTCTCGTTCGACTGTCGGTCTTGCCTCTCCGGCTTTCCCTCTGCGCAGAAAGGACTCGGCAAACTCGGCCAATTCCGCCCGGTCAGCTACTTCCGCTCGAAGTGGACATCGAATCAGAACTCGACCAAGGTCATCGACGCTAGACTCGTTGGCTAATCTCCGGGATGCTGGGCAACAGTCGCCCGCTCAATTCGCCTCGTCCGGTCGTACTTCGACTTCTACCAGTGGACGCAAGAGTTTCGGGGACATCTTCAGCATCTCACAGCGATTAAGGCAGAATTCGGAACCCCTGTTTCTTCGAAATGGCTCGCCTGGTGTGAGAGGCTCGGATAGTCCTGTTCGCAAACTGTCCTACCCCGAACGCGAGGAGAGTGACACGCCAGCAACGTATCTGACGCGGCTCGAAGAGAGCATACCCAAGAGCACGATCGCTGGCGTGCTCTGTCAGTCGAATGAAGATTTCTATAAGACAGCATTGCGAAAGTATATGCGGAGATTCATATTCTTTGGTGACCCTATCGATATGGCTATTCGCAAGCTTTTGATGGGCGCCGAGTTGCCCAAGGAAACCCAACAGATTGATCGCTTCCTGCAAAGTTTTGCCGATCGATATCATGAATGTAATCCTGGCATCTTTGCTTCTCCCGGTACGTTAATGCATTTTTGGTCTTAGGCCGTATACTGATCCTCTTTATAGACCAAGCATATTTCATTGCATTTTCCATCTTGATCCTACACACCGATGTCTTTAACAAGAACAATAAGCGCAAGATGCAAAAGTCGGATTATGTTCGGAATACTCGTGGCGAAGGTGTATCTGATGACATTTTGGAATGCATTTACGAGAACATCGCTTACACGCCCTTTATCCACATCGAGGATGCACCCTCTCACAGTCGTCAGCTTGGAAAGCCTCGACGGCCCCTGTTCAAGACCGCAAGCTCAGAGCATTTGTCCCGCGTATCAAGGGAACCGGTGGACCCGTACACGTTGATCATGGACGGCAAGCTCGACTCATTACGGCCGAGTCTCAAGGATGTCATGAATTTGGAAGACACATATCGATGTCATGGGACGACAGGGCCACCTGACATCAATAGTCTCCATCAGGCCTTTTCGAAAACAGGTATTCTGCAGATCGTATCGGCCCGATCGCGGCCGGATGCGTTCATGCCGGCTAGCATCCAAAACCCGGCCGAATCGAACCCCGGGTTGGTAGACATCAAAGTGGCCAAAGTTGGTCTGCTCTGGCGAAAAGATCCAAGGAAGAAGAGAGCCAGATCGCCGTGGCAAGAATGGGGCGCTCTGCTTACCTTCTCGCAGTTGTACTTCTTTAGAGACGTCAATTGGATCAGATCGTTGATGTCCCAACATGAATCTCATCAGAAGGAGGGGCGCCGCCGGGCGGTTGTATTCAAACCACCTCTCACCGAGTTCAAACCCGACGGCATCATGTCCACGGATGATGCGGTTGCGTTAGTGGATTCGGGCTACAAAAAGCATAAACACGCATTCCTTTTCGTTCGCCATCATGCGCTGGAGGAGGTGTTTTTGGCCAATTCCGAAGACGATATGAACGATTGGCTGGCAAAAATCAATTACGCTGCTGCTTTCCGAAGCACAGGAGTCCGCACCAAAGGCATGATAGCTACCAATTACGACGCTCAGCGCAACAGGATGAGCCGCAAAGCCTCCGTGACGTCGTACAATTCACATCTCTCGGCAGACAGGGAACCTCCCTCTCCCAATCCCGACACCGACGTGGCTGAGGAGTTGGTCACGGCGCGTAAGGAGCTCATGCGACAGAAGATCCGCGAGACAAACGAGAAGCTTTTTGTGGACCAAAAGCAGCTTGACGATCTCCTGAGGAATGCGAGACACCTACAGGTTTTGACACCGGTCACCGCGAGGGCCCGGGAGCAGGTCATCATGGCAGCAGGGCGCATGGCGGCGAAGCTCAAGTGGGTGAGGCAGGACATCTGGCGTAACAGATGCTACCGGGAAGTTCTCCTCCAGGATCTGGGCAACGAGGATGAAGAGGCCAAGTTGCTTGCGGACGAGAGGTCCCCTCATCTACAGATACCCGCCAGGAACACATCCACTTCGGAGCCAGGAGCCCCGCCCCAGCGGCCTGCCACCGCAGTGCAGTCCCCGAGTCGGGATACGTCCCCGCAGTTGCCGTCGGACGAGCCTGCGTCTGTTCATAGGGTACCGTCGTCCCAAATTGCTCCCAGTGATATTCGCAGACCGAGCATTCCGACGTCGGTCACATCCTCAGACCTCACTGGCCGTGCCGGTAGACGTTTATCTGCGGATGCGGGCAAAGACCGCGCAAAGTCGTATTCGCCAGGACCGGCAAACCGGCTCGAACGCGAGCCCTCGGTGCTGAGCGCGGGCAGCAAGATAGATGTTGCCAGTCTAGGATCTCATGCCTCCAAATTGACCTCTCCGATCAGCATGGACGACGGCGAGGAGCGTATCCTCCGTGAGGCTGGATTGTTGGAGGTGAACAGCTCCCCTCGCGGGAATAGACCGTCCGTCACAGCCCATGAGACGGATGCTGAACACAGGGGAGATAGCGCAGAGTCTCGCCAAGGAGAGCAGATGAGCCGGATTCGTCGCAGCCTTCACCGCACACTCCGTGATTCCCACCACGGACAGCAAGGACATGTTCGGGGCAAAAAGGCGCGGGACTCGGTGTCCAGCGAAGTGGTCCCAGGGGACGAGCCAGATGTCAAGGAAGGCGAGGGTCTCTCTCGCAAGGCGCCACAATTCACTGTCCATGGGAAGAAGGCATCTATTGTCACCTTTGGATCAGAGTGGCAGAATATGAGTCCCGAAGAGCGCCTCAAGTTGCGCAAACCTACTCCGTCCGAGGAGCCCCGAGCCTCTGACCCGGCGATTGTGAGCGGCAGCGATCCGAGTCTCTCGGAAGCGGTAAATCCAGGAATCTCGCAATCATTGCGAAGCGGAAGCACTGCAACAAGAATCAGCGTACTCGGTCCAGTCGAGAGCGAGGGTTCCATCAATGTCAGCCCGAACCTGGAGGAGAGAAAGGCCAAGAGCGACCCTGCCATTGATCTAAGCTCCAATCTTCCGGCCTCAGATGTCGCTTCACCGGCTGATTCGTCCACCGCGGCTTTCCCGGAATCGCCGGTAGTGCCAAAAGATCAGCAGTCGTCCCCTTCGCCATCGGCCGACGAGGCAGCCGTCGACGAAAATACAATGCAGAAGCTGCAGCCGAGCCCAGCTGAGCAAGCTGTACATGCATGAAGATCTCCCATTACGACTTCATACCCAATCCATCTCACTTTCTCGTTTCATTTTCCAGCGTTTGAAGGAGCCAGTTTTGGCCATTGACTTTGTTCTGCCAAGCATCTACCATCCCTCTAGCTCTCTCTCTCTCTCTCTTTCCTTTCGCTTCGAGCCGGGTTCATAGAGTTCACACAGGCGGTCCTCGCACTATTATTTCCTTTCATACGCTTCGGTTGTAGCCCAGTAGGGCAACAGGGTCGGTTGGTCTGTCTGTTTGTATGGCGATTGGTCTACGGGTTTTATATGGGAAGGCAGCATTTTGGCAGGTATCTGAAAATTCATAGCATGTCATCTCGAAGGAGATCGCAGTATACATTTGCTACTCTTGAGATACGATAGTGTAGTCGACTGCGTCGATCAAGCTTATCTCATATGATCCCCAGGACTATATAGACAAAAGAATAGGAATCCTTTATCTAGTCTATTAGTCTATTGTTCATGTCATTCACATCTCTCCATGCCTCCCATCTTGATGAACCTGAACTGTTTTGCAACGGACCCGCTTAGGGCCATGGGCAAAGCACTCCTTCACAGCAACCAGTGCTTCTCGGCGTTGGAACCCCTCGTTGTGATTTCTGGATGTTATGTTGTGTTCGTCTTTGACTTCTTCCATCTATCTACCCTTCTCAGACTTTCTCATTTTCATCTCATTCATCTTGGTCATCTCATCTCATCTTGTCTCATTGCATTGCACTGCATCTCGAGTTGATAGTCGGCTATACAGCTAGTCTATCATTCTCTCATCCAAAACGCTAAAGGCTGATTCCGGAAAATCCCTAGGGATTTGATAACAAACACAATAAGCAGAAAGAAAGACAGTAAGTTGAAGCTTCCTAAGACCGATGGCCGACTTGCTGATTATCTATGTCCGTGTATAGATTGTTCTTATCTGTATCTTCTTGTTTTGTCCGGCTTGGTCTTGGCTGGTGAAAGTGAAAGGAGGGAAACAGAAACAGGAAACACTGGTAAGTGCCTTTCTTTATTTCATTTCATTTTTATCCTTTGAAATAGAGGACTGTGGTTTGAGAGAAGTTCATGGCTAACTGGTTACTGTTAGTACTGTTGCATTAGGAAGATGTCTTTAGGTCTCGCACAGTCACGTGAGGGGAGCGTGATGGGTCAAGATACTGCCCGTGCTGGTGGGTGCTCAACCCATTATAATGATTAGATGAATGCTGATTGATCCTAGGTGAAGAGATAGAGGGACAGAGAGAGGGACAGGTACAGGTACAGCCAAACCGTCCGCTTCTTGCATTGCCTGCTCCCCCTCCGCCGCCGCCGCCGCGGTCCAGTAGTCGGCCGGTTCTGGTCCCTGTGGCCGGGGATCCAGACGAAATGCTGTACAGGCGTACGTATGAGAAGAAGACCCAGAGTAAATACATCGACGAGTCCATCGGCTATGGCCTGTTTGCGAACGGACGCATCCCTGCCGGGGAGGTCGTGTTCGCGGATAAAGTCGCCTGGCTTGCGGGCGCGGAGGTCCAGCGCTGGGAGAACGCCGAGGCGGCTGACGACCTCGTCGCTGAGAAGGTCCGCGCGATGGGCGAGGACTGGCACCGGCGTTTTGTGCTTTTGCCGAATCCGCAGCCTAAGGCTTTGTCCCGGGGTGCGTATTCCCAGGTCTGGAAGAGATATCATATGGTTGCGATGCAGCCGCAGAATGTAAAGGTGCTGGTGCTGGGGCTGAACCTGGCGTTTGTGAACCACTCGTGCATTCCGAATGCCTCTCTCTACTATACACTGCGCTATCCGAGGGATGAGAACGGGGAGGAGGATAAGAGCTTGCCGCCGAGGATTGGGCGGGCGGTGGTGCGCGCGTCCAGGGACATCAAGCCCGGCGAGCAGATCACCGTTGCTTACTTTTACGCCAAAGGGGAGTGTGGAGTACGCCAGTTGATGTCCAGCATGTACTGCAAGTTCTGGTGCGTGTGTCGGTTCTGCCGGGACCCCGTCCCCTCGGCGGAGAATGCGCTGGAGAAGCTCTACACTCTCGAGACCATCTTTGAGGACGCAGATACCCTGTACAAACGGCCGGCCGTGGTGTTCAAGAACGCCTACGAGCTGATCAAGCTGTTCGAGCGGCTCGGGATCAGCGACACGCGCGAGGTCCAGGTCTGGCTCTACTGCGCGATGATCGCGGGGTTCAACTGCGATCTTGGCCGGGCTATGCTCTTCTTGATCAAGGCGCGCGGCTTGGTCCTAAGACTCCATGGCCCCAACGGTCACCTGTACGACAGGATCAGGATCTACTGCCAGACGCCTCCTCTAATGCCGGGCTTCGGAGCTACCACCCGCGGCCGATCCGCCGTGAAACAATGCTATTTCATGTTTGCCGACCAGAAGCACTCCGCAGATGTCTTGTTCATGCTCACCGCAAAGCCGGACGAGTACATCCGACTGCACCGCTACCGTCGTATTCCCGACAGCATGGCAAAGCCGGGAGAGAGTAGATACGTCGTCCGCTACGACGCGCAGGATGCGAAACGGAAGAAATTTGAGGACGAGGAGCCAGAGCCAGTTGAGTTCATACCATGGTGGTATGCTCCCGAGGTGAGGCAAGAGATAATCGAGGATAAAAAGGCAAAGGAGGCGGAGAGGAAGGAGGAGGAAAGAAAGCAGGCAGCCCAGAAGAAGAGGGAGGAGAAAAGGGTTAAGAAGACGATCAATCCAGACTGCATCGAGCCGGAAAAGGATTTCCTGGATGTCTGCCGCGAATTGGCGCGCGAATTCGAGGCTCAAGACAAGACCGAAACGCAGCAGCGCAAATTCGGAGAGCAGGACAGGGAAGCTCTGCGACACCTCCTGGGCGCAAAGAATGAACCGAAGAAAAGAGCCGACGAAGAAGACGAGGTAGAGGGCAAACAGGAGCAGGAGACGCTTGGCGGACCATGGACCCAGGTGCCTCCTGACGAGCACGAGCCGGTGCAGTCGCAGCCTGCCGTGCGAGAGGTGGCCGCAAGAAAGAGAGTGGTGCTCGAGACGCCTCCTATTCTGCCGGAGATCGAGAAGTTTGCTCCTATTGAGCTCTGGTGATTTTGTTCTCACATGTTGGAGTATGGTGATGGAAAGTGGAATGGAGATGAAGAGATGAAGGTTGGAGTGACGGCGAGAAGAGGGACGACGAATCAATGATTATGTCATGTCACGCTTTATCCATCTTCATCTCCAGAGCTTCGTTTCTTCAAGCCTCTAACTTTCCCCTCAACCTTTGAATGCTTTTTGTCTTTCAATCCAGCCAGATGCTGTTTCTTCATGTCTGTGTATAGCTAAACTACTTTCAAAATACATACATCTGTGCCTATCCCAACTCGAGTCCCGCGGCGACTCCCGCCCGTAACACACCCCACGATAAATGCGCACGACCCAAAATGGCGCACTCCAAACGAAACACCTCTCTCCCCCATTTCACCTCCTACGAACGAGGCCTCCTCCGCTCAACCTGGGGCACCAAGCGCGGCGTCATCAGCCGCGACTCCTTCCTCCCCTTCGGCTCCTGTCGACTCTGCATGCAGCCAGCCCGCAGCCCCGTCGCCTGCGCAACAAACGGCGATCTCTTCTGTCGCGAATGCGCCATCAACGACCTCCTCGCCCAACGGCAGGAAATCAAACGTCTCGAGCGGGAACGCGAGGAGGCGAGGAAGCGCCTGGCCGAGGATGAAGAGCGGGCGCTCGAGGATGCGCGGCGGAGGGAACTTCGCGAGTTTGAGCTTGTGAGTATGGGGCTGGAGGCGGCGAAGAAGGATCATCTGAAACAAACCGGCGGCGGGGCCGATAATCAACGGAAGCGCAAGGCGGAGGAGACGGAGGAGGCACTGGCGGCGTTCAAGGCGCGCGAGGTCGAGGTCGACGGGAAACGGAAGAAGATCTTTGAGCTGGACGAGAAGGAGATGGCTCGGATTGCGCGGGAGGAACAGGAGCGGCTGAAGCGGGAGCTGAAGCGGGAGAAGGTGCTGTGCTTTTGCTTTTGCAGTGATGAACCCTCAGGTGTATACTCGGCTAACTGGTTACTGTGCAGTCGGAATCGAGCAAATCCGCGCTCCCCTCGTTCTGGGTCCCCTCGCTCACGCCATCGACCGATCCCAACGAAATCGCCGCTAATAAAGCTGTCAAGCTGACGCCCATCTGTCCCGGGTCGATGGACGAGAACCGCCATGCCTATTCGCTCAAATCGCTGGTCGATGTACACTTTACCGAGGAGAAGGCGGCGGACGGCACCGTCGCGCGCATCTGTCCCAGCTGCAAGAAGAACCTCAGTAACGGGCTCAAGGCGATGTGTATGTTGTCCTCTGTCTTCTGAAATACCACAAGGGCTCAGTTCGGCTAACGACTAACTCTAACGGAAGTGGCGAAACCCTGTGGTCATGTCATCTGCCAACCGTGCGTCGCCAAATTCATGACGCCGCACGATGTCCCCGATCCCCATGCCAGCAAGGAGGAACAGGAGCGGACGGCGGCGCTGCACGGTCTGATACTCTGCTACGTGTGTGAGGCGGACATTACGCCGCGGTATCCCAAGGCCGAAGCGGAAGAGAATGGAACCGAAAATGGGAACGGGAAGAAGTCGAAGAAGAAGGATAAGGAGCAGGGGATTCGGCCGGGGTTGGTGCAGGTCAGCTCGGAGGGGACCGGGTTTGCAGGAGCGGGAGGGAATGTAGCGATGAAGGCTGGGGTTGCCTTTCAATGTTAAGATACGCATACGCGGAGTTGGGTTCGGGTATTTCTTGAGGAAAATGTATTCCAGTATCAATTGACTAGACTAGATGATCTATGAGACGACAGCCATGTCCAAGCACGCCAACAACGCCGGACAAATGAGAACAGATATAGATACACCGAAAGAACATGAGTAATTGTATACATGAACACCCAGTCCACAGTCTAGGCCGCTCTCTTGTTGGCGTTGTTGAATTCGCGCACAACGATATCACACCGGACCTCCTGGCAGAGACGCTTGCGACGGCTCACATCCAACTTGGACGCAAACTCCAGCCCGCTAGCCCGCTCCAACACCTCCAGCGGCACCTCGAACTCAGCCAGACGCTTGTCGTTGGGGATCCGGGCATTGGGAAGCACAAACGCACCCAGCGAGACCTTGCTGGTCGGGCTGGCCGTCCCGTCCTCGGCGTAGATGACCTTGTAGAAGTGCGTCGGCACAGCCACGTTCGGCGGGTTTCCAATCACTTCGTACGAGACGCGCCACTTGCCGTCCGGGTCGCGATGGGGCAGGTACAAGGGGCCCGTGACGATGCGGACGGACGGATACTTCTTGGTCAGATCGCGGCAGAACTCCTCAAAGTGCGCCCAGTAGTCGCGGTTGAAGCCCTCGCCGACCTGCGGACACATGTTGGTGAGCGCAAAGGTGCCGTCCATCGCGTCCTGGGACCATTTGGCGTCGGCGGCGGGCACCTGGTGGCCACGGTCGTAGCCGGAGCGGAAGTAGTCGGCCAGTTTGGCACGGAAGATGGCTGGGATGCTGGCGTCTTCGACGAACGCGCTGTGTTTCCGGTCGGCGTTTTTCAGAGAGAGCGAGTGCGGTGTGATGTGCTCGGCGACCCAGGCGGGATTGCGAGTGCGACGGTCGTAGGCACCGGTCAAGGGCAGAGAGGTGATGGTATCGGCAATGGGACCGGGGAAGCCATATTGGTAGATACCGGAAGGATCGACGGGGGAGCCGCCGGAAGGTTTGCTGGCGGGAGTCTTGGCCAGAGAGGGAGGAGGAATGGTCGCCGGAGGAGAGATTGTAGCCGGTTGGGACGGAGGAGGGGGAGGTGGAAGCTGTTGTTGTTGTTGCTGCTGTTGAGGTCGAGAGGAGGATGAGTAAAGGAGAGCGGTGATACCAGCACCAGTAGCTGCACTGGCGGCAGCGATGGCCGCAATAGTAGCTTTTGACATGATGGATTTGAGTAAAGAGAGATAAACAAATAAAACACCTGTTGGAGCGAGTCAAGGAGGGAGAAAGAAGTAGACCGCGGAGGAGAGAGAAAATATTGCCGAAGAGCAAAGATGAAGCCAAAGTAACAGCCAATCAGAGAGCAGAGAGAGTACAGGATGGCTGAGGTCAACAACACCTAGATAGGTAGTAGATATGGGAAATAGTATGTATCTAGGAGGAAGATTTGACAGCAGCTAGCTGGTTATATAGGAAGAAAATCAGTGTGATGCTGTAAAAGAGTACATGGTCATCTGCTTGAATGTTCTGCTGACGTCTCGGAAATATAGAACCCTGCAGTTGGCTGTCCAGAACAAACAATAAGCCGCCTATTGACAAACCTCTGCATGGATTTAGACGGATATCAGACATCTTGTCAACTCCATCGTGAGACTTGATATTATTATTCCATCAGTTTCATGTCCTGCTGCCTATTCATATGGCGGTGACAGTGCGGACCTTGGGAGAAAGACTATTTATAATGCGTCAGCTGGACTGGAAGAATGGAAATACTCAATTCCAAGGGGGATGATCCGCGTCAAGATGGATTTATCTGATTGATCCTGTTGACCATCAACTTCTGAATATCTGTACAGCTGCGAGAGGAGAAAGGAGACAGAGAGGTTCCTGCCATTGTGGCTATTCTCGTGACATCACTCTCTTCCACCCGCCTTCTGCCCTTCCACTACTGCTACGTCTACGCGACTGGAATTGCTACTGCTCTCTCACCACGCCTCAGCCCATCATGGCTACCAACAGTGACCTCCGAGGATGGCTGATGAGCGGGGTCTCTGGCATAGGTGAGACCTTCAGAACCAACTCCGATAATTCCAATCTAACTAGTCAAAGCCTGCGTTCTTGGTTCGTCCCTCATCTGCATCGATGTTCTGCTGCGGCGATTCTCCCGCCGCAAGAACTTCCAGATCGTCAACAGCAATGGCTTCTTATCAGCATCTCTGTGCCTGAGCGCCGGTGTCATGGTACCTTTACTCTCTGTCCCATTTATGCCTGCAGTACTAATCCTGTAGCTCTTCACCTCCCTCTATAGCATGCTCCCCACCTCGAAGCAATACCTCACTCGAGCTGGATTCTCCCCCCGCGCGGCGGCCTACACTCTGATCGGACTCTTCCTGGCTGGCGTGATTGTCATTCGACTTGTTTCTGCCTTCATCCACCAGCATATTCCCTCTCATGTCGTTGATTGCGCCCATACCCACGAGCCAAACCAAGATCCCGAACGCGGTGAGGTTGGACGGCAAGAGCAGCCGGCTTCCGCTCTTCGCCAGGCAAATGGCCATACGGAACGGACACCTCTCCTGCAACAGACAAGGCCGCCTTCTTCCAAGTCCACACCGGGTGCCGTTGAGCGACCGGCGCTCGAACCTCTGCGGTCCCGGTTGACACGGCGCATCAATCAGCTCATGGGTGGCGTCAAGCCCCGCTGTGACGAAAACGGCCCGTGCTATGGTTTCTCGCAGACTTGCGGTCTTGAATGTACCAAGATCCTCACTCCGCAGATCATTAGCGTCGTTGAGGAGATTTCCCGGCCTTCCTTGGCCACGCATCACAGCATTGCTGTCCAGCTGGACTCGGAACGCGCAGGGTCGGAAGAAGGCGCTGGCCCCGGGTTACCCGCCCTGTCGCATGATTTGATACAGGACGTCTCCGGACCCTTGGATGCCGATAACTCCCAGGAAATCCAAAGCAGTGCAACCTCCTCGGGCACAGGTCAAGTCTATCCCCACAAATCCCCAGAGGACCAAAACAATGCGACCAAAGCTCCACTGGCCGCATCATCGCAACACCACCACCACGTGCCCCAGAATGCCTTCCTATCTATCGGACTCCAGACCTCGTTAGCGATTGCCCTTCACAAGCTCCCAGAGGGCTTCATCACATACGCTACCAATCACGCCAGCCCCACGCTCGGCATGACCGTCTTCGTCGCACTCTTCATCCACAACATCAGCGAAGGCTTCGCCATGGCCCTCCCGCTCTATCTCGCGCTCAACTCCCGCTGGAAAGCCATGTTCTGGTCCAGCTTACTTGGTGGAATCAGCCAGCCCGCCGGCGCCGGCCTCGCCGCTCTTTGGATCTGGGGCGCGCAGAAGGCCGGCCACCATGACGAGACTACCGGTCCCTCCTGGGGTGTCTATGGGGGCATGTTCGCTGCCACAGCCGGCATCATGACCTCCGTGGGCCTGCAGCTTTTCAGTGAAGGGCTTGGATTGACGCACCATCGTGGGCTTGGGGTTGGATTTGCCATCGCTGGCATGGGCTTAATGGGGCTGAGTTTTGCCCTGACTGCGTGAATGCTTTCGCGTATATCAGGCGTTGATGTTTCATCTCTTTTCTTCAAGTAAATGTGCGTCTGCATCGTACATGGTTGCATCGGGCAGGTTGCATCAGTATAAATTGGGTATATGAAAATAGGGCGGTATTGTTCTTATTGTTGTCCTTGACGACTGTCTATCTGCATTATGAGTTACGAGTGTTTGTCTAAACAGTGGTTAGTAGTATAGAGCATGCCTTGATACATATCAGCTGATCATGCTGCATTGCACTTATTGTGCGATGCCTTCTGCCGAAATATATATCTGTCCATGAGGATATTTCAAAGGGTCTTGGATTGCATTCCGATAGATCTAGTCCACTATTTCCTCCAAAGTCAAGGTATCATACATACGAAATAAATGATATATCCAACGCCATAACATGCATCGATAACTCCAACGACCTGATCAGGTGGATGCAAATAAACAAGCGAGGTTACGACCCCCTCTTGGCCGCCTCTTCTCGCTCCCTCTTCCTCGCCAGATATCGCTCCCTCGCGCTCGACACATCCGTTTCCGTCTTGCGAGTGCGGATACGCTCCGCGATCTCCCGCTGTCGCGCGGCCTCGGCCTCGGCCTCTTGGCGCGCCTTCTCCTCCAGCTGTTTCGCGATCATCTCCGTCTGCCGGGCGCGCTGGCCTGCACGCGCGGCCTGGTGCCCCGAGTCGAGACGGGGCTTGTTCGCCGCCGCGCGAGCAGCAGCCGCAGCGGCACTCGCCGAGGCGGCCGGCTTGGGCTTCGGGGCGACGTTCAGCCCCGCGGATAGCAACTGCCGCTTGTCGACGACCTGGCCCTCGTCGTTGATGGCAATGTGCGCGCCGCGGGCGTTGAGTTCCGCCGCGATCTGCGCCTCGGTCTTTTCCTTGTTTGCTGCTTCTGCGTCTGCGTCTTCCGCGGTGGCTGGGACCTCGCCCGCCTGCACGCGCCGCGCGGCCTCCTCCGCCGCCTTGACGACTTCCTCGTGCCGCTGCTCGTCCCGCGATAGCATCTCCCGGTAGAAGCCCACCATCCCCGTCCCGCCGTTCTGCTTCCGCCGCTCTTCCTCCTGCCGTTCGCGCTCCGCCTCTTCCGCCTCGATCCGCCGCAGCTCCTCCTGCTGCGCCTTGTACGCGGACGTCACGAACTTCTCCTTGTCGGCGAACTCGTCGCCCTCTGCCTCGCGCTCCTTGGCGAGTAGCCTGTCCCGCGCGCGCAGCTGGTCCCGCTTGCGGATCTCCGCGCTGCGCAGGAGCGAGGTCATGTACCGCGGCACGTCGCTTTTGGCGTCTTGGGCAGAGGCTTTGGCTTTGTCGGATTTGGCGTGCAGACTATCGTATATCGCGTCGTAGGAGTAGATGGTGGGGTCGAGCTGTTGGGCGTCCTCGGCGTGTTTCTTGCTGCTGCGGAGGGCGGAGAGGTTCGTGTACTCTGTCCCTGTACCTGTACCTGTCGGCGCGCTGGGTTTGTTTCTGTCTCGGGCGGGGTTGGGGTTGAGGTTGAGGCCCAGGGGCATCGCTTTTGTTTCGTGTTCTTCTTCTTCGTCGGCGAAGATGGATTTCTTGTCTAGGGGTTTGATGTTGGGTTTGCCGGCCGGCGGTTTTCGTTTTGCGGGCGGTTCGGTGCTTCGTCGCGAGCTGGTGGACGGTCTGGGGGGTTCTGGTTCTGGTTCTTCGAGACCGCCGATTGTGGTTATCTCCACTTCGTGTTCGGCGTCGCCGGCGCCGTCGTTGGCATCTTTCTGGTTGTCGTCTTCGGAGTCGGAGTCGAATATGGTCTTCTTGCGTTTCTGTGAACCTGGCGGTCCGAGTTTCGAGGTTGGGGGCTTCTTGCTGGGGAGGTTGAGCCCGTAGTTCAGCTTCGGAGGGGCCATTGCTACTGGACAGAGGCTGTCGAGCCGACCCAATCAGTGCAGTATGCCTATTGCCTAAACTTGAAGTTGAATATGGTGGATAAGTTGCAGTTGATGAGTTCATCAGTGGTTATCTTATCAGCCACGTGACTCAATCATCTCTAGACCCCAGTTCACTGTTTATACTGCAGAGTACTGCAGACTACCTCTCTATTAAAGTGATTACCGTGTCTGCCCAAAATGTCATACTACTTCACCATCCTCTCCCCAACCGACGTCCCCCTATTCAACATCGCCTTCGGCACCTCCAAAGGCGGCGGAGACGGCATCGCCCGATTCCGCTTCCCAGACACAGCGCAATACATGAACCAATTCATCATCCACTCGAGTCTGGACATCGTCGAGGAAGCCCAATGGATGAATGGCAATATGTACTCACATCACCCTACACAGTCTAACGGGGCTTATAACTGATAAATGTTAATGTTGCAGGTACCTCAAACACATCGACACCTACCCCCCCGCCTCGGCATACATCTCCGCTTTCCTGACCCCCTCGGGCACAAGATTCCTGCTCCTGCATCAGCCGCCTCAGCTGCCGTCGACGGGGACTGCGGGGTCCGGCTCGTCGATGCTCGGCTCGTCGTTCTCCGTCGGTGGGGGGAGCTCCTCGCGTGCGTCGAGTAGCTCGATCGCGGCGAATCCGACCTCGCCGCAGACGGAGGAGGCGGTGCGGCAGTTTATGAATGAGGTGTATGAGAATTACGTCAAGACGGCCATGAGTCCGTTTTATCGGCAGGGGATGGAAATCCGGAGTCCTGTGTTTCGGGCGAGGGTTGTGGCTGCGGGGAAGAAGTGGTTGTGATCTTTGCATTGCCTTTGCCTCCCTTTTGGTTTATGAGAAGGGACAGTTTGATGCATTTATCTTGCTGAGCGTGGCGTTGGGGTGTGGCTTATTTACTATGGATTGCATTGAAAGATGCATAAATGCATGGGTTCAACTCGTGTATTATTTGATCCCCATTAACCTCTGCGACGTGTACCAATGCAGAGTATCTGATTTGTTGCTCTGTTCTCAAAATTTTGCTTGCATCGGCCAAGGGGAATCTGGCGTGCAATAATAAGCTCGCTAATGTTCAAAAGATGGAGCAAGTCCTGCAGGATGAGAAGACGAAAGTAGGTCTCCCAAATGTATGAAGGAGACTGAAAAGCAAGAAAAGAGATGCCGCTGTCGCTGTTTCCAAGACCAACAGAACGCCTCCCCAAGATTACTCTGACCCCTTCATGTTGTCATTTGAGGGGCCAGCTTCTTCACAGTGCTGTTTTTGAAATTCTCCACGGCATGCATCACGTCGTCTGCTTTGGCGACGGCACCAAAGATGCCGCCTTCCATCTTGACGGATTCGAGCGTGCTCACATGGAGGGACGGCTCGCCGGCGGCAGTGCAGTCTTCCAGGATAACACAGTCGAAGCCTTTGTCATTCGCCTCCCGCATCGTCGTAGACACACAGACATCCGTGGTGACCCCTGCAATGACCAGATTCTTGATGCCTTTATTTCGAAGAAGGAGCTCAAAGTCGGTGTAAGCAAACGCACTTTTACCCGGCTTGTCGATGACCGGCTCCTCAGGCAGGGGATATAGCTCGTCCACGATGTCGTGTCCGACTTCACCGCGTATCAACAAACGTCCCAACGGCCCTTGTGAGCCAATGCCCATGCCGGATGCATTGTTCCGCGACCGAAAAGCCTCTCTATTCGACAGAGTTGATAGATCTGGCCGATGACCTTTACCAGACGTCAATCAAAAGGCAACCAAGAGTAAGATTGTGGGGTTTACCTTCACGAGTGTGGTAGACAGGAAACCCAGCAGTACGGAATGTATTCAGTACCTGCTGCAGTTTGGGTATGAGACTCTGCGCTGCTGAAATGTCGTAACCTTGGTATTCCATGTAACCGCCAGGCGAACAAACTGCGACGATCGTCAGTGTATGAGCATTCAGAACCAAGCGCGACAATACACAATGTGGAATACGTACAGTCCTTCTGCATGTCGATGATAACTAAAGCAGTCGTATATGGTGTTAGAGTCGCATCATGCGGCCAATCATACGGAACCGCTGGAATCTGGCCCTTTCGCACCTTGTGCTGCGGTACTGGTCGCGGTTTCTCGACAATAGGCCCATGATTGTGAGTTGGATTCAAGACTGTCAACGTCCAGATGCCAGGAGTACCAGCTGCTACCAGCATAAACGGACAATCCATCAAACGAGATGTTCGTCGCCGCTTTCTCGTCTCCTCTGTGAGCCCGTTTCGGGGCCGATAATGACCACCCCGATCGCACCGGAGCCACACTTTAGCTGTTCGCCCGGGCTTCTTCTCGGTAGGAGTACTGGATGACTTGACCACAACATTGTATCCATGCGCTTTGCTGTGAGCTTGCACCGCAGCCAGAAGAGTAGCTCTTTACATGTAGGGAAGGATATAAGCAGCGGTCCAAGTAATGTATCTAGAATTGGGTGACAAAAGGAGGGCAGGCATAAATTCACGCATACTTACTTATCGGGATACGTCCCTTCTGGAGGAGGCACAAGCTGCATGGACATATCTGGGATATCTTGAAGATCGCTAGGCGCATCGAGATTCATATCGGTGGGGTCCGCCATCTCGACCAGTCGTGTGGATCTTCACGGGAAAGGGAAGATCTGGAGAGCGCCATATTAGCATCATAGGTGCATCGTGACCCATCTCCAAGCTCTGTTTGGAGAGGGAAACAAAAGGAAAAAATCCATGGCCATTTCAATTCGACCGCAAGAGTAGCTTGTTTATCGAAATCCATGTGCGTGGAAGCAACATCTCCGGTCTACTGTGAGTAGTATGATGTGCGTGGGTATATCACGACCTAGGAACACCCTAGCTTGGAGACTAGGCCGAAGGTGAAGGAGTAGGGAGAGAAGAAGGACCCGTAAGAGTCCGATAGGAGGGAAAACAAGCAGAGAGGGAAAACGAGAGGACAACAAGCAACTTACCGAGCCAAAATCAAGGAATATAACTGGGAAGCGGGTATCAAGCAATGATAACGTCCAGATCACTGTCTTTCGCCCCAGACTTCCACTGCCCATAAGGCATGCCCCAGAGCAGACACTGACCTTTGATCATCGGAATACGCACATCGCAGGCGGTGGAAATCGACCGGAGGAAGAGACAGCGCTAGACTATTAGAGGACTAGTATGTTTTATGACATTGTAACATACAGTATCTTTACACTACTACCGCACTGATTAATCACCATGTGACAGTGGTCAGTACCAAGCATTGTGGTAGGTACAGTACCTTTTGTACCTAACTGGTACCTACCGCCAACTGCGGATACTATGAGCACCCAAAGTACCTACCTTAGGTACTGCAACGTACTATCTGAAAACGATGAAACTGACGATATGATTGATTGATTTCTTATGGAATGGTTAGGTACAGGAAGCAGAAAAAACAGGAAGGGAAGTCATAATTCGTAAAGGTGGGAAGCTCCGCTTACTAAGTGCTGTTTGCACTGTTTGGCTTAAACTCCGCCACAGCTATCCCGGGGAGGATAATTTTCGAGTACGGTTCTGAACGAGAAAATTTGAAGGATGCTGCGGATACATGCGATGCAATGATAAAATTAGCAAACGATGAAAACAGCGGGCACTGAACGTGGTAGATGTCGCGATAGAGTATGGACGATGGGGGGGAGGTGGAATCATTGCCACTGTGTTCAGCTGATCTCCATTGCTGAGTGGAACGAGGCTTCGGAAGCAGATCCGCTGGGCTCGGTCGCGGACGATTCGGTAGCGGACAACGACTCGGTAGCGGAGGACGTCTCGGTAGCGGGGGACGACTCGGTAGTGGGGGAAGAATCTATCCCAAGCAAGCGATCGATGATCTTCACCTGCCTCTTGATGGTTCCCTGGAGGTCCTTTACCTCCATTTCCAGCTTAGCGACCTGCTGGGTCAGAGCATCGATATCCTGTTCTCTGTCCTTGATGGTACGGCTGAGCTTGCGTTCTAGCTTGCGCATCTCCTCCCTGTGAAATGCATCGCGCTCATGTACAGACGCTTGCAGATGTACCAACTGGGCCTCCATAGAAGCAGTGTGATCAGATGGGGACGGCGGCTCGATGGCGTTCACCCCCAGTAAGGATTCCCGTTGTAAAGCGGCGGACACAACTCGGGTTCGTGTGGACTCGTTCAGCTCGTCTGCTTCATTCCTGATGAAACGGCCCTCCTCATCGCGTTGATCAACTCGTACCTTGACAGCTCGCTTGCGTAATGAGCCTTTATGGTTATGCCACTCTGGATGTTCAAAGTGAAGCAGTCTGTTTTCCCAATTCTCCACATTGGAGGCGAGATACTGGGTGTCCAAGATGAGGTTTCCGTCCTTACCGCGGGTGAAGATCACTTTATGGAACTTAGAACGGATTTTGCCATTCCGGTTGAAGTATCGGGTGTAATGCTTGCGGAACTTGGGGGGTTGCTTCGCGATCGATAGAATCGCCTCCTCATCGAGGGTCTTTGTGGTCGGGTCTGCGTCTAGTTCCATTGTGGGTTCCCAGGTGGCTTGTCTCTTCTTCTTTGCTTGCTTCTGTTCCGGGATAGGCGTGGTGCCTGGGGTCGGTAGCTGAGCAAGGTGGTGGTAACGACGTGTAGCTTCAGTAAGCTCCTGGAGGATGTGAGAGTAATCAGATGGACCTTGTGGGGTTTGATTTGCGATGATATCCTTAGAGGAGCTGTCACAAACATCCATAGCGGTGCTTGTCGATTGCGGCTCGTCACAAATGTCCATAGCCGCACTTGACGATTGCGGCTCGTCACAAATGTCCATAGCAGCACTTGACGACTGTGGCTCGTCACAAATGTCCATAGTCTGTGAGTTTTGTTTTGCTTTTTCTAGCTCAGTCAGATGCGCATGTTCATCCTGGAGACGCTGGAATCGAACACGGAAACGGTCGTGGTCATGGAGCTCTGGGTAACTCGCGGCAAGGGTCTGTAGTCGATCTCTCTCATGGATAACGTCGTTGAGACTGTCCATATTGAAGTCCTCAGGAGTCCGAAGTAGTTCAGCAATGTTAGTCCCATCTGATGTGCATTCCACTCCGTATTCCGGAGCGATACTCATTCTTCCTTTGCCTTTTGACGACATATTACCACGTTCAGAAGTGGAAGGAATCGTCCGTGGATGAGACAACGATGATACCGGTGTTGTAGATACTAATGGAGTGATGATATGACTGAAAGGAAAAGAAAATGAAGGCGATATGGGAGGGGAGAGATGATCGGTAAGTGAGGGTAAGAGAAATGAAATCAAGCTGAGATGAGGGGCAGTCGGCAGCACCAGCGCCAGCGCTGGCGCGCAGTGAATGATTTCAAGTGAGTCATGGAGTGAATACTGCCTTATATGTTGCGGTCGCATCTGGGCCGCAGGTCAATCAGACTCCCTTTCCATATTCCTTCTTCTCCACTATCGACGAGCATCATGTTCTGATCTGTCTTCTTCTTCTTTGCCTCCTTCATGATCCTTTTAATTTCTCGCTGTCTGTCAAGGAGCCTCATTCGTAACTCTTTTGCTTCCGCAAGCGCTTCTTCAGATCTCGGAACGAATCTCTTCAGGTGATCGATGTGGTATCTCCCAACGCGGAGTCCGGTTATGAGGTCTTCCAGCACAGCGGACCGTTTGTGATATGACAGTGTCTTCAATTTAAATGGTCCTCTCCATCGTGGTTCAAGTTTGCGCCCCTTATCCTTTTCCAGGACAGTGTCCCAAAGCAAGACTAAGTCCCCTTCCGTTAACCGCCCTGATGTGGATGCCGGGGGTATGTCTCTGGCTGTTCTTATCTGATCTCGTGCCTCTTGTAGTCTTGCTGCCCGTCCTTCCACTGTTGGGACGAGATCTACCTCAGCACCTAACACGGGGCCCCCAGCTGTAGCGCCACTCTCCACACTTGGTGGTCCTGCATATCGCGGTGTGAAACCGAAGAGGATCTCGGCGGGTGAAAACCCATGTCTTTCGATGTGTCGACTATTGATAGACTGGACAACAGATGGTAAGTGCCTATCCCAATCAGAAAGCTGAGTTGAATCTAAGGCAACCACAGTTCGTAACTGTCCAACGATCAAACGGACAATTCTTTCGATGAATCCGACCGACCACGGGGCCGTCACAGGTGCCGTCACATGTCTGATTCCTTTGTTGGTGAGATAAGATGTGAACTCATCTCCGGTGAAATGCTTCCCATTGTCGGTGTATAGGTAATATGGTAGGCCGAAGTGTCTCCCGATGTCATGTTTTAGGAAATGGACAGATACCTGGGCTGTAGCTGCTGTCGTCGTGTGCGCAAAGACATAACGTGAGAAGTAATCAGCTCCGACAAGGATGTACCGTGCTCCCGTGGTGGATACTGGAGTAATCGGACCCACGTAGTCCATTGCGAACAACTGCATTGGCTCCAGAGAGATTACCGCCTGGGGAACTTCTTTTGGCGGCTTTAACCCAACGACTTGACATTGCGGGCAACTTAAGCAGTAAGTGACCAAGGTTTCGTACCGGCGTGGCCAGAAGTATCGTCCAATCGCTCTTCCCAGAGAAATCCTGGCTGCAAAATGCCCGTGAACATCATGGAGTTGGTGCAATATTGTAGGGAGCTGATGTCGCAGGACACATCGCGACCACTTTCCACTTGCCTCATGATAGACCAACAGGTATTCTCCTTCAATATTAGCGAGACTAAACCGCTTGTTTAGCTTCCCCATTAGAAGCTGTTCGACTAGGTCCTGATACCAGTCATCGCTCAGATATGGAAGGTATCTCTGGCGGTCAGTCTCCTGAGGTTCCTCTGAGGACGAGATGGAAGATTGTGACTTTTGGTCTTGAGTAGTCATAAACGCCGGCAATGAGAACTCTTCTTCTTCAGGCCCTGCTGTAGCTTTCCAATGTGGGATCCTGGATAGACCGTCTGCGACAACTTGCAGTTTTCCCGGGACATGAACATATTCAACATCATACTCCTGCAGGCGATAGTGCCATCGGGCTAACCGGCCTGTCGAATCCGATTGACACCCCAAAACCGATTGGATTGCCATATGGTCAGTGTATATGATGGTGGAATGCCTTGACCCCAGTACAAGCCAGCGCGTTTCTTCCAGACATCGTAAAACAGCCAGTACTTCCTTCTCGGTTGTTGAATAGCGAGTCTCCGCGCCCGTAAGGGCGAAAGATAAGTACATGACAGGTGTCTCCTCAGATCGAGTCTTGCGTGATGCTTTCGTCCCTGCAGGGTGGCTTGGAATCTGGAATAGAACTCCGCCTAGACCTCCATTGGAGGCGTCCGTTGAAAGATGATACTGAAAACTTGGGTCTCCTCCCGAAAGTTTCACATTAAGGATGTGGCTCCGGAGCTTGTAAAACACCTTCTGTTGTTCTTCCTTCCACTCAAAGGCGACGAGCCTTTTGTTCTTCCCTTTGCCGTCGTATTTCAGTGCCTTCTTCAGGATCGCTGTGAAGTCCGCCCTTCCTGGAATGTAAACCTTTAGGAACGGCAGCACATATATGAAACGCATGAGTTCCTCTTCACTGGATGGTTCGGGCCATGCCTTTAAGGCCTCCAGTTTGGTTACGGAGGGTCTTAATCCGTCTCGTGTGCATTGGTGACCGAGGATCTCGATTTCATCACTAAAAAAGCAACTCTTGGTTGGATTCAGCGTTAGTCCGGCCCAGGCTAGACGGGGGAAGTAGTGACAGTGCAGAAAGTTGATCATGTTGGAAATATTCTCAGCGGCCCCAGCATCGTCATCCATGAAGAATTCGAATCCCACATGCGGTAATGCCATAAGTGCTGGTTCGGAATTGGGTTCTGGAACAGGGCCCATTGCTATATCTTTTAACTTGGAATACGTCCCAGGGGCCCCTGTGAGTCCCTGGCCCATTCGTAGGTAGCAGAACTGTCCGAGGATAGAATTGAATCCTGTCTTAAATGCATGCTCGACAGCCAGGGGTACGGCCCAATAGCCGTTGGCGGCGTCCACTTTGAAAAATACTTTCCATTGCTTCTTTGAGAGTGTAGCAAGAATGGGTTCAATCCGCCGTAACGGATAGTTCATCTTGATGGTGGCGGAGTTGATTGGCATGTAGTTGTGAACCATTCGGAGTTTTCCTGACGGTTTTCGTGGGAACTTAGTCCTTGCGCTCCATGGAGAGGTGCATTCTGTAATAATCCCTGCCTCCACCATGGCGGGCAAGTTCTCCATCTGCCAGGTTTTCTCCTCTTCTGTGTACAGAGGGAGCCGTGCTGCCCTAGGGGTAGCCCAAGGGTATGTGGGTATCCGATGTTCGACAAGTTTCGTAGGAGGCATCTCTGTTACATGCTCCACAAACAGGTCCTGCCAAGTGAAAAGTAGTCGTGCTATGTCTGGCCATTCTGGGATGCTTTCCGTAGCGAGTGGCCCTAACAAGCGGGAGTTTTGTCTCATCCATTGCTCTGCGTCGTGTTGTTTATCTGTAAGGGTTCGTCGGAATTCCCTGGGTCGCATGGGTGTTGGAAAACCCAAGTATCCAAGTTCCTCCATTTCATCCTCGATCTTTTGTAAGGCTGTAGTTGTCGATATGGGATGTTGGTTGGGTTGGAGGGGGTATTGATAATAGTTATTCGATGTGTGTTTAATTGATACATTGTCGTTGCTTCCTAGCTTATTTTGGCTTTTCTGATTGTTCTTTGAGCTTCCTCCTGTCCGGTAATCGATATTGTTTGATATGGTATGTTGTTTGCTCGACTCTCGTCCATCGTTTTGCCCTCGTGTGATGTTCCGCTTCTTGGGTACGGCTACTGCGGAGGGCAGCGCAGGAGCCGCAACTAGTTTCCCCATTCCGTATCGGAAGAGTCAGCTTCGTACTGATCCTCAAGCATTGCTTCACGGATCACACTAAGCAATTCAGTCTCTCCCTCCGCATCAAGGTCTTCTGACTCTTCGACAATGGGACGTCTGGTTTTCAATTTGGCGTGTCCCACAGCCTGTGTCTGCTGAACCCGAATTCCTTTTGTTTCCTCGACAACCGCAGGGCGCTGTGTTCTGGTGACTTCTGTCATGCCATGGACTCCTTCAATCTTATAAGTTCCTTGCTTGTAGTCCCCTACTATTCCAACGGATGCCATCCAGTGACGTCCGAGTAGGACTGAATAGCCAGGAGTTCCATCGACAACTGTAGCCGCGATAATTCTGGTTACTCCTTCGAGGGTAACTTGTAACCACACGATAGCATTCAACCTGAAGTCATGTCCCGTAGCCACCTTGCATCTGATATCGACTGGCACAACCTTGGCCTTGAGTGCGTCGATAACATACTTCGCCACCAGGTTCCCTTCGGAGCCGCCGTCCACAAGGGCAGCTTTGCACGTTGCGGTCCGCAGCTCATTGTCGATAGTCATTGCTTGTAGGTTTACTGTGGTATAGAAAAGCTCTGTGGACATTGGGTCTTTCGGCTGGAAGCAGTCGTCGTGAATGTTATCCTGGCGCTGCGGTTGGTCGACATGGTGAACACGAACTCGCTTTGGAGCTTTCTGTTTCTTGTCTGTGGGGTTCAATCTCATCAATTTCGCAAACTCCACGCGTGCCGCTGGTGCGACGTCCAGAAGCTCAGCCAAGCTAATCTCTACCCGTGTACCATTCATCATGCGTTTCAAATCCAGCGGATTTCCATCTAACCCCCTAAGGTGCCTTTTCTCGCGCGGCTTGCGGGTTCCTTTTTCGGGCTGCAAAGTCTCCTGTGGGCTGTCGGAACTCGTATCTGGATGGTGTCTCTTACCGCTGGGCCCTGCCTCATTTGCATAGACCTTCTGTAGTTCAATGAGGGCATTGGCTGTCTGGGGAACCCTCACGTCTACCGGGGTCATCGAGCTGAGAATCACCGCGTTGACACGATCCACTGTGTCCCATTCCTCAATTTCTTCGTCTTCATAATCGGCGAAGTGGACTCGCGCTGCGTTGTTCATCTCAACTCCCGTTACGGCTGCTGATGTGGTACTGGTAGTTGCCTCTAGACGGCGACGTGAGTCCAAACTGAAGGCCCCTCCCTGGGGTTTTATCGGCTGGTCTGGGGCGCTATGGGGTGCTGGGATCGATCTGAAGCGATTTTGTGGTTGATTTTGACCTTGGAACTGCCCCATAATTTCCTGTCGGATACGTTGCTGTTCCTCTGCTGGTAAAGGAGGGTTCGTGCAGATCGGTGCGATATGTCCAGGTTGCCCGCACTTGAAGCAGACTCTCGGTCCCACAGCTTGCTGCGATCCCTGCTGTTGGCGACTTATCATAGGTGTCTGGCGTGGTGGTCCGGACAAACTGAACTTGGCAAGTTGCTCAGCCAGTGTCCCGATGATCTTGTTCTGGTTATTGAGGGCGTCGGTAAACAGCTCATCTTTTGAACGGGAGGCGGCAATTTCCTCAGCAATTTGGTCGGACTTGTCATCTTCACATGCTCTGGCCATCCGGATGACTTCTTCCAGTTTCACAGGTTTTGACGAGGCCTTCTGAGTCTGGATAAAGGCGTTCAATACCTTCCGTGTCGTCATATCCGAAATACCTTTGGCAAACATTGAGGTGACTGTTCCATCCCATTCATCAGGGATCGCCATCGCCAATTCCTGGACCTCATCAATATAATCACGCAAACTTTTATGGCCTTGCTTCAATTCAGAGAGCTTCATTATGGCATCCTGAATCCGGTCCCCCTGTTCTTGTTCGGGGAACCTGTTCCGGAGGTGTTCAGCTAGTTTCTCCCAGTCACGTCGGTCCTCCTTCTTGAGAGTACGGCCGAATCTCAATGCCGCGTCCCTAAGGCCGACAAACAATGTCGTTGCTATGGCTTGCTTCTTTTCCTCTGGGTCCAATTGCATGCCAGCCCACATGAACCTACATTGATCAATGTATAGGTCCACATCTTCCCCGGCCCTGCCGGAGAAAACTGGTTGGTTCGTCATCGACATCGCTGTTCGCCTCGACGTAGTTGGGGTCGGTAACGGGAGTATCGTGATAATGGATGTGTTGGTGGGTGATGGAAGGGTTGAGACGTCTTGTGGCGACGGTGGTAGTGGCGTCTCTTCGGGTTCCCTTTCACTAGGGGCCGACGACGACAAGGACGACGACTTTGAGGAGCGAATGGTGGCGGTCTGGATCCAATCCAGGAGAGTATCTTCGATCTCTTCCGCTGGAATGGTGTGACGTATCCGCCACTCGGAGAGTGATCTCGGAACGGAAGGTGGGCTCGCTGATGAGTCAGATGCTGTTGGTGCCTGAGGTTCTTCTTCCAGCGTGCTTCCCGGAGCTGACTGAGATGCACGCCACCGTCGGTAGATTGGCGAAAACGGATCCGTAATTGCGTGTAAGAGGGTATGGTAGGGTAGTAGGAACGGACCTTTGATGATCCGTAAAAGAGATGATGATGAAAACGATTTAACTGGTGGGAAAAAAACTGATGACAACTTTAGACAACACGACTCCAGAGCTGGCTCTAACGCAGATCTACCCTTCGGACACGTCCGAAGGATCCGCAGCCACTCGAAACTGACTGTAAATCGCCTGGACTCTTCTCTTGCCCGGCACTGGTCACCAAAATGCAACGTACTATCTGAAAACGATGAAACTGACGATATGATTGATTGATTTCTTATGGAATGGTTAGGTACAGGAAGCAGAAAAAACAGGAAGGGAAGTCATAATTCGTAAAGGTGGGAAGCTCCGCTTACTAAGTGCTGTTTGCACTGTTTGGCTTAAACTCCGCCACAGTACCTAAGCACTCTACCTAAGGTATGCTAGTGCTTAATCCAGTTGGTGAGGTTGTTTTGTTCCCGTGGACACGGCACTGTCTATCTGCGCCAATCCAGCTGGATAACATCACCATCACAATCATTTCCCCCTCAAAACATCGCCCATGTTTGGACCAACCCCCTCTGAGAGGGTTCTGCAAAGGTAAGTTTAGGTCTTCTGGGTCTTCAACTTCAGTTATTCTGGTATCGTTTTATTTTCTCGATTTCTATTTTCCTTTTTTGTCTCTGTCTCGCTCGAGTCCCTGATAACCCCCGATCAACGGCGACACCGCCTCCGCGAGGGGTCCCCTCCACCGGTTCACGCACGGTTGTTGATACTATTCGCGGCGTGCATGAACTCAGTTTCCAGCTGTTTCGTGGCGACACTCTCACTGTCTCTCAATTCACTGGCTGAAAGTGAGTCGTTGTCGTCGCTCTCGTGCACGACCTCCGTGTCCGTCTTCGGTCATATCATCCCCCTGGTACCGGAATAATGCCATCGGCCGATGCCTCTTCCTCTGCTCGCCCCAATGGTACCAGCTCCCGGTCGGATCAGCTTGCATGGTATAAGTCGCAGTATGAGCAATTAGAGGCTGAGCTAGCGGACTTCCAGGCCTCCAGCCGTGAGCTGGAGGCGGAGCTGGAAAAGGATATCGAGGCATCCGAGAAGCGAGAACGGTTGTTGAAGGAGAAGGTGGATAGCTTGAAATATGAGGTCGAGGAGTGGAAGGTTAGATCGACATTTATGTTACTGGCGATGGACTGAGGGCTAATCTGTGACCTCTCGACAGACCAAGTACAAGCAATCCAAGTCGGAGGGAAACTCGGCCCAGAACACGCTACAGAAGGAGATCACCACTTTGAGGGATGCAAACAGGACACTACAGCTGAAATTGCGAGACATTGAAGTCGCAAACGATGATTATGAACGTCAGGCCCGGCATACGACTTCATCCCTGGAGGATCTGGAGTCCAAGTACAACGTTGCCATCGAACGAGCGGTCCTATTGGAAGAGGAAATCAGAACCGGAGAGCAGGAGCGGGAAAACTTGCGCATCGAGAATCAGCGTCTGCGAGACGAGCTCTCGGATCTGAAGATAGAGACGGAAATCATTCACGAAAAGCTCCGCAATGCGGAACTGCAAAACAGCCGACGCAGGAAGCCTCTCTCCTTGCGCAGTCCGTCAACACCACAGACACCGGATCTCTTCAGTCATTCTCCTGCTTCATCGATAGTTTCCTCGCCTTTATTCTCGACTCCTACATTGAAAACCTCGCTCATGTCTGCCACTGCAGCGCCTCCGTCACCGCCGATATCCGAGTCGTCGAGCAGCCTGCGCAAGTCGATGAATGCTATGCCTGGTTTCCCTCTTCAGAAGGCCTCGGCTTCTGACTCGTCATTTGGCACCCGGTCGCTGCATGGGTCCAGGACTCATCAATATAACCACACTCACTCACGTGCAACTTCCTACGCTTTTACAAACAACCGCCCCACGCCGTCAGCTACCAATCGGCCCAGCTTGCCCAAGCCGAAGCCCAAACCCAATGAAAACACCAACAAGAGTAATAATAATACTGCGCGGCCGTCCGGGCTGCCCAAGTCGGGTTCACTGTATCAAATTCGGGGGCTCATTGGTAAGATGCAGAAGCTCGAAGAGAGAGTCCAATCTGCAAAATCCAAACTGCCACCCCCATCGGATTCGCCGTCTCGTACGTCTTCTCGTTCGGGATCGATCATGGGCGAGAGTCCGGTTGCACCTACAATAACAGCCCGGAGGAACTCGCGCAAACGGCTGAGCGGGAGTAGTTTTAGCTCGTCTGTTCGAGACGGCGATAGTGTGCCTTCTTATGCTCCGCACAGTCGACCGTCCTTTGGTGCTAGGACGCAGGGGGATAGTCGCCCAAGCAGTCGCACCAGCTACTCGAGCGTCAGCTCTGTCAGTCACAGCACACATCCGAGCGTGACTCCATCAACACGCCCCGAGAGCCGCCAGAGTCGGACGAAGACACCGCTGGGGCACTACTCGACCAACCCGACCACCGAGAGCCGCCGACCCCGGTCCTCGCTCAGTAACCCCTCGAATCAGAATGGAGTCGTCAATGGAATGGCCCACATTGACGAGGACGAGGACCTTGCGATGCAAATGTCTTTACGGGCTAGGATCAGCGAGATCCGCGAGACTCGGCTTCCGACCATCTCCACGCCTACTGGACTCAAGAAAAGAACCCCGAGCGGGATCTCTGGTATCCCAGCGCCTCGAACTTTGAGAACGAGCACAGGCATTGACCGGTTGGAAGGTGATATGGCGCCACCAGAACGGAAATCCAAGATTAGCGATCTTGGAGAAACTTATTAATGACCTGCCGATCCACTTCGGAAGGTGTTCACCTGAACCAGTTCGTTTCGTTTCCTACATTTACATACATAATACCCTCAAGAACATTGGAGCATTGGCGTCCTTTGGAAGCTTTCTGATGGACGCTGGAAGATTGATCATAGATGAGGATTACCTGGGTTACCTTTGTTCGTGTGTCCTCTGCTCTGGTAATCATTTAGGAAAGGATAGTCCTGATTTGTACAGTTCGTCCGGGTGGAAGGCGGAGTTGGGATTGCGTCTGATAACACATTTGTTTCATATGCTCGCAGAAGCCGTTGCAAAGCTTGCAAAGCTTGCAAAGGCACTGTGGCGTCCAAGCTGTTTCTCAGCGTTACTTTCCTTGGAGATTTCGTTTCATGTTACTACTTATTGTTGCCTTTGGCGTTAGAGAATACCCAGCGACAGTTCGTTACATATTCTTTGGAGCTTTCGTAGCAGGTCAAGTCCGGAACATAATGTCCTGACGCATGTGGAGAATATGGACTTTCCCGTCGTGTCAGGCGAAAGGGACCGTACGTCAGCGGGCCTAGACAACGTAGAGATGTAGATACTACATTGTGCCTGGCGTTGTATCACTGGATGACAGTATGACAGTCAATCGACCATTTTATAGATAGTTCTAGCCAGTCGTTCTGGCATTCTCCAATGCAACCCCGACATGAACTACGTTCGTATTTCGGGAGTACCTTAATCACCGAATATCACCAAAAATCGATGTGATGATAGTAAAACCCGACTCAGAATCGACTAATGCTGAAAAGTGCCCGAGTCGGACCGAACATGCATTAACTGCCTTGGCACAGACACCAACTCCCTCCGGTCGGGGCTTGCAGCTCGGCTGGTGTCGGAAAAAGCTCGCCTGGTGCCGGGCGAAAGAAGTTCAGCTTAGAATTAATTACATGATGTTCTACACCTGTTTAGCATATTATACCATCTACCTACCACCACCATCTACCACCACTATACTAAATTTCAACCATCTCCGACCGCGAAAGCCCTTTGAATAGTATTAAATTTGAATTGTA